>JAMZEH010000042.1:1512500-2067500 GCA_024699665.1 Ostrea denselamellosa
CCCAGTTGCTATTGCTATTTCTTATTCAACAATCTGGACAAAGTATTGAATTGAAATTCTGCTTTAGGTATTGTTCAAGCACTCAAAAATAAAAATTTACACATATTATTCAAATCAGACAATATCACGTTTTCAAAACATGTAATAAGGTATTAAATTGATACCCTAAATAGTAATAATTATACGGAAACATGTAATAAGATATTAAATTGATACCACTAAATAGTAATAATTATACCAAAACGGCGCCTCATATAAAACACTGTCTCGATCCCGATCTACGTAAAGCCGACACCAATAAATTTTCATTCAGCTCGACTTGATCATAGCAAGGAATCATGATTGGGAAAACTCTCTTTGGGCTTGTGATGGCATTGTCTTTGACGTATATTTTCAAAATGGTGTAAGTATAGCTCAATGCAACTCGTAACTTTAAGGTGTTCTCACGTTCTACATAAAACTGACACAGTTTTTCTTAACTTACGTTGACCTCATTTAGTCAGTAACCTCCATTATATCAACATATCAATCTAGTTACAAAAAATGTAAATGTATCAACCAAGTGGCTTAAATCTGATTCTGAAGTATTTAGGAAAAAACTATGACAAAGTTCATTATTGTTAGAGCTTGATATTTTCTACTTTCATTTTCAGTTAACCTACATCGGGATGCCCTATATTGTAGTTTAAAGTACTTCTAATGTCGTAATACATGACGGAAATGGGTTCATCCGCAAATGTGGGCATTATGTTTAATTAATGTTATTTATTAGAAGAAAGAGTTCAGATAAGCAAATGTTTATGTTTTTTTAAAAAAAAAAAGAGATTAGAATGATAGCGCCGCATCTATTATTTATTATGCAAGTAGAGATTATGAAATGATTAATCAATTCAAAAAAATTATATCATTGTGATTTGAATTACGTAGACTTTATAGATTTTAGAACCTTCATGTTTTGCAGGTAATGTTCGGAAATTTTATTGGTGGGGGAGATTGATTGATTGATTGTTTATTGTTTTACGCCACACTCAACAATTTTTCAGTTATCTGGTGGTATCCAGTTTTTAATGGTGGAGGAGAGAACCCAGATACAATATACCCGGGAATAGACCACCGACCTTCCGAAAGTAAACTGGCAAACTTTCTCACATATATCGGCGCGAACGACAATCGAACCCTAGCCGACAAGAGGTGAGAGGCCTCGTGATTTTGAGCGTGAGGCTCTAACCACTCGGCCACATAGGCCCCTATTTGATACGAGAAAATAAACATACCAGATTGAAGCCTTTCCCCGCTTTTACCGACTGAAACTTTCAAGTGAAAGAATTACTAATAAAATTGGTAGAATATTGAAGAGAACGACTTCATGATTTAAGAAAATCTTCCTTGGCAAAGTAAAGGTTTTATACTTTAACACAGCAAACCCGTGTTTGTAAAATTAGAGGTAGGCCACATGAACACTTCATTTTTGTCAAATTTAGATACAGATCTTAACTGGTAAACATATTTGACAGGTCGTTTTGATCTTTAAACATGTACATGTGAAATTTGTGGTGGGGAATTTAAGATGTTTATATTATACAGGGAATGTACATATAAAAGCAAATATACTCAACAAAGAAAGAAACGTATACTTATATTTTATATGAAAATTTAATTTCGTTACTGTTACATATAATTCATAGCTGCGTACAAATTAAATTATGATCCGTGTACAAATAGAACATGCTACCAAGGTTACACGAGTTTGTGGTTATGTCGTCCATTTCAGCTAAGCGACTCCTTAGTGTCCAAATGTTCGCAGTTTGTTACACACAGTTCACACACTTTTGCATGTGTTCCTCTTGCTATAGTTATGAAGCGGTTGCGCGAATGTTTAAGGCAGGTATTCCGGAGTGGTGATTCGGGGATCCCCAGTTCTTTGTCTCTTATTTCTGTTCCCAATCTAATGGAGTCGTGTCTTCAACCACTGTACAATTGATTCTTCTGCTTCAGTTGTAGTTACAACTTTCTGTCGCCTAGCTCCTGCGAGTAGCATCGTTACAGCACGGTAGCCTTTGTTTAAGCGTGGTATTGCAATGCCTTCCATAAAACTCCTGTGGGGATCCGGGTTAGTAAAGAACCTCAGTACTCCTTGTTTGTCGTAAGAGGCGATTAAATGCGGTGGTTTTTTGGATGAGACCGCAAAAACCAAGGCCACTTGTCACAGCAGGTGTAGTATGATAAAGATCCCTCCTCGCTCAAAGGCCAAAAGCACCTAGCGTAGGCCCAAATTTTCCAGCACTTCGCTGGCAATGGCAACGTCTCCGAAAAAGTGAAAGATTCTCGAGAGGGACGTTAAACAATATGCAATCAATCAATCTTCATGAAACCTCAATTCTGGGTTTGGTTAAAGGGCTTACTGTGTCCCTAAAACAAGTTTTCAATGAAAACAGACCATTCGTAAACCATCTGTTTAAAACAAACCATGCCAAACACTGTCTTTTATTAACTGGAGTAAGTAACTGTGAAAAGATTGATACTGGGGTTTAAAATACACATATAACTTTTATGTAAATATTCAAAGGTGTAAATACCCGTGGGGACTCGGGTTATTAGAATAGATCCTCAGTACCCCTTGCTTGTCGTAAGAGGACTAAATGGGGCGGTCCCTCGGATGAGACCGCAAAAACCGAGGTCCCGTGTCACAGCAGGTGTGGCATGTAAAAGATCCCTCCATGCTCAAAGGCCATAAGCGCTGAGCATAGACCTAAATTTGCAGCCCTTCGCCGGCAATGGTGACGTCTCCATATGAGTGAAAGATTCTCGAGCGGGACGTAAAACAACATATATATATATATATATATGTGTGTGTGTGTGTGTGTGTGTGTGTGTGTGTGTGTGTGTGTGTGTGTGTAATATCTGAAGACCAGTTTGTTAATTATTGCTAATATTGTATTAAAACAAATATAAGCCCTATGTCAAAATGTAAAATAAATACGAGAATGTTGTTCTGTATATTACCATAATTTCGTACCACAGGAATACTGACATAGAATTGCTAGCGTTCGACGACACTGGTGAAAACGTATGATAGTGGTGTGTTGCTGAGGTTTGATCGATTGGTTGGTTGCTTGTTTTACTTCCTGTCAAGAATTTGGTTTACTCATACTCAGACGTCACCAGCTGTGATTGAAGTACTTATGCTTAGCGCTCAGGACCATAGCAGTGGGGGTTCTTTAACGTGCCAACGCCTGCCGCGACCTGAAACTCCGTTTTTAAGGTCATATCTGAAAGATCCGTGATTCGCACATCTAAATGCCAAGCGTTTGGCGAAGGAGCAGTCACTACCTATGTTTACAGCTTAGGTTTGACATGGCTTTCCCACTAGCGAGACTCGAACTCAGTATTCCCCCGTTACGAAGCGTATATAGATGTTATTCAGCATTAAACATGTAAACAGGTATACAAATAAGTAATAATAATACAACTATCTAAAAATTTAATTCACACACACACACACACACACACACACACACACACACACACACACACACGGCATGCAAGTTTTTTAAAACAAGATTAGATTGCTATTTCAAACTAATGATTATCAGAATACACAAAATACAGCTAAATGTGTATGTAGAACGCTTTATTTACAGACTCTTTCATCTTTGGGATGATGGGCATACGGTACGCGTCCATTTAATGTGTATTCTTATTCGAGTAAGTTGTGAATGAATCCCTCTAAACAGTGTAAAGTTTCAATATGGAAGAATTTCCAAATGGTTTAAATTCAGACGATGAGTAGAGAGTACCTTAAAATGACAATTTTGTTTTACCCTCCTCATGTAATAACACATATGAAGGGGATGACTATTGCAAGGTATAGCAGTGATGTCCCAAGACTGTAAGACCGACCAGAAGCAATTACAATATACAGATAATTCTACATCGATATAGAAAACGCTGTATAGTTTTTGTTGTAATGTCAAACATTACTGTAAAATGATAGCCTAAGCAACACAGGGTTTTACCAGGGACATTGTGGTGCTTTATCGTTCTAATAATTGAGTTAAGTCTAGCAGGAATGTTACATATGAAAGGAAGCAGTGATATAGGTCCATTTCTAACTCATTTATTGAGGGTCAACCTTACGATTGCTAAAGGACAGTCGTGCTGAGAGTTGTTAGATTTAATAGCATTTGCGTCGTAAAAAAGAAATGTTGGTTTGCATCCATATAAGAGGAATTTTTACTCGCTAATGGAGGAGGGATTATGAGGTGTAAAGGAGCTCAAAAGAAGATAACTGATATGTTCTATTTATACAGCCTAGCCTTGGGCAGTGCATCAAATTTTGGCAAAAAATACAGCACCAGCTTCAAGCAATGGTTTTTAAAATCCATGTAGAATTCTAGCGTAGTGCTTACTACGAAAGCGAATGTTAATTAAAACCTCGATTATTTTGTTTTATTAGGAAATTATTAAAATGTTGCATCTATAACCGCCGTAAAATCGCTGAAGCATTGCGAACACGGCGTAAAATTCTAATTCAATCAATATACTACCTGCTGATTGTTTTCTGTCCATCTTTCAGCATCTTCTTTGACTACCATAAAACACTTTGGAATCACAGACCAGGAAAATGTCACATCGTGGAAGGAATAGGTAATATGTGAGATAACTTGGTTGTCAAGGATAAGCTTCTCCATTATCCACACGTTTTAGTGTACACTATCGTGCTCGCATATCAGCTGTTACTGAATGACTTTTGTCTCTGATCCTGTAGAGGATCTAAATACACTGTTAGATATTCAAATATGTCTTTCCTTTACTCACTTGTAGAGCATGGATCTGAGGACATGCAAACCACCCAGTCTGGTTTAACGTTTATCAGTTCTGTAAGTTTTGCAGCGAGTGTTTCTTTTCTATACTTAGAATTCACATACAAAAATTTAAAGATAAAGCCACATCGCCTCAGTTCCGAACAATTGGAAAGGACTCCAGTGGCGTAGCTGCCATTGACGCCAAAACGTTTTATTTTGCATGATTTTATAGCTAGAATAACTCATAAATGTAACAAAGAAAGCCTCAAAACCCATGAGCTTCCAGGGACTTCGCCCCCTGGGCCCCACCATGGCCTTGCCCTGGACTCATTGTGGGCCTTAAGACGTCACCCAGACCCTCAGCCTATTCTGGATTTGTCACTGTGCGTACACTTCACTTCAAGGCTAGCTACGCCACTGGATTCTATATTCATACCAGTAGTCTCTTTATTTTAAAACATAAAAACTAGGTTTTTGCTTGGTCATAGAAGAATGATTCATTTTTGTTTTGACTTGTAGCATAATGTAAAGTCATTACAATGAATTTCAGGGGCCTCCGTGGCCGAGGGGTTAGAGCATCGGGCTCCAAATCACAAAGCCTCTCACCTCTATCAGCGCGTGTTCGAATCTCGGCCGCGGCATTATGTGAGCAAGTTTGCCAGTTTACTTGCGGAAGGTCGGTGGTCTCTACCCAGGTACATTGTATCTGGGTTCTCTCCTCCACCAACAAAAAACTGGACGCCACCAGATAACTGAAAAATTGTTGAGTGTGGCGGAAAGCAATAAATAATCAATCAATCAATCAATACAATGAATTTCAGATACTCCTGTTAAATGATATGATATATTTTATCAGTTTAAGTGACAAAATAGAATATTCTGGGTCGTGATAAAATGTTATTTACAAATAGGTATTCTCATTCGTTCGTAAACCATTTGAAATTTTACAGTGTGGTTATCCCAAGTAACGATATGTAATTGTTATGTGAAAATTCAGAAATTATTTCTCCGGACTTTTGTCCGTTGAAATATTTTAAATTTCGAAATTATCTTTCATTATCTTTATATACCTATATACGGTCATAATTCTGAGACTTTTACCACCGAAGGGAGTAAATGCTGAATTCTCTGGGTCAGAATATCAAGAGTATTACAAGAAAAACAATGCCAGAGGGCGGATCATGCTGTTTAACATGGAGAAACCAGATGATGGAGTCAAAGAACTACACATTATTGGAAAAGATTTTAATCACAAAGATTTCTATCCGCATGGTATCAGTGTTTTAGAGGACAAAGGTAACAGTACAACAGAATAGAAAACATCATTACCCATATTACAATGTCTTTTTAGTTTCCCAACATGTCATACATATATTTCAGCTTAGGTATATTTCATTACAACTAGTTTCCTACACTTGTGTTGTATCATATTCACTTTACACATCGAGCATCAAATGCTCTGGCAATATTTTAATAACAATATAGTTTATGATTTCAAAAGAGGAAACAATACCTATTTTTATGATATAGTTCTTACGTACATTATTGTCAAAAACATTGTGCTCTTATATATATATATATATATATATATATATATATATATATGTGTGTGTGTGTGTGTGTGTGTGTGTGTGTGTGTGTGTCATTGGCTTTCCTTTATGATATCTACTTAGTACACCTGTACAGTTAAAAACGGTTTGTTCACCACTCTAGGTAAAGTACTCCTGTTTGTTGTGGTGCATCGAACAGAAGAAGACACTGTGGAGAAGTTTGAGTTTCTGGAGAAGACGCTAGAATTGAAACATCTCAAAACTTATACAGGGTCACTGGTTCACGTGTAAGATGATTATGTCAATTGTTTATAGTCAACTTTGAAAATCAAGCACTCTTATTCATTGTTCATACAAACAACTCACATTAGTACATGTAGACGCTAGGTAATGTTAGGGTAACATGACACTTTGTTACAGACAGAATGATGTAGTGATTAGCATGCCACTTTATTACAGACACAGTGATGTATTGATGAACATCACACTTTGTTACAGACACAATGATGTAGTGTTTAACATCACACTTTTCTACAGACAGATATGACGTAGTGATTAACGTCACACTTTGTTATACACAAAATAATATAACGTTTAACGTTACACTCTGTTGCAGTCAGAATGATGTAGTGTTAAAGTCACACTTTCTTATACAAAGAATGATATAGTGTTTAAAGTTCCATTTTGTTACAGACAGAATAATGTAGTGATTAGCATAACACTTCCACACAGACAGAATGACATAGTGATTATCACCACACTTTGTTACTAAGAAAATGACGAAGTGATTAACATCACACTTCGTTGTACAAAGAATTACATCGCGTTTAACGTCACACTTCGTTACAGACAGAATGACGTAGTGATTAACATGCTACTTTGGTCCAGACAGAATACTGTAGTGATTTACATCACACTTCGTTTTATAAAGAATGATATAGTGTTTAATGTCGCATTTTGTTATACACAGAACGATATGTTGTTTAACGTTACACTTTGTTGCAGCAGAATGATGTATTGATTAACGTCACACTTTGTTGCAGCAGAATGATATAATGTTCAACGCTACACTTTGTTAGAAACAGAATGATGTAGTGTTTCACGTCATACAGTGTTATACACTGAATGATATAATGTTTAACCTCACACTTTGTTAAAGACAGAATTATGTAGTGTTTAACGTCACACTTTCCTATACACAGAATGTTGTAGTGATTGGAATCACACTTCGTAATACACAGAATGATATAGTGATTAATGTCTGATTTTGTTATAAGCAGAAAGATATAGTGTTTAACATTACACTTTGTTACAGACAAAATGGTGTATTGATTAATATCACACGTAGCTACAGGCAGAAAGACGTAGTTATTATCATCACAATTTGACACAGACAGGATAAATTAACGATTTATCATTACACTTTGTTACAGACAGATTGATGTAGTGATTAACATCACACTTTGTTACGGACAGAATGATGTAGTGATTAATATCACACTTTGTTACAGACAGAATTATACAGTGTTTAACGTCACATTTTCTTATACAAAGAGTGGTATAGTGTTTAACGATACACTTTGTTACCGACAGAATGACATAGTGGTTATCATCACACTTGGGCACAGACAGAATGACATAGTGGTTATCATCACACTTTGTTACCGACAGAATGACATAGTGGTTATCATCACACTTTGTTACCGACAGAATGACATAGTGGTTATCATCACACTTGGGCACAGACAGAATGACGTAGTGTTTAACATCACACTTTGTTATACACAGAATGATATAATGTTTAAGGTCACTGTTTATTGCAGACAGAATGATGTAGTGGTTAACATCACATTTGCTATACAAAAATTGTAGGTCCCGTGGTGATCCGGGCTGTTAGAATAGATCCTCAGTACCCCTTGCTTGTCGTAAGAGGCGATTAAATGGGGCGGTCCTTCGGATGACACCGCAAAAACCGAGGTCCCGTGTCACAGCAGGTGTGGCACATTAAAGAACCATCCCTGCTCAAAGGCCATAAGCGCCGAGCACAGGCCTAAATTTTGTAGCCTTTCACCGGCAATTGTGACGTCTCCATATGAGTGAAAGATTCTCGAGTGGGACGTTAAACAATATATAATCAATCAAAATCCTGTAGTAATTAACATCACATCGTTATACACAGAATGATATAGTATTTGATGTCCCATTTTGTTATACACAGAACGATGTAGTGTTTAACGGTACACTTTGTTACAGACTAAATGGTGTATTGATTAACGTCACACATTGCTACAGGCAGAATGACGTAGTTATTATCATCACAATTTCTTACAGACAGAATGATATCGTGTTTAAGATCATACTTTGTTACACAAAGAAGGTTAACACCACACTTTCTTATACACAGAATGACGTAGTGATTAACGTCACACTTTGTTACAGACAGAATGATGTAGTATTTAACGTCACACTTTCTTATACACAGAATGATATAGTGTTTAACGTTACACATTGTTACAGACAGAATGATGTATTGATTAACGTCAAACATTTTTACCGAAAAAATGACGTAGTAGTTATCATCACACTTTGACACAGACAGAATGATATAATGTTTAACATAACACTTTCTGGCACACAGAATGATATAGAGTTTAATGTTACACTTTGTTACAGAACGAATGATGTAGTGATTATCAACAGAATGATATAGTGTCTAAGGTCACATTTTGTTGCAGACAGAATGATATTGTTTTTAACGCGACACTTTGTTACAGACAGAATGATATAGTGTTTAACGTCCCGCTTTGTTATACACAGAATGATATAATGTTTAACGTCAGACATTGTTTCAGACAGAATGATGTAGTGGTTAATATCACACTACGTTGTACACAGAATGATATTGTGTTTAACGTCACATTTTGTTACAGACAAAATGACGTAGTAATTAAAATGACACTTTGTTACAGACAGAATGATGTAGTGATTAATGTATTACTTTGTTTCAGACTCAATGATGTAGCTGCAACAGGACCAGATACGTTTTATACAACAGACTGCACCTATTATCGCAGTAATTTAGGGCAGAGTTTGGAAGGCATGCTGGGATTTCACTTTGGTCATATTTTATACTATGATGGCAAAGATTTTAAAATAGTTTCAGAATCAGCATATTTTCCAAATGGGATTGCTCTCTCAAATGATGGAAAGTAAGTGCAATGTGGTAATTGATTTGAAGCAACTGATCGTCATGATGATTCATTGTTACTCTTCGGCATCTTATTCTTCACGTGCTGGAAATATGCTAGAAATGGTTTTTTAACATAGAAAATAATAGTACAAGAAAAATAACCTTTTTCGAAACCTTAGATTACTTATTCTCTTTTCAAATGAAATCACGATGTACATACGAAAGCATCAAAATTATTCTCTGCGTTAGGCGAATTCTTGTACTGTGATATCCAAACATTGACGTTTTCCGTCTTCGTGCACATGCGCTTGTCCTTAACGTTGGATATCATTGGTCGATCAGAATGGATACAATAGAGCACCAACCTTGCCTTGACCATAATATAGGTTTAAATGACATCTAAATGAAAGGGAAATATTCACGCCTTGTCTAAAGAACATCAACACTGGAGAGTTTCTAAGAAATATGTGAACTGTTGATTTGGTTTACCGGAGAAATATTCATAGTCTGCTATTTGTTACTTTAATTTGATTTTGAACGCACATTTTATTACCCTTTTTGTATTTAGGAATAATTCTACGGTGAAAAATACATGATTCTAAATGCTATGTTTTATATTGATGATAAATTGATCAGTCTCTCTCTCTCTCTCTCTCTCTCTCTCTCTCTCTCTCTCTGACCAAACCTGGAAAGTTAAAACACACACACACACACACACACACACACACACACACACACACACACACATATATATATATATATATATATATATATATATATAATTCTAAAGGCAAAAAAGCGCTGTGTCAGGTATATCTTTAGGGACACTTATAAACAGTTTATCTAACACTCTTTTTCGAATTGTGAAAAAGGTGGTTTTGAGAAAGAATATTAGTAAGGACATGTACTCAGCCTACTCTTCCTCACTAATATAATATCTTGTATCTACGTCTTTCACATGCTGTAGATAGCTTTTATGAGGACGTAATTGTGAGGACAGGGTTTTTATTCTGAAAATACAGTTCTGTCCCACAACTTCTGTCAGAAATTTAAAATCTGTCCTCACTTTACACGTTGTATTGCTCTCTCTCTCTCTCTCTCTCTCTCTCTCTCTCTCTCTCTGAAATATGAATTTATGTAACAGTCAGCTACCAAAAATAAAAATTCGTTTACGGTAGTACTGTGTTACTATAACGATGTTCTGATGACTAGGATGACTAGTTATAATAAGTTACTATAGTAACATCGGAGTTCTAGAAACCACTTGTACTGTGTTACTATAATAAGGAACTTTACAAACGCAACACTTGGTAATTTTCTATCTTATTTTTTTTCTTTTCATTAATTTGAAGCATCATATTTCTGTTATGTGATTTTTGATAAATAACGTCTTAAATCCATCAATACAAAACGTCATCGCTATTTCCCGAAAGGGTACAAATGAAGTCAAACGCGGTAGGGGTTCTGGTTTGGTGCATTGATAACGGATATGTACACCATTAGCGTTTATGACGGCGTGTAATCAACGTGTCATTGACTGACAAAAGATCGGAATGGTTCTTTGAGGAATATTCTGTCACTCTTCCAACAACGCCCTTTCCAGTTCTAGTGGATTCCGTGGCTGACCCTAGTGACTACGCACACATCTTCCAAACCTGTCTCGAGTATGCTCAATGGGATTAAAGTCTGGTGACATGGCGGGCCAATCAAGGACATTGATGCTATTTTCTTGAAGAAAATTTCGTGTCAATTTCGAAGTTTGAACACGAGCGTTGTCCTGCTGTTGTCTGTGCTGGTGTATCAATGGTACCAACACATACTGCAGAAAGTAGTCTATATACAGCTGAGCAGTTACGTTTACGTGTAAAATGACCCAGTGGGAGCGTAAATTTGTGTTAATCTCACATAAACCGTAACGCTATTTCCACCAATTCTGTCTCTTTCAAGCACGCAAATGTTTACGTATTATGCTGTCCGCATTACTGAGGTTATATCGTTATTCATCAGAAAATAAGACAAGTATCCAATTTTGGTGTTGATTTAACCTCTATCGGGCTCACCGCACTGTAAAAGCGATCATTGATCATAATTGTATGTTGTAAACCTTTGTTAGGTCCTCTGGAGAGAATCCCATAACGTTTTGAAACTAGGGAAAACGCTCTACGATTAATGGCCTACTATGGCGTCTAAATGTGTGCCTCACCTTCGTCGTGGCAACCGTAAATCTATTCCACAAGTGGCGTTGCTGTATATGTATAGAAGAGGTTGACCTTCTGTTGTCACAAATAGTCGACCATGTCTTGAGCAATCACTTGTGGACACTGTTTGACGATGACGTCAAATGAGTCGGATTATCGTGCTAGGATGAACTCTAATTCCCGGTGACTTACGCTTGCTTGCACCATACCGAGAGATCATTGCTTAAACGCAGTGATATTTAAACTTCATTCAGTCGTAAGCATTTGTCATCGATAGCAGTTATCTCAGGATGACAAAACTGTTTTTACCTTTTCATTTGCTTTTGGAAAATATCGTGCATTGCTACTAACACTGTGTAAATGGTCACCACAAGCAACACTGGTGGTGGATTTTAAACATATCGCCTATGCATTGTGTGGGAATTTTGCAATAAGCTTTTTTAAATATCATCAATTGTTTATGCATAGAAAACAGGGTGTTGCGGTTTTTGTTAAGTTCGTCAGTATATAACCGTATTTGTGAAGACCAGTGACATTCTTTAACTATACCAGTGATACTTCTGTCATATCTTTTGTACAGACTTGTGTATGCAGTATCCAGTATGGGTAAAAAGTTGATGGTGTATAAGAGAGAAGAAAACTACACGTTAACCAAAGTAAATGTAAGTGAACTGCCAAATACTATCATAACAGTCTCGTGTCATATAAGCACTTGCTTGCCAGCTTTAAATATTCCAGTGATACCCTTGCAACCAGTGCAGCTTCATTTCGCATGAACAAAAAAACGCCTTGGCTACAGTCTACGGGTTTCATATGAGGACGCAATAACAGTGAAAGGTTTCCTTCAAATATTTAAATTATAACACCTCTATAAAATCTAGAAGAATCAGGTGAGTGGAAGCTCTTTTGACATACTTATGAAGGAGTTCAAATCCCACAAATTTCTATCGCCTAGGGAAAACAGATATAAGGATGTAAACAATTGCAAAATAAGTAATAATACTGACATTGATTAAATTAAGAGAGGCAAAGATGATTTGTACAAGTTTTTCCTTATAAACTATGAATAAAAATATACATTATTCAAAACTTATGACAAAGCGTTGGAAATTCTAGAAATCAGTAATCTTTAACTGCTTGACAGATTAAAAAGTCCATTGAATTACCTTGACTTAAATCCATATTTCATTCCTACCACCTTTCTATGTCTATGCACATAATCTTTCAATTACCTCTTCTCTACAAATCTAGCATTCAAGGTTCTTCATTTTATTTGCTCGTTTTTTTTCGGTTTACGTCCCATTCGAGAAATTTTCACTTGTGTATAGAAGTCACCTAATTTAGGTCCATGTATTTTGACAGCGGAGTAATCTCCGTTCCTCCAAAGCTTACCATAGCATGGGCCCTCCTTAGCGGTACGATCCGTGTACTTCATATTAATATCAAGCAATTGACAGAGGAATAGTCAATACCTGTATTAAACATATTTGATGTTACGCCGGGATCTAAACTTGAACCTGTGACATCCGGTTGTGAAGCGAATCAAAGGTCCTTTTATTTGTTTGTTTCGATGTTGGTTTACGTCTTAACCAATTGGCGACCGCGACTGTTTCTTCCATCTTCCACAGATATAAATTTGTAATACACATGTCCTGTATAATATATTCAAGTGTTGATATACAACTGTAGTCATCCCTAAAGACAGATATTTTTCATTTCATGCTTGAGCAGAACATTGAGCTTGATACCTTCCCAGACAACCCGACGGTTGATCCTAAAACAGGAAATGTGCTCCTTGGATGTCAACCCATAGGATATAAAATCTTACAACATCTCTCTAATCCAGTTAACCCAAGTGCCTCGCAGGTAATGTATGACCATCATCAAATGCAGGAATCATAATCTGACAAAAAGTTAACATTGAATATAAAACTTTCATGAAACTTATTTGCTATCGACGTTTTAGTTTGTAATCAATTTGTTGAATATGTAGGTGCTGATGGTACACATGGACAAGAGTGGTGCGAATATGACAAGGGTCACGGAGTTGTTCTCGGATGACCTTGAGCTCTACGGGTGCAGTTCAGCAACATTATACAAGAATCGTATGTTGCTTGGTACAGTGTGTCACAAAACGATGTACTGTGAAGTTAACACATTGTGAGAAGTACATTCATATTCGCCTATATACAACAATTATCCTTTCGATATGTTTACAATTTGTTTATATATTGAGCTCCCTGTATTTGCTATAACATGTATGAGTAAATGTAGACAATCACATTGATTAATTTTTTATTTTTCAAACAGTCGTTTTCTTAAACCATCGCTTTATACTTAAAATGCTGGAAAATATATACTTACAACAGTTATGTTTTCGCAAACCTTAGTCTCATAACTTGATTACAAACCAGATCTATGAATAAAGTAGTTTTCTGTGCAATGCGATTGCTGTGACTAAGTTTATGTCCATGCATATTTTTTTCTCATATATAGATAAATGCAGTGTTTCCCATGATAAGCGCCTTGAATTTATAGACTTCCTAAATGTTAAAGTTTTGATTTGTTTTGTTTGTTTGTTTGTTTTATTTATAGTCGCCTGAGCAATTTTTCAGCTATCCAGCAACTGTTTAAAGTTTTGAAATGAAGAATTCACCATATACTCTGTAAGCGTATTGCTTGATAGTATCGGAGAAGTAATAATGCGTATAACAATTTAGATTGGTACAAAATACTTTTCTCATCAAATGCATACACTTTTGTACGGATAAAGTATGGAGAGTGTCATTATGTGCTGACATATGATGATAATTACTGCTATTGTGTTGTGGGCACAGATAATTTTTGATTTTTATAACTGTTTGTACTACAAATTTCTGTTTGTAGTGAAAAAAAAAACCCAGTAAAATCATCAGTACATTCAAGCTTTAAACGTATTGTGCCACAACATATTCCAGAAGTGGCGTAAATCAAATGTGGATTTCAAACAATTCTATAGAACGTTTAGTAAATTTTAAATCGCAAAAAGTCTCTCAAATCAATCACATCAAAACGTATGTCTTTTAAACACTTTACACGACCATTCCTCACCATGAATTAAAGATTAGATTTTTTATATCATAGACAGTTGCTTTTTTAACAAAAAAAGAAAAAGGAAATAATCATATTTAGTGATCAGTCATCCATTAAATGACTCTGTTAGACACCACTCTGATTCCACACCCAAGTACTCTGAAGGTGACATTATAAAAGCTGCAGTTCCTCGTTGGCAATATCTTCATAGTATTTAGTGATCATGTTTTCCAACAGTCTTTTAAAATCCCCAGAGGTACAAATTGTTCTCCTTTGTTAACTGACTTGTTTTTATATTCTAATGAGGCAGAATGTATTCAATTATTCAAAAGTGGCCCTCAAATCAACATCTGGATATATTGATGACGTTTTATCTATTAGCAATAATCATTTTCATTCATATCTCGATTCCATGTATCCCAGTAAACTCGAAAATAGAACACACCACAGAGTTTTCCACATCTGCTTCATACTTTGATATTTTATTGAAAATAGATGTTAACGGCAAAGTAACAACTCAACCTTATGATAAACGTGATGATTTCAGCTTCGCTATAATCAACTTCCCATATTTATGTAGCAATATGCCATCATCACCTGCATGTGGTTTTAGTATCTCTCAAATGATCCGATACGCAATAGCTTGTTCTTTGTGCGCTCATTTTCTAAATCGATGTAGACTACTGACAAACAAGTTGATGTTACAAGGATTTCAACTTTCTCGTTTAAAGACAGCATTTTGCAAGTTCTAAGGTTGTTATAATACAACTTGTTATTGAGTGAAATACTGCCCGGCGTGTTTCATGTTGTTAGACACACCGACTCTGACTAGGGATTACTCCGTTTACCTGATCAAGACATAAGGCTTACGGCGGGTATGACCGGTCGACATGGGATGCTTACTTCTCCTTGGCATTTGATTCCACCTCTGATATATCCAGGGGTCTGTGTTTGCTCAATTTGTATTACATATAGGATTTATGAGATTTATCACTGATCGTTATCTTCGCGTTCTCATCCATTGATTGTACATTATTTAACCTTAATCTTGATAATTTTTCACTCATGTGGAGACATCACCATTGTCGGTGAAGGAATGCAAGATTGTAGGCTTATGAACGGCGCTTAGAGCCTTTGAGCAGGGAGATATCTTAATCGTGCCACACCTGCTATGACAAGGGACATCGCATTTTGTGGTCTTATCCGAAGGACCGCCTCATTTAGTCGCCTCTTACGATAAGCAAGGAATTCCAAAGCAATAAACAATGAATCGCAAATTTTATGGTTGTTATAATGATCTAGTTGTCAGTACAACCTTCCATTATCTCAAATGTTGTTTGACGTGTCCCATACCAATTGTTAGGCCGTTCTTGGTACAATGATTCTGATTGTAGATTACTCCGTTTATTTGATCAGGATATGGGACTCACGGAGCGTGTGACCGGTCGACAGGGCATGCTTACTCCTCCTAGGCACCTGATCCCACCTCTGGTATGTTCAGGGGTATGTGTTTGCCCATCTCCCTGATTTGTATTTTCTGTAGAAATTATGAGATTGAATATTGAAAGTCTTCTTTGCCCTTTCACTGGCATTAAGCCATATAGAATCCACGAAACAAGCCATCAAAACTGTCATAGGTTCAATCTTAAAAGAATAAGGTTGCTCACTACATCTTAAAAAAAGTTTCTCATCGGCACGAAATGAATTAATTATGAAAGATATGATGATATATAATAAGTACATGTGCCAAAAAGGTAAATATATATAATATGGTTGGGAAAAAACTCGATTTTTAAATATTTATTTCGGTAAATATGAACAAAAGTGGATTTGCACTTGGGATCTGCGATTCACCAGTCCTATGCTTTAACCACTAGGCTATGTTGAGGGACAGCAAAGCGATCAATACAAACAATTTCACAATACATTTAAATCGCCATCTTGTGAAGTTGTGTCATAAAGGGTGTAAGCCTTGGTAAAGTGAGCTACCTTAACTGGCTTTGTACCTTTTAGATATGTGTGACACTTTTAAACACCTTTATTTTAAAATCACATATTGTCAACTGTAAGTTTATGTGAGAACACCATAAAGAACACTGGTGTATTTCAAAGATTTACACAGGTCAATAACTTTTATGACCACCGATAGCATTAATACTATGAAGTGATATTGTTCAAAGGCTCGTTAGTGTGTTAGAAATTTGAGCTAGTTCCAGAATCAGTTCAACCAACGTGAGCGCGGTGGATTTGGACGACTGTCTAATTTATCTGAAACAAGTGCAATGGGTGAAAGCAGGTCATGTGATTCATACTCTGTTCTCTTGTCAAAGATAATCAGAAGCAATTCGTGCAACATTGGGTCTTGCAACATCTTGTGCAATGTGGTTTGTTGTCTGCAATTTTGGCTGACGACCACATGTCGAATAATTTCGTCCCTGTGTTACATTTTCGCCAATTACCAACATGGGAGTTTTCCCATGTGCGTCTTCAACAAAGATGTATCAAGTGCCTGCAGGTGATCAAGAATGAAAATACACATATTGAACTAAAATAGACAACTAGATTCATTTCGTAGACAGATTGAAGTATATCTCTGCAGTAACATTGATCGTAAGTTTGTATGGTGGCATATATTGAACACACACAAAAGAAACCCAGATAATTTAACAAGTAATAAATAATTATGTCGGTCGCTCGAGATATTATTATGTCACACGACCGACATATTATCTCGTGGTCTCAACATGTCATCTATTAACGTTGTTTCTGTACCATATTTATCTGCATGTAGAATAAAAACCAATAGACGTTATAGCCACGTGACACCGTGTTGAACATATTGCATTAGAAAAACAGGGGGGCCTCCGTGGCCGAGTGGTTAGAGCATCGCGCTCAAAATCACAAAGCCTCTCACCTCTGTCGGCGCGTGTTCGAATCTCGGCCGCGGCGTTATGTGAGCAATTTTGCCAGTTTACTTGCGGAAGGTCGGTGGTCTCTTCCCAGGTACATTGTATCTGGGTTCTCTCCTCCACCAACAAAAACTGGACGCCACCAGATAGCTGAAAAATTGTTGAGTGTGGCGGAAAGCAATAAATAATCAATCAATCATTAGAAAAACATCAAAAGAATTAGGCACTAGTTCAAATAGCTCTCTCCCAATACAACTGCCATATATAATGAGTAATCTAACACGGATACAAAGAAGTACAATGCATGGATATATAATTATTTGTGTTTACAGAGAATACCAGCAGTATCATTATTGAATTATAGTCAGGAAGTACATAATTATATTTTTCTCAGAAAAACGGCCATATTCATTTAGAAAGGATTGAATAACCATGAAAATGTTTACATGTAATTCCTCCATAGCATTAAATGCACATCTATAATGTGTATATCATGGAATGGTAGTAATTTGTTCATTAAACAGCGTCGTGCTATAGTAAGTTATTTTCACACACACACACACACACACACACACACACACACACACACACACACATGGTAAGCATCTTCTAATAATCCACATCAACAATTCAAACTTTCTGTTAGATTGCAACAAAATAAATGAGAGTTTAATATGACTGTGTAAGTGGGGATTATATTTTGGATGGCATGTCTCTTAAAATTTCCAGAATAAAAAACTACCTTAAAGAAAGATATCTATATTTATGTAAAAAATGACATTGTATTTTATGAATAAATGTCCATAGGTTGTTTGTGTTCTGTGTAACAGGAAGGGTGGATACAACAGAAAAGTCCACGATTTGAACCGGGGCCTTTGAATCTCAAATCAGGTGTTCTATCAAATGAACTTTCTGGCCACCGGTGATCAAACCCGTTTGGCCGTCATCCCCCTTTCTTGAAGGTCTTCACATCTTGAAGACATCAACCAAGGGTCTTTATTCCCTGTCAGGCATTGTCACTTATCAGTCCCAGGGGCTGGTCTTCCACACCAACTTTTTTGGACTGGACCGGGAATCAAAACCGGAACTCCTACATCACTAGTCAGGCATTCTATCCATGGTCCATATATAGCCCTAACTACTACAGTATTCAATTAGGGTTCAGCAACTCCTGCACCAGCTGTTGTCTCATCGAAACTTCCTGTCATTTATTGCCATCTTGAGCAAATGTATCTTCCACAACACGATGCTTTGATTATCATCTACGAATATTCAGTTATTTTGTTAGCATAGAATTAACCAATCGTAGAAATCTAAGAAATCGACCTCTCACCAAGCTGAAGGCTCTTTCACTGACCTCACTGAGTCACTGTTGCTGTCTTGGCAGATTTCCATAATACCTGGAAAGAGTCATCTCAAAAAATATTGAAAATAAGTAAATAAATAAATGAAAATGAATAAATAAATAAAATCATTTTTGTAATAGTTGCATCATGTTAATTTCCAGGATTCATTCTCCATACTGATAGCTGAAAATTACATCTTGGAAATTTGAAATGAATTTCATTTTTGAAAATGATCGACCATATGAACTGCGAACCTCCACAGCGGCAAACGTTAAGGTAGCGTATTACATCAAAATTTTATTTTATGGCTAGTTCAAATACTTTGTATGAAGTATGATTTAAACATCGAGAGAGTGATACAAGCTTTCAAATATTTTATATGAATTATATGTGATTTTTTTCTGAAATAATAAAAAAAACGTGTTTTGTGTGCAAATAGGAAATTTTAAGAGTTCAAATTTTGATGTGAACTGATGCATGATATGAATAACTAATACAATATGCATATGGTCGATCTAATTTGTTTTGTGTTTGGTGGTATTTCGGTCATTTTAAGTATTTACAACAGTTCTAATAAGCTTCCTCATAATAAAACTAAATGTATCATCCATATTACTCTGAAGTACGTAGCTTTTCAAATAGGATTCGGACAGCCTTTCAAAGTAAAACAATTTATGAAAATTGAAAACGTTATTTGTTAATCTACTTTTAAAAGTCTATGGATAAAATCTTCAAGAAACATGTTAGTTAGGAAAAAGATATATCATACAAATGTATTTTAAACGAAAATGAATTGAAATTATCAAAATTGGTGAATATTGCTATTTTTCAAATTTGAACCAAATCCGATTGGAATTATAGAAGAGTGGTCATATAAAACATTGTAATAAGAAAACTATATCTCCTTGATGTAAAGTCGTTTATAAATTAATTGAATTTATCAAATAAAATAATTTCTTGATGAAAAATGCATAAAATTAGCAAGATTGTGTTTATTTTAGTAGTTTCTAGTAATTGTGATCAGGATTGGTACACTGGTTTGCTTCAATCGCAAAATGTCTTAATCTTGATCATTTCATTTCAATTTCTTTTTAAGATATATTTGTATGACATATTTTTTTGTAACTTGACACGTTTCTTTTTATCTATGAATTTCAAAAAAATATATGCATATAACGTTTTCAATTCCTATAAATATTTTTATTCAAAAAAATTAGAACGCCTGTCTGAGTCTTTTAGGCATGTTTATAAGATATTTATATCTTGAATTAAATCAAAGCGAAGTTTCGATTTTGAAATCTCTTATTTGGAAACAAAACACTTTTTTATCATTCCGGAAAAAAATTAGAAAAAACATATAAAATAATTAAGAGCTTGTATCACTCTTTCGATGTTGAAATCCTGTTTTATATGAGGTGCTTAAATGAGCCATTCAATAAAATGTTAGTGTCATGAGCCACCTTAAGTGCTTCATGAAATGTAATTTGTATCACATGTTTTTAATTTTTATTTTAGAAAAAGGAAAATTTAAGTGCTTTTGGACACACTGAATCGGTCAAACATGGATCCGATGCTTTCCATGTACTCTAAAATCGCTGAATGTAGCGGACAGCACACACACACACACACACACACACACACACACACACACACACACACACACACACACACACACACATATATATATATATATGAAAAGGTTAAGATAACTAACAATATTCAATCTCGTAATTCTTATACAAACTACAGATCAGAGAGATGGGCAAACACGGTCCTCTGGTCATACCAGAGGTGGGATCAGGCGCCTAGGAGGAGTAAGCACCTCATGTCGACCCTGGTCACACCCGCCATGAGCCCTGTATTTCGATCAGGTAAATGGAGCAATCCGTAGTCAGAATCATTGTGCCAAGAACGACCTAACAATTGGTATGAAACACGTCAGACAGCATTTGACTTGATGGAAAGCTGTACTGGCAAATTAGATCGTTACAGCGACCATAAAATTTGCCGAATGCTGACTTTTGACGGGTAGACGGGACTGTACAAACCCCTGTAACTTCAACTTCTTTGTCAGTAGCTTGCCTCAATTTAAAAAATGATCATGTATATATATATATATATATATATATATATATACTTTTACTGCCTCGCTAGTGTTAGTTCCCCACATTACTAATATCATCAACAGATCCATATCCGAATGTTCTATTCCACCGAGTTTTAAGGAGGCAGTTGTGAAACCTTTGCTGAAAAAACCTGGTTTGGATAAAGAAAATTTCAAAAATTATCGGCCTGTGTCTAACTTGCCGTTCTTATCTAAAGTTTTGGAAAAGGTTGTTGCTATTCGGATTGATCGTCATCTAGAACAAAACCATCTCAATGATGACCTTCAATCTGCCTACAGGAAATACCATTCCACCGAGACAGCCCTTCTTCGAGTTCATCATGACATTGCTGTTGCATTAGACAACAACAGTTGCGCAGTTCTCGTTATGTTGGATCTTTCGGCAGCTTTTGATGTACTGGACCATGACATCCTGCACAAACGACTTGAGCATACGTTTGGTATCACGGATAACGCTCTTTTGTGGATCAAGTCTTACATGAGTCAAAGAACGCAACGTATATCTATCGGTTCCAAAAATTCAAATTCGTTGCCGCTTGATATTGAGTGCCCCAAAGCTCAGTGTTGGGACCAAAAATTTATTGCATTTTTTTCCCGTCCTCTTACTGAGATTTGTTTACACCACGGTATGCGCTATCATGTATACGCCGATGATACACAAGTACACCTTGTCGTTGAGCCGTCCGACAATTGGCAAGATGTGTCTTCAAGGTTAACACGCTGCTTGAATGATATGAAGAAGTGGATGTCGAACAACATGCTGAAATTAAATGAGGAGAAAACTGAAATGATTATATTTGATCCAAGGAGTCGTATAAAAAACTCGACAGAAACTAGCATACACTTTGGCGAGAACATAATTCATAGTGTTCCTAGTGTAAGAAATGTTGGAGCAGTTTTTGATCAACTCCTTTCTTTTGAAAAACAGTGCAGTGCTGTCTCAAGGTCTTGTTACGCACAGATTCGAAAGATAGGACGCATTCGGCATTTTTTCACGGATGGAGCATGCAAAACACTTGTCCACTCTCTGGTAACATCTAGGCTGGACTATGGTAATGCGCTTTTATACAACATAAATAGCACCCATTTGAGCAAGCTGCAGAGGGTTCAAAACACAGCCGCACGACTCATTGCAAGGAGAGGTAAGCGTGAACATATTCAGCCGATTTTGGCTGATTTACATTGGCTACCTGTCACATACAGAGTGCAGTACAAACTTTGTGTATATGTATACAAATCGCTACATAGTCTAGCACCGGCGTATCTATCCGAACTAGTTGCCAATACAAACCCGCAAGGTCTCTTCGTTCAGAGTCTACAAACCAACTAACTGTGCCACGAGTCCGATCGAAAACGTACGGTGATCGTAGATTCGATATGGTCGCACCAACACTTTGGAATCAGCTTCCTGTAGAGCTTCGAACAGCCGCCAGTCTAAACATTTTTAAATCACAACTAAAAACTCATCTTTTTAGAAAGGCCTTTCTTTAAGTGTTTTAATATCAACAGGATTTATAGTGCTTTTAAGTTTCTCACATTTTTATAGTTGGAGTTATCTTGTTTTATCATGTGATTTGCCATACCTTGTAAAGCGCTTTAGAGTTTCTTTTAAGACAAAGCGCTATATAAATGTTATTATTATTATTATTATTAGTCTAAGTGTGTCTCTCTCTTGATCGAGTGACCGCCGCACATTATACTCAGCTATTTGAAAAGCTACGTACTTCAGACTAATATGGGTGATATATTTAGTTTAATTATGAGGAAGCAGGGAGTGTTGTTGTAAACACTCAAAATGACCGAAGAACCTCCAAAACAAAAACAAAACAAAAAATAAATAAATAAACTAATAAAAAAAAATAAACAATATAAAAAATATACATGTACATGTATCAATAAAAAAGAAAGAAAAGAAATAAAAAACCACACGATCGGAAAAGTCTTTCTCCACATTTGGAACTGACCCTGTGGTTTTGTTGAATTGTACATATGTGGCATGTTATCTGATTGGTGTCTCTGGACAAAGCCCAAGTGAAAATGAGATTTGAATGGCTTTAGAGCAATGTACTTTGGGATAATGTCCATGTTAATGACCCGTGACAACGTATGGTTGGTTGTATATTGTTTTACGTCTCCTCGAGAATATTTCACTCATATGGAGACATCGCTATTGCTGGTGAAGGTTTTGCGGTCTCATCCGAAGGACCGCCCCCATTCAGTCGCCTCTTACGACAGGCAATATGTATTAAGGACCTATTCTAACCCGGATCCCCACGGAACCCCTGTGTTGTTCACTTTGGTGTTATGTTTTTCCAAATGTATTTAGAGTATATGTACATTGTGTATATGTAAATTATTATTGTTAATGCTCTAACCACTGAGCTATACAGGCCGATATCCATACAGCCCCACCGGGACTTCAACAATATTCAATGAATGTTCGGTAACTTCAGCATCGGCTGTTGAAATTTATTCCCATCACGAGAATGTCTTCACTGTCTCCTATAACATGATTAATTTTCAATTAATGTTTAGTATACATGTTGTTAGCACAGAATTAACCAGCATTGTAATATCCAGCAATTCAAACCTTACACATATACAAAATCGAATTCTAACCATGCCAAAGGCCCTCTCAATGGCCTCGCGGCATCCATTGTATATGTTGAATAACTTTTTCAGTCGGGGATGATTTCCATAATTCCTCAAAGAAGTAATTTCAAAAGAGGAAATATTGAGTTTCCAAACAGAAATATAGAAAATATTTAATTGCTGTGCAAAAATAAATCGTAGCGGTTTAATACAGTCGCATTTCGTCGACTTCCAGGATTTTTTGTCCAAATTTACGTATAGCTGAAAATTACACTTGAGAAAATTGAAAATTGAGTGAACACTATTCATGGTGGACTTGTTTTTAGATGACCAGTGCCTTATTGAGTGTAAATATTTAGAACTCTTTATTTTCCTGCATGAGTATTCTCGATTATGGCAGAACCCAATGTTTCAGAGATTCATTCTGTTATTTATTGAAATTCTGAAAGTAACTCTGATTATAATCAGTGTCAGGAAATTTCGCTCGGGACAATTCATGAACTGCTTCTGAGAAAGCACAGAAAGTTATGTTTAGTGTTATAAGAAAAATACGATTATTTGATTTACCATTTGACTGTCAGTTAGATTTATTTGATAAAGTTGCGGTGCCTGTTTTACTATGTGCATGTGGAATTTGGGGTTATGAAAATATTGATATTGTTGAACGTGTCCATCTAAGATTTTTTAAACATATACTTAATCTAAAAAGTAGTACTCCGAGTTATATGGTTTACGGTGAAATTGGACAATATCCATTGTATATAACAATTTTTACTAGAATGGTCTCGTATTGGGCAAAACTTGTTAACACTGATGATAACAAACTTAGCAAAATTATTTATATGTATGCACGTAAAATATCTGACAAAGAAAAAGTAACAAATCCATGGATTTCATTTTTGAAGAGTATTCTTGACAAATGCGGCCTCTCAAACATTTGGATTGAGCATGAGAAACGCAATTTAAACCCTATGTGGATCAAAACAACTGTTAATCAAAACCTACGAGATCACTTTTTACAAAAATGCCATAATGATGTCGTAAATTCTTCTAAGGGAGTTATTTACAGAATTTTTAAGACAAATTTTGAATGTGAAGAATATTTGACACTGTTACCAAGAAAATTACAAAGATTGTTTGTTAAATTTAGAACTACTAATCGCCACCTTCGCGTTGAAATAGACAGATGGAACAATATTGAAAGAAATGAACACTTTTCTACATTATGTAACTGTAATCAAATTGGTGATGAATTTCATTATATTCTCGAATGTAAATCACTGTGCAAATTACGTAAAGATTTTTTTTAAATATAGAATATCGTTCTGCTTCAAACACTACAAAATTCTGTGAAATTATTATGTCCTCCAAAAATACCAAATCTATAAGAAAGCTTTGTTTATGAAGCAAATCAACAATATTGTCTGTTCTCCAAACCTTTTATCTGTATGACCCCTGTTATTGTGTATATGTAAATATGTTTCATGTACCTCGTGTACCATTTTATGGTTTGAGTATAATAAACTGAACTGAACTGGAATCGCAGGATGCCTACAGAACTATTGACTACAACCTTCTTGTAAACCAATATTATGAATGAAACTTTTACTACTTCGCTAGTCAAAGTGATGCGGTTGTGTCCACGCTAGTTAATCAAAAGAAAGCGTAGTCAGTACTGGGGTGGGCGACCACCGCACATTACAAACGACTATGTGGAAAGGTGCTTTATTGCAATATGGGTGATATACTTAGTTTTAATTTGATAAAAAAGGTATGAAAACCAAAGGCAATGTTGTGAACATTTAAACTGACCGGAGAGAGAGAGAGAGAGAGAGAGAGAGAGAGGTAGGAAAGTCTTCTTGAATCGCTGTTAACACTGGTCGTATACACGCTCCTAGGTGTTTCTGCGCAAGCGTAATTTAATGAGATTTGGAGGGCTTTAGAGCGGTTATGGGATAGTGACCTCCACGCACTTCTCTCCCACGTTGTTGTTGCAGTTAGATTTGAGATGAGTCAATTTAATGAAAAAGCTGTGAGTAACATTCGTAATTAACAGAGGAAGTGGCAGACAGAAATTATAGAAATGCATGCATAACATTACATTACCCGTAAATTATCTATATTTAATAGTCTCGTGAGAGTACGGGTTCCTCAGTATCCCTTGCTTGTCGTAAGAGGCGACTAAATGGGGGGGGGGGGGGGGGGGGGGGGGGTCTTCGGATGACACGGCAAAAAAAACAAGACCCCGCTTCATACGCTCTCGACCCTCTCGGACTCTGACGCAACATACATGCACTCTCATTCCAAATCAAAGACGGCAAAATTCATTTTTTCCACACGCTATAAGAAATTGACTGAAATTATATCACATTGTAAATAGTTTTAACCCTTAAATCATTTGGTTTTTATCTAGAAATCGATGCCCCTTTATAAGTGATATAATCTTCAACAAATTGAAGGCGATGATTCATGAAGCATCAAGGAAAAATATCGGGATCGGGATGCGATAATGAAAATAAATTTCTACTTTCTGTTTGACGCTTCATCGAAAATGTATGATGAAGAACGTCTCAACTCCAAGTGGTTTACAAATGATAATGTGGATTATCATAATCCTAAAAATAGAGGGTAAATATAACTAAATATTGAATAATGTCCTTTGTAAAATTACTGTCAGGCATTCTTCCAGACTAAACAAATTATGTCTCCAGTTGTAGATGGACTGTCATGTTACTTAAATTCATTATTCAAATAATATTGGCTTCAGAATTTTTTTTTTCATGTTGTTTTTGAAGGAGGTTAGTGTGAAATTGAATTTTGTTATTGGTTAATGTTTTGGGGGTTTTAGCAATTAACTTGTTTATCAATCTTACATTTTGAATGTTTAGTGTCACTTTTACATTAAAACACACGGTATCAAAAGCTGGCAGACAAGGACACTTTGTTTGAATTATAACATCCCCATCAAAATAATTGAAGTGTTAAAAAGCTTAGGTGTTGTTTGTTTTACAATTATTTATCTCTGAATTAATATCTATGCTAAAATTAAACTGGTTTAATGATCATGATGGTAATATAGTTATATGTGTCTAATAAGATGAAAGGACAACCTAAGAAGTACTTGGATGTATCAGTTAAGGTGATCTATTAACAAAGGAATATTAAAGAATTAATATGGGATCCTTTTTATGTTTGATGGTCGTTGAAATGCATGACTGCGTGGTTGAAATTTCAGCTTTGATAAATGTAAACTAGTTATTTTAACTCGTTCACAATGAGAACATTTGTGATAAGAAACTTTCAATTGGCAAATGAAATCATATTGTCAATTTCATCAGGGTTTCTACCTTGTCAAACCTTTTCACTTTAAAGAGGTTCGCACCTGAGTTTTATAGTATGGTAAATTTTTTGGAAATATATTTTTGATTTCAACATTAAAGGATAATTAGTAAATTAAAAAAGAAAAACTGGGATCACACTGCTTGTTATTGAGCTACAGTGTTTTAAAATTGACCTTTTTGTGCTTAGAATTTACCCAAGATTTATTTGTTGAAATTGATTTATGTGTTGGAAAATATTGCAACATAAGAAATACAAATCAATCAGTATATAAACTAGACAAATAATCATATTTTCTAACAATACAGATATAAAAAAAGTTTAATATTAGTAAACTGTAAATAAATATTGACCTTTTTGCATTGATATACAAATAAATTAATGATATAGAATTTGAGAGTTTAAAAGAACATATTAGGAGTAATGTCAATTTCTAAAATTACATGTAAATTACAAGGTTGTGTCTTAAATTCTAAAAATGGGAGCTTGAAAAAGTGTGCATTATATAAATTTTTTGAATTATTGGCCAAATACTGAATTTTTTACAAAATATTGGGCAAATTAATTTAGACTTTTTAAAGAATTGGCATATTGTTTAGAAAATAATATCAACCAAATTTAATAAATTACGACATTCAAATTAATTTTAAGTCTCAGTTACCTGTATCATAAATTATTAGTGATGGAACATCAGTTAATTTTCAATTGGAAGACATGTTTTTATATTTAAAAGCATACTTTACAAAGTTTTACATGATTTTCTGTTTACATTTACATATGTATATTTATATAACTACACATAAATATAATGGTAAATATATATATATATAAATATATATGTGTGTGTGTGTGTGTGTGTGTGTGTGTGTGTGTGTGTGACTCAGGTGAGCAATGGGGCCCTTGTTTTCATTAAGTGAATCAATGTTTTCTGATGATCAGTACAACATTATAAATTATAAAACTGAAATATTAGAGTAAGGGTGTAAAGATTGACGAGATATTGGATAAAACAGAAACTATAAAATCATGCAGATTTAGAACTTTTTGATTAAACAATATTTCCGCCACAAAATGTAGTCTCTGCCAAACCTTTTGAAAATTTGAAATGACACAAAATTTTCCAAGTGGATAGGGCTAAGTAATAGATGTATAATGTGTCTGGACCAATGGTATCAGTATTGTTGAATCAGTACGTTTTCCTCAATTTAAATATTCTGCACAGTATGGCATGATGTCAAGAACAAGACAAATATTGTTTGGCTTTTAAATTACAAAAGAGAGCTGCAAGGATTATTTTACCTCAGTCAATTTCAACTTCTTGCATGCTATCAAATTTAAGATGGATGCCTTTGCCTGACTATTTTATATATTGAAAAATTATTCTTGTAATTAAAGTTTTACATCATATGACACCTGAGTATTAGAATGTTTTTAGATTTGTGAATGAGGTAAGCACAAGAAAAACAAGACAGAGTTTTAATAATTTTATTTATGTTACAAGAGCCAAAGCAGAATATTTTCGATCTTTTATCATTTCAGCAGCCATTTTATGGAACTCATTACCAGATTTTATTAGAAAACGCATTCCTTCTACATCTTCTAAATCAGCCTATCTTGAACATTACTTTGATTCTATAATTCTCAATTGTTTATAGTCTCTTATGAAGCGGTTCTTGTCTGTATATAAATTATCTGTGAAATTTTCATGTTTTATGATATTGATCTTGATATGTACTATATATTTTAAAGACAGGACCACAATGTCAACTAGTTTGTATAGCTAACTGTGCAATACTGTGTATATAAAGGATATTATTAGTGCATACAAAGAAAATTAGCATCCTGTTCAGTTGTGCTCAAAAACTGAGGAGCTAACTTCCTGAAGTTAATATACAGATAATATATATTGTGACAGAAATTCATTGATTGTCAGTTAAACTGGTGAAATTATATATCTTTATAAGGCCAATAGTATTGAGCCTGATAAATACTGAAGTATTACATTCATTCTTGCTATGAATATATTAGGCAGTCTACAGAGTCAGTGTTTCAGAAAATTGTTGATGGAAGATAAATGTTTTAGTGCATAAATTCATGAACTTTATGGTTTAGGCCCACACGAAAATATCAAGGATAATATATTCATAGTGTCATTAAGGTATATTTTACAAATGCTAATTTCTGTTATTCTGTTAGACATATAGATATTTGGGATTTGTAAACTGCAGATAACAGATATAATCATAAAATTCACACCTTATATTTGTAAAGCTTAGGTTTTAGCTCACCTGAGTTATAAGCTCAAATGATCACCTGTTATCTGGTGTCCATATGTCTGTTTGTCTGTCCATAAACTTCACACATTTTTTACTTGTTCTCTAGAACCACAGGGCCAATTTTAGCCAGACGTGCCATAAAGTATCCTTCCAAGGGGAATTCTTAGAATTCAAAAATTGCCCAGATGAAGGGTCACAACATTTCCAAAGGGAAGATAAGAAATGGTGAAAATATGGTGTCATAGTATAAAAATCTTCTCAGAAACCACTGGCGCAGAAAAGATTGAATGTATTTAAAAGCTTTCTTGATGAGTGGAGATTCAAAGTTTTGATAACATCTTATAGTAGTTTCAAGTTATCAATATGGTAAAGATAATTACATATGATTTGATCCTTACTTTAAAAAGGAAGGGGAAAATGAAATGGAAATAACATTCATTTTTCATTCAAAATAAAATACTGTGGATGGAAATATCCCATAAATGCATATTTACAATGAGATTTTCCAGTGGACATGCAGTTCAAACATGTTATACATCCCAGAGACCAATTTGTTATATGAAGAAAACTTTATCCTTATGGTGAAATTTTCAAAAGATGTAATGAAAATGAACTGGAAAAAATATTCTCACTATGGCCATATCACTATGTAATGGAAATGAACTTGAAAAAAATATTCTCACTGCGGCCATATCACTATGTAATGAAAATGAATTTGAAAAAATATTCTCGCTAAGACCATACCACTTTGTCCAGTACATGAAGATAATCCTGATCACTGGATTTGCTGTCTGCAGTTTGAGCACTTTTGAGATATAAATTACATTTATACAGTTCAATTACACTATTATGGATATGCTATTAAACTTAATGACCAATCAGACTGTGTATATATACATTTATATACAAAATTTTACATTTATATGGCTATGTACCTTATGTAGACAGACAAAGCATTAAAGTTGAGTGATGTTGGTGCTGATTGGGATCATCACAAGGTGTATTATTAACATGTGGCACACTTGTGTTTTCGTTTGTTTGGGTTTTTTTTAATCTGTCAGATGTTAGTCTCTGTTTCTGTCTAAAACAGAAGCAAACTTGAAATTTAGATACATGCTTGGGCAGAATATAACCTACAACAAAATATAATCAATTAAAACACTATGATTTGGTTTTCAAAACATGCACAATATTAAGGATTCAGAGGCATGCATACACTGTATAAACAAACAGTGACCTGTATTGAGTAATAATGTTGATGATGGCGTTACTATTTATTATAAGTAAAAGTTTCCTTGAAGTGCAAGACTTGCATGTGACCTTTCCTTTCATATGGTTTTGTTGAATGACATTCATGTTTGGATTCTATTTGGTTCACAGTTAAGTTGTTACCTAGTTGGGCTAGGTTGGGGTCATATATGAAAAGGCCAAGATAACTGACAGTATTCAATCTCATAATTCCTATAGAAAATACAAATCAGAGATGGGCAAACATGGACCCCTAGTCATACCAGATAATATAATATGAGGCCAGCATTTGTTATGGGATAAAAGAGGATAAAGAACTTTTAAAAATCTTATGATGGAGAACAGTAGGACCATGGTGACTCAGGTAAGCATTGTGGTCCATGGGCCTCTTGTGTAGTTTAAATTTGTTACAGTACTTGGATTCATAAGCTGTTATTTTAGATGCTACCACATGTACTAGGTATTGTAATTTCATATGATCATTTTATAAACATATTACTTTATACTGTGAAAACTGAATTTTCCATTGATATTTGTGTAAAACTGTGTTTCAAATACTTTCATGAAATTCACATCCCATATAAAGTATTTTAAGTCTGATATCATTTACAAAGTTAAAACTCATGTTCAACAGGTGATGTACGAAACAAATTGCATCGTTATGAAGTCCTAAAACTGGATGACATTTTGTTGGTGGGACAAAAGGATATCAGACTATCAATTCTAGACAGTTACGATTTAATGCAATTCAAAGCATTTCAGAGGTAGGTGTAGCATAAATAAGACTTATGCTGACTGTTTTTCATCTAGCTTCAGAAGATTGGAAATGAAAACACTAAAACATTTCTTAATGATACATCTTTGCTTTCTTTTTACTTATATATATACATTTACTGATCATTATGAAATAAGTAATTATTGTTATTATATATATACAGAGAGAGAGAGAGAGGAGAGAGAGAGAGAGAGAGAGAATTCACTGCATCACATTCCAAAGGGTTTAATCTGAACAATATCTCTTTCTCTCTCTCTCTCTCTCTCTCTCTGCTCTGATATATTCATTTTTTCTTTGTTATTTTAAGTAAACCCAATCATATTATTAATAAATGAAATTTATTTCACCAGAACGTATTATGTGAATTTATTTTAAAACAAGAACACAGATATATACATTATTCAAATTGATGGAAATATTTTAAAAGTGTGAAATATTTTAAAAGTGTATACAGCAAAATTTTCATAGAGTCCATAAGACATTGTCACCATCATCAGCACTGAATTTACAAATTTTGTTAAGAAAATTGATCAACAACTGCAGAGGAAAAATAACTTCTTCTTCTTCCCAATAATGGCCACCATCAACATATTGATTATTCTGCCATGTGACTTTTCAGTTTGTTCATCATGAGACTTTGAAAAAATTCATTCAGGTGAATATAAATATCACTTTGCTAATCCAAGGTTTGGAAAATGGAATTGTGATCAGCCCACCATTTCTGAGGATTGACGTCTTGTGTTCTGTACCTCTGATCCTAAGAGGTTCAGTTAGTTTTACAAGAGAAAAATTATTAAGCATATAAAGACCCTAATTCATTAATAATGTACGTTTTGTACAACCTTAAAAAATGTCAGCTTCTTATATTGAGGGACAAGCAATGACACAAGAAATGGAGTGTTTGAAACCCTTTGCTTACAATATAAAGCATCTCTTTAATCTATGGTGTCCTGATAGGGTCATGTACAAAAGCACTTAAAACTTCTTAAAACACGCTTTCACAGTAAAACATAATGTACCCTTGTATTATCATACTAACACACTATCATACTTTCACACTTGTGCTGTCATTCTAATGCACCATTGCACTTTCACAATAACATACAACACACTGTCACGTCACACTAACATAAAATGCATAATAATTGGTTTCCATTTTCAGTGAAATAATTCTGGAGTACGAACAGAATCAAACAAATTTAATGGGTTCAATGAAGAAAAAATGCATTCGTTTTAACTTTGTATAGTTCAGATTTAAATATAGAGAAAATATTGCTGATTCCCATAGGCATACATGTAGCTGTAGCTTTTTGAATGATTCCGTTCGTATTCCGGAATTATGCCAATTCACCAGAAATTATCAAGAATTATTATACATGTTGTGCTAGCGTGACAACCCGACAACATGTTGTGTGATAGTGTGACTGAATGCAACGGCATGGTGGTTGTGTGTGTGTGTGTATGTGATGGCATGACAGCGAATCAGTGTGTTGTGTGTTAGCATGATAGCACGAAGGCATGTTGTGTGTCAGCACAACAGTTTGATGGTGTGTTAGTGTGATATCATGTTGTGTGACAGTGCTATGGCATGTTGTGTGATTTTGTGCACTTTTGCACATGGTCCTATGGGGACACCACAGTTATCAATTGTAATCTCTGTAATCAATTATAATCTCTACTGAACATCATATTGAATTTTCTTTTTCATTTATTTAACGCTTAACCCCCCCCCCCCCCCCCCCCCCCCCACACACACACACACAGACACTTAAAAAAATATTTTTATCATATGCTGCAAAATAGAATAGATTCGATTTACCTTCTACAAACTGTAAAGGTAGGAAGTTCTTTTTTCATGATCATATTTGCCATGGCTTTTTTTATGATCTCAGAATGGGCACCACCAAAAGGTCTTCAAAATCTTGGAGATACAAACAATGAAATGAATGTGACAGATTCTGACAAATTCTGACAGATTCTAACTGCTGACAATTTCTCTAGGATGGTTTGCTTTTAAATGAGCATGAATTAGACATACCACCAGAGTTGGGTATTCTCTAATTCAGTCGAGCAAATTTGGCATTTTACAGTATGCCATCAAATTTTTCCAAGCTTGCAGTATTAATGTAGGAGTTGGGGGGGGGGGGGTATAAGATATGCACTGAAATTAGCCACCAAATATCATTAACACAACCCAACAGCAATTTTATCATTCAATTTAGGTTATAAAGACACACTATCTTGACTTAGCTGTAAAGGAGAGTATATATAGTAATTAGCATGGTCAAATGAACTAAATTATGTCGGTTATCTGTTTAAAGATTGCCTTCTCTGAATATTATATACCATCAACATTCTTTGTTTAACTTTTGACATAACTTTACGGACCACACTTTGATGATCTTAATCTGGATCACATATCCCTCTGAAACTGCAGATGACTTCACAATTACGTTGATGCATCAACACACATTTTTATGGAAAATATCAGCCGCATCACAGATTAAACTGCATATGCCAAAAATAATTTCCCTGTATGGTTGTCATTTTGCTAATTAGGAATACATTCATCATTACAAATAAATTTCATTCTTGAAAATACATGAGGGTATGAACTATGAGACTTCATGCCGGCATACTCATGAAACATGTTAGTGTTTTCATGTAAAGAATGGTCTGCTTGCATGAAGTATTGCTGTTCAGTGGCATCCTTGGCGAAGTGGTTAGATCATGCTCAAAATCACAAGACCTCTAGTCAGTGCAGGTTCAATTCTCGCTCGCGCCGATATATGTGAGAAAGTTTACTTATGGAAGGTCGGTAATCTCTTCTTGGGCATATTGTATCTGGGTTCTCTCCTCCACCAATAAAAACTGGATGCCACCAGATAACTGAAAAATTGTTGAGTGTGGTGGAAAACAACAAACAATCAATCAATCAATCATTGCTGTTCATGTCCTCAAAGACAAAAACATTTGAAATATAATATTGTAATGTAAATACACAAGGGTGTATTTGATAAATTTATTATTACTACAGTAGCATGATCTGAAGAGTTGGATTACGTCAAGTTGACAGGCACAGATCTTCAGATCAGACCTGATACTTTGCATCTTAATTGTTTTTTCTTTCAACATGCTTCTCACAGGAATTTTGATATCAAGCTGAGAAAATCCAGTGTTGTTACTCCATCACTAGAGACGGTGATTGTGGATAGAAAAGGATCTGAGAGGAAGAGTGTGTTACAGCATACACACTACTACACAGGCACACTGACAGGTAAGTACTACACAGGTACACTGACAGGTAAGTACTACACAGGTACACTGAAAGATAAGTACTACACAGGTACACTGACAGGTAAGTACTACACAGGCACACTGACAGGTAAGTACTACACAGGTACACTGAAAGATAAGTACTACACAGGTACACTGACAGGTAAGTACTACACAGGCACACTGACAGGTAAGTACTACACAGGTACACTGAAAGATAAGTACTACACAGGCACACTGACAGGTAAGTACTACACAGGTACACTGAAAGGTAAGTACTACATAGGTACACTGACAGGTAAGTACTACACAGGTACACTGAAAGATAAGTACTACATAGGTACACTGACAGGTAAGTACTACACAGGTACACTGAAAGATAAGTACTACATAGGTACACTGACAGGTAAGTACTACACAGGTACACTGAAAGGTAAGTACTACATAGGTACACTGACAGGTAAGTACTACACAGGTACACTGAAAGGTAAGTACTACATAGGTACACTGACAGGTAAGTACTACTACACAGGTACACTGAAAGGTAAGTACTACATAGGTACACTGAAAGGTAAGTACTACATAGGTACACTGAAAGGTAAGTACTGCACAGGTACATTGACAGGTAAGTACTACACAGGTACACTGACAGGTAAATACTACTCAGGTACACTGACAGGTAAGAACAAAACAGGTACACTTGCAGATAAGTACTACATAGGTACACTACAGATAAGAATGAAACAGGTACTCTTACAGGTAAGAAGTACACAGGTACACTGACAAGTAAGTACTACTAACACAGGTAACACTGACAAATAAGTACAGCACAGGTAACACTGACAGGTAAGAACTACGCAGGTAACATTGACAGGTAAGAACTACACAGGTAACATTGACAGGTAAGAACTACACAGGTAACATTGACAGGTAAGAACTACACAGGTAACAATGAAAGGTAATTACTACACAGGTAACACTGACAGATAAAAACAAAATAGGTACACTGACAAATATGTTCTAAACAGGTACACAAACAGATAAGTATTCGTACTACATAGGTAACACTGACAGCTAAAAATGAAACAAGTACACAGACAGGTAAGCTCTACAAAGTTTCATTAATTGGTAAGAACAACACAGGTATGCTGACAGGTAAGATTGGAAGTGGATATGTAAACTGCTGCCATACATTTACTGCACTCTTGTATAGTTTTTATGTGTCCACATCAAATGTATTATGCTATACTGCTGTCGTCAATTTGTCCGTCGGTTCCCTGAACTTTGTGTTCACAACTCCTCCTAAACCCGGAGGGGGGGGGGGGGGGGGGTTATTGAAACTTGGTACAAAGAACGATCACAATGTATAGATGTGCATATAACAAGGGAATCACTATCTATTTTTTTTAAAGGAGTTATAACTCATGGACTTTTATTTTTCTTCGCAAAATCCTTTGTCTTCACAACTCCTCCTAAAGCCTTGGGGAGATTTTAATGAAACTTGGTACAAAGAAAGGTCACATTGTGTAGGTATGCTTATTACAATTGGAATGCTGTCCTAAAGTTTTTGTAGGAGTTAAGGCCCTTGGACTTAAAATTTTTTGGGTCAGTAATGTATGTGGGCATATCATGTACTGGTTTAGCAGTGTCCTATTATTTTTACTGGAAAGAGGGGGGGGGGGGGGGGGGGGGGGGGGCAGTAAAATTGACAATTTTAATTAAGAATATAAGTCATTTGAATTTGAGATAGAATTTCATATAAAAGCTTAAAAATTATCAATTATACAGAACAACTATGCATTTTTATAGAAGCCTTAATTTTGTTATTAAAATACAGAATTATCTACAGCCTCTTGTTTCTTCTCTGGAGTGACTCTGTCTAACAAGCATCTATTGATATTTAAGGAGTAGAATACTGTAATACAATTTTCACTTTGAAATTTGCAAATTGTTAATCTGCTTAGTAAGAAAGAATTACATTAACTGCTATTGATTTGTAAAGAAATAGTTTAGGTGCAATGACAGTCGACAGGAAGTGAAATATATATTGTAATTGTAAAACATGTAATGTGCATTCAAAGTCAACAGGAAATGAAATAGCTATTTCAAGTGAAAATACCCACTGGGCATTGACAGTCAACAGGAAATGTAATGCTGAATATTGTAAATGAAAAACACCCATGGCCTAACTGTTTAATGCCAATGCCCTAAAGAGAAAAGAATATAATCAATATCTACTAATATGATATTGATTTAAAAGGGATCATATTTGACTATTATTATGTTGGTTTATTGGAAAATATTGCTAAGTAGGTTAAAATTGGCACCCCACCCCCATTTTGAATTGAAATTTGTGATATAGATATATCATTAGAGTATGCAGGTCTTCTCTCTATAGTTTGTTTTGGTCAGATAATTTTTGGCAGCCCCTTGCAGGGCTTAGATCATTATCCCCGTCAGCATACATAGATATTTTGAATTGAAATTTGGGATCTAGATATGTTCTGAAAATATGCAGATGAAGTTTGCATTTGGCTCTGGTTGAATAAGTTTTGGAAGAGTTCAGGCATTTGGATTTTGGAAAATTTCAATTTCCACTCATCATTTCAGTCATACATTAACATGTTTTGATTCTATAGAATTATGTTTCACTGTTTTTTGTTTTTTTTTTTTCATTTTTGGTAGATGATCCCCTGTCAAGTTGTACAGTGTCTGTAGACCCTGGTGGTATTTTAGCTCACATTTCTACCGGCGGAGAGGAATTCATTGTAGAGGTAAGGTTTTAACTCACCTGAGAGTTCTGGTGAGCTTTTCTAATCAAAATTTTTTCTGTTGTCTGATTGTTTGTCATGTGATGACTGTAATAAACCCTTTTCATATTTTTTGGAAATATAGGGCCAAATTGGCTAAACTCAGGGAAAGGGAATTCATTTCTTTCTTACAAATGAAAGAACAGTACCCCTTCTGAAGGCAGATAATTGTGATATAGATGGAAACTTCTCAATATGGATAGCTATCTTGTAAAGTTGAGAGTTGTCTTGTAAAGTCGATGGTTGTCTTGTATAGTTGATGGTTGTCTTGTAAAGTTGATAGTTATTCTTGTAAAGTTGATAGTTATCTTGTAAAGTTTGGAGTTGTCTTGTAAAGTTGAGAGTTGTCTTGTGAAGTTGAGAGTTGTCTTGTAAAGTTGAGAGTTGTCTTGTAAAGTTGAGAGTTGTCTTGTAAAATGAAACATATTGATTATAGCAAACAAGGCTTACATTTACATGTTGTACCGATCACGGTGGCTCAGTGGTAGAGCTCTCGCCTCGTGAACGGAAGGTTGTGAGTTCGAGCCCCGCTCGGGCCGGCCGCGTCAAACCTAAGACGTTAAAATAGGTAGTGATTGCTCCTTCGCCAAGAGCTCGGCATTACGAAGTGAGAGTCGCGGGTCTTTCGGATGGGACCTTATAAACGGAGGTCCCGTGTCGCAGCAGGTGTGGCACGTAAAAGAACCCTCACTGCTAAAAGCCATTAGTGCTAAGCATAGGTCTAAATTTGCAGCCCCGTCACCGGTAATAGTGACAGTCGCCGGATAGCTGAAAAATTGCTCAGGCGACTATAAATAAAAAAACAAAACAAACATTTACATGTTTTTAAAGATCTTTTATTCAGAACTTTTATGCACTCTATGCATGTGGAATATTGAAACAATAAAAATAATTATTGATTTCTCATATCCCCACACACACTTTCTAATACAACAACAAACAGATCAACCACTCCTACAGCTGAAAACAAATTTGAAGGGTTCCTAGATAATCTTTCTTTGCCATGTGGGTGACCATGTTTACAGTATTCATCAACCAAATGAAATTTTACATCCATTGGTTTATGAGTGACTAATTACAACACTGATTAGATGATATTATGAATGAGTCATGTGAGGCTGAAGGTGTATAAATTTTGTCAATGTATTTGTTGAAATGAGAAATGATTTTAATGCAAGCACCTGATTTCTGAACACCCGTTAAATATAAAATGATAAAGTAAAATAATGATTGATTGTGAAGAATAATAATGAGTAAATTTTATTCACTAGCTAGCTGTGACTGAATTGCTGTGTATGGTATATAGTGTAAATCGTTACACAAATTATTCCAGAAGTCAGTCCCCAGGAATAGGGTGGGATCACAATAGGGGTCAAAGTTTACATGAGAATATATCTTGGGAAAACCTTTGAAAATCTTGTCAAAACCTACTGGGCCAGAAAAACAGAAATCTTTAAAAATCTTCTTTTCAAGAACTTCTGGGCCAGTAAAATTCAAATTTATATGACTGCTTCAGTCCTAACATAGTACAGACTGAAGTTTGTCAAAACCATGGTCCCCAGGGGTAGGGTGGGGCCACAGTTTTACATGTATAGGGAAAATCTTTAAAAAATTTTTTCTCAAGAACCATTAGCCAGGGCCAGAAAAGTTCAAATACACATGAAAGCTTCCCAACATGGAGCAGATTCAAATTTGTTTGAATCATGGCTCCTGGAGGAAGTGTTGGGCCACAAGAGGGGATCAAATGAGAATATATAGGGAAAATCTGAATTTTACACAAAAGCTTCCTGACATAATACAGATTCAAGTTTGTGTAGATTATGACCCCTGGGGGTAGGGTTTTGCCACAACAGGGGATCAAAGTTTTACATAAGAATATATAGGGAAAACCTTTTTTAGATAAATATTTTCCCAATACATGTACATTGTACATATCTACACTCCATTAGGAAGCTAAATTTATATAAATATCAGATTTTCTTGTCCAGTAGTTTTTGAGAAGATTTTTAAAATATGTATAAAACCAACAAGTCATGTTACATGTACCTCAGTGGACAGGACACTCTCTTAGCAATGTGAGGACAGGGTTTAATTCTGATACAGCACTGGTGCTGCATCAGCCCAAGTAGCAATTGTTCCTGTTTTGAACACCTGGGATTAAAAGTGAAAGTCACAGGTCTTTCAGATATAACCTATTTTCTTACTCTTACTTGTACTGCCCTGAGTGCCAGGCATTGGTCAAATTTTTGGCACTTACACCTTCAGCTGGTGACTTCACTAGATGAGTGAAAAATTTTTGAATGAGACATAAAACAACAAAATAAACATATCTAACCATTGTTACTAAAATTAGAATAAGCTAAATTAGGCATGAAGTAAAATTGTTACCCCTTTTCAAATGTCCTGACTCAAAATCTCTTACTGCTATTTCTCTGAAGATTTTGCTTGTTAGTACAAAATCTTTCCCATTCTTATTTTCTTGTGGTGGTTAATACATTGATACCAAATTTAACAATAACTTAATTTCCTAACAACATAATGAATATTGCATGTTTAGAAAGACTTGTAAATTGAAACATAAAATTGAAAAGTATATGTCAGAAATTCAAAGTTAACTTGATTGTTAGTGTGATGTTCTATCATTAATACACCCATTCTAAATGGTCATTTGATAGAACTCTGTCTGCATCTTTTGCCCTAAATATTTTGTATCCATAGATCAAAATTGTGGATTATAAAGGATATAGAGAAACAATGTCTCAAAGCCTTATTTATAAAATTAATTTTCTGATACTTTGTGTTAGAAAACATTAGTGGTGGGGGAAAGCCCGAGGCTGAAAGGTTACTGCATCTCTGTTAATGTAATCAACTTCTGATGATAATATAGATCCGATTATGCCCTCGTAATTGGAGAATCGGGGACATAAAGTTTTTGGTGCCTTCATATCTCCACAAAAACTTTTAACAATGGACATAACTTTTTTATTTCACATGTGTAATCCTCGTGACAAGACCTTTCATTGGGTATCAATTTTTTTATTATACGATCTTGACCGTGGTGTCTGACCTACTTTTAAAAATCTTTAATGTTGGTCATTATCAACTATGCTGCTATACAGCGGTGTCAGTGTTTCACAAACACATCTTGATACTTTTGTAACTTGAACATTTTTGTTTTTGTAGCCAGCATGGCGACACAGTCGTGTTTATTTAAATTCTACAGACATGATGATATACAGGAAGTCTGACGTGAAGATTCAGTCCCATAATCACACACTGTGAGTATAAAATGATATGAATAAAAATGTGCCAATTTGCTAAACAACCTGTTCAATACCAACTGAACTAGTGGCACAAATAATTACCTAAATATATCAGTCAGTAAATATATATATGATAAGTTTATAGAAATCAAAGAATGGTCCCAAAAATGGAAGCATGATTCATACTGTAGCCAGCATTACAATCCTGATAGCCATATATATTACCATTGCAGACAAACATGCAACCATTGTAGCTAGACATATGACCATTTATTATAACTGATTATACAAACCCTGTAGTCAGATGTGGAACCATTTAACTGATAATGCACATCCTGTAGTCGGATGTGAAACCCTTTAACTGATAAAACGAGGTACATCTATAATGTATGATTGATACTAGAGAATCCTATAACTTGTGGACCTGGATAGACGGGCTGGTCATGGCGGTATTGGTAGACAATCCCCAATTGTCAGGCCAAGGATAAGATTGCTGAGGTCACTTCAGTAGGATTTCAATATGGGGAAAGATGGATATTTATAATTTACAAATATTTCTCATTTCTGATCATTCAACAAGATTGACATGAATAAATCTCAGCATCACTACTTTTTTTATTTCAATGACAAAGCTTTGTCACTATTGAAATAAAATGATTTTAAAAATTTCTGTAGAGTTATTCAAGGTTTTCAAATTCTACTGATGTTATAGGTTTTTTCCTATTTCTATGACAGAATTTTAATTTTCCCCCCATTTTACTGCCTCATTGAAAATAGAATTATTAGATAATTTGTAAAATTATTTTTAAAAGTTTACTAATCTTGTGTTTTGTTTGATTAAGAATGAATCTAAGTGTAAAATTTTCTGTTTTACTTACAGAACATGTGTTGTTTACATCAGGTGTTGTTAACATTATGTGTTGTTTACATCATGTGTTGTGTACATTATGTGTTGTTTACATCATGTGTTGTGTACATTATGTGTTGTTTACATCATGTGTTGTGTACATTATGTGTTGTTTACATCATGTGTTGTGTACATTATGTGTTGTTTACATCATGTGTTGTGTACATTATGTGTTGTTTACATCATGTGTTGTGTACATTATGTGTTGTTTACATCATGTGTTGTTTACATCATGTGTTGTGTACATTATGTACATGAAGATTATTCATTTAGAGTTTTTCTCCTAAATGATAGATCTATATCTTAATCATTATAATTTTATAATTTGTCTGATTTTTGCTCTTTCTGATATCTGCCTTTTTTACTTCACTTTTTCCTTATATATTATTTTCCTTTTTCTCCAAACCAGTAGAGCTACAGTCTTGATAAAGATTTTTGGTCGATTATTAGTTGATGTTTCTCTTTTCAGAGAGTGTGAAGAAAACCATCATTTGAGGCACGAGAGCTACTCTAAGATGAAACATCACCTGATTGGTAAGGTGCTAAATATCGTTTGGTGAACTTCTTGGCATCGGTTGTACATCAAACTTACAGAGCAGTCATGCATAATTTCATTTATCAATTTGTTGAAGTGAATTGCAGTTTAGATAGATGAATGCAGCTGTAGCGTACCTGAGTAGAAAACCTGTCATGAAGCTTCTCTGATTGAAATTTGTCAGTACATGATCTTCATTACTGCTGCGAATGTTGCAGTAAACTAAAGTCCACTTGGTACAGTCATTGTGCAAAAACATGTTTTGATACACACCAGTAACCATTTATTTTATAAAAAGCAGGGTACTGAGCTTGTTTATGTTTCTGGCCTTTAAAAGTAATAATTGGCCCAATGAGGGTACTTTTCCTCATAATATGGAAGTGCAGAAACTGCAAAGTTCATTATAAAGAAATCTGTTACGGTACACATCACTCTGATGCATTGCATTTTTTAAGTCTGATGTTATCACTTATAAATTGGTGTGTTTTCCCTCTGTTTTTGAAGAAGGTATCAAAAGAATGCAATAACACAACACTCCCCCCCCCCCCCCCCCAAAAAAAAAAAAAAAACCAAAAAAACAATTGCATACTTCTATAGTTAAAAATTTGAAAAAATAGATTTTATTGTTTGTTTATGATCTTTCTGATTAACTCTTTTCATGATTTTTATATAGTCACTTTCTACTTCAAAACTGGGTTTTGATCATTTTAGAGCTCGAGAATTTTACTGCTTTTCATGTTTTTAATTCTTCAGGGTTTTTTTTTTTTTTTACCATTTTCAATCAAATCTGATATATTTGCATCTATAAGCTTGATCATGAGTGCAGATTAAGGTCAAGTCATATCCTCCTCCAGCTTCAAGGAGAGAGTGTCTGAAATCGTTAGAGTAGCATCAACAGGAGACAAGTTTATAAACAGGACATGATTAGTTGAGATCTACTATAAAGTGTAACAAGAGTACTATTTGTCATTTTGTCATGAAGTCTTTAGTTGAACCTCAGTCCCAGGGTAAAGGTACAAATCCCAGCCTTAAGATGGATGCAATAGTTTCAACCTTGGGTTGGAGGCACAAATCTCAACCACAGGGTATAGAAACACAAATCCTAGCCTTATAGTGAAGGCACAAACCTCAGGCCCAGGATGGAGGCACAAATCCCAGCCCCAGGGTACAGACATAAATTCAAGTCTGGGTAGAGGCACAAATACCAGCCCCAGGGTAGAGACACAAACCTCAGCCTCAGGGAAGATGTATAAACCCCAGCACTAAGGTGGAGTCATGAATCTCAGCCTCAATGTAGATGCAGTCCAAATTTTTTGTAGAGTCAGTGGAAGTGGGTTGTTTTTCCCTGATTGTGCAAAAGATAGGTATAATGACGCAGTGGTCATGTGTGACTTCACATTGTAGTGACAGTACTAGAAACTGCAATAGCTGACCTAATTTTCACAGTATGTAGAAAGTAATGAAGATCTTATTATTTTAAAAATACATTGTTATAATTTTTGTTCATGATAAAATTGTGATTTTTTTTTTTACTTTGATGTTGCTTTTTTTATACAAAATTATAACCAGTAGATCATATTTTCATGTACAATACACTTACAAGCTGCATATGATAGTCTATAATCCTCAGCTCTCAGACATTATGTTCAGTTATCATTGGAGGTAATACATGTCAAATTGAAAGTTCTACTTAAATGCAGATGTTCAGCATTATTTCCCTAATGTCATAAGAAGCCAATGCAAAATCCAACCTCCCCTGCTGGTCTTCATGACATTTCATGACATATTGTTGCTGGTAACACAGGCTCCCACCAGCTTTGTCTTCCGGAGAAGAAGTAGGCAGAGAACCGTAAATCCCGCTTCCAGCTCCATGAGTGGCCATCCTGGAAAACAGAAGAAATGAACAATGATTCAGTGAAATGATATTAAAATTTGAAATTCTTTTGTTGAAATAATAAGTCACATTAATTATTTAACATTAATTTTCTTAAATAATGTGGCTCTTGTGTGGTATGTGAAAACCCTTCAATAAACATGAGAATTTATTTCTGCTCAGTTGTGAGAATTTGTAATCAGTCACAAATTCACTTTCCACATCATTGTTTATTCTGACCGTCAAACATTACATTGTCCACACAGTTGATTAAAGTGCAAGGATTGGTAATTCATTGCCTTTCCACATATGCTGCTAAACACTGTACTAGTTGTTCTGTGTCGGAGCAGGCCTTCAGAGTTTCAAATGTTCCACTATGTCTTAGGCTGGAAGAAAAGGGAGGGCCATCATCTGCTTCAGGTACCTACAGACTGTACTCGTATAGGTTGTCTCTGCCTCAGATACCTACAGACTGTTCTTGTATAGATTGTCTCTGCTTCAGATACCTACAGACTGTTCTTGTATAGGTTGTGTCTGCCTCAGATACCTACAGACTGTACTTGTATAGGTTGTCTCTGCCTCAGATACCTACAGACTTGTATAGATTGTCTCTGCTTCAGATACCTACAGACTGTACTTGTATAGGTTGTCTCTGCCTCAGGTACCTACAGACTGTACTTTTATAGGTTGTGTCTGCCTCAGATACCTACAGACTGTACTTGTATAGGTTGTCTCTGCCTCAGATACCTACAGACTTGTATAGATTGTCTCTGCTTCAGATACCTACAGACTTGTATAGATTGTCTCTGCTTCAGATACCTACAGACTGTACTTGTATAGATTGTCTCTGCCTCAGGTACCTACAGACTGTACTTTTATAGGTTGTGTCTGCCTCAGATACCTACAGATTGTACTTGTATAGGTTGTCTCTGCTTCAGATACCTATAGACTGTTCTTGTATAGGTTGTCTCTGCCTCAGATACCTACAGACTGTTCTTGTATAGATTGTCTCTGCTTCAGATACCTATAGACTGTTCTTGTATAGGTTGTCTCTGCCTCAGATACCTACAGACTGTTCTTGTATAGGTTGTCTCTGCCTCAGATACCTACAGACTGTTCTTGTATAGGTTGTCTCTGCCTCAGATACCTACAGACTTGTATAGTTTGTCTCTGCTTCAGATACCTACAGACTGTACTTTTATAGGTTGTGTCTGCCTCAGGTACCTACAGACTTGTATAGGTTGTGTCTGCCTCAGATACCTACAGACTGTACTTGTATAGGTTGTCTCTGCCTCAGATACCTACAGACTGTACTTGTATAGGTTGTCTCTTCTATAGGATGCGTCTCCAAATATACATGTTCTAGTGTACATCTATAGGGTCAAAAGAAGTGGGCATAAAACAACCCAGTGTGAAAGAACTTGAACCAAACATTTATTCTGTACAAAGCAACTTTGGGTGAATGTTTAATTGACATTAAGTTGTCAAATGTAATTCATTTAGTAGTTTGTTCATGAAAACATTTCTTTCAGTTGTATATTTTGTACATGCAAAAAACAAATAGTATTCACCTTCTACTCTTTCACATGAATAATTGGATTATTTATTAAGTTACAATGATGTAATTCTAATCTCAAAATACAGTTGTGTCTTAACCTTGTGTGAATGATATTTAAAAATCTTTTCCCATATGAAAAATATTTTGGTGGTTTTGCACACATTTCTTAAAAATTTTTAATGGAAGTTGCTTCCGTTTTTTTTAACACTGAGTGTGTTCCACTTTCTTACAGTATTAGGAATAAAAGATTTGTTGAATATTTCTAACCTGCAGTACATTTATCACCGATGTATATTTCTCGTGAACTAAACAGCTTTTTAAAAATTATATTCAGATAACGTGAACTCTTATCGACTTCGTCGAAGTATTGGTCTTGGTAATCAGAAGGTATGTCAGATTCTATTGGTGGCTGATCACTACTTCCACGAAGGAATTGGTGGAGGTTCCATTCCTAGCACCCAGAACTACATGGTGGGTTTGTAAATGACAGTCGATGGTTAATATTCTCTGTAATGCCATACAAGTGGTAATATTTTAGCAGAATGCAAAGTTACCATTTAAAAAAAAAAAAAGAGGTATATTTAGCTAAATATCCTAATGCTTATTCTGAACTTAATACAAAAATTATTGTATATTGTACAATGTAGAGTTTCAAATTTTCAAATTCAATCAAGTTGAAAAATTTCTAATGTATATAATTAATTGGGCTAGGTGTCAATGTGATAAAAGCATAACAATGTTGGCTGGATTAGAGGATCAGTATCTTACGAACAGCAATCTCTGCAAATCACCTGTTCTACTCTAAATACCTTTTTGTGATTCTCAGTGCATACTTTTGTATAGTAGTATACATTTGATTAATCACCTGGTCTACTCTAAATACCTTTTTTGTGATTCTCAGTGCATACTTTTGAATAGTAGCATACATTTGATTAATCACCTGTTCTACTCTAAATACCTTTTTGTGATTCTCAGAGCATACCATTGTATAGTAGTATACATTTGATTAATCACCTGTTCTACTCCAAATACCTTTTTGTGATTCTCAGAGCATACCTTTGTATAGTAGTATACATTTGATTAATCACCTGTTCTACTCTAAATACCTTTTTGTGATTCTCAGAGCATACCTTTGTATAGTAGTATACATTTGATTAATCACCTGGTCTACTCTAAATACCTTTTTGTGATTCTCAGAGCATACCTTTGTATAGTAGTATACATTTGATTAATCACCTGTTCTACTCTTAATACCTTTTTGTGATTCTCGGAGCATACCTTTGTATAGTAGTATACATTTGATTAATCACCTGGTCTACTCTAAATACCTTTTTGTGATTCTCAGAGCATACCTTTGTATAGTAGTATACATTTGATTAATCACCTGTTCTACTCTAAATACCTTTTTGTTATTCTCGGAGCATACCTTTGTATAGTAGTATACATTTGATTAATCACCTGTTCTACTCTAAATACCTTTTTGTGATTCTCAGAGCATACCTTTGTATAGTAGTATACATTTGATTAATCACCTGTTCTACTCTAAATACCTTTTTGTGATTCTCAGAGCATACCTTTGTATAGTAGTATACATTTGATTAATCACCTGGTCTACTCTAAATACCTTTTTGTGATTCTCAGAGCATACCTTTGTATAGTCATTTGATTTGTTTAAAAAAAATTACTGCACAGTGGTACAATGAAATCATTGTAATTAATTCATCCTGAAAGACTGAAATGGTGCTGATTGACACCTGTGTACTAAGTTACTATAATGATTTGGATGAATAGCAAACTAGAAATGCTTTTGCATTAGGTGTATTTCAATACGGGTTTGAAGATTCATTTCATTTTCAGTTTGTTTGTTTTTTTCTTTATCAGTTATGACTCTTTTTTTTAAAAAACAAATTTCCTTGGACAATTGGCTGCTTCTTTATTTAGGTGGCAGTGGCCATTTTTTGGCCATCTTTTTAAAGAAATGTTTACCTCATATAGGCTGCATACATAAGAAAAACCACAGCTATTTCCAATGATAAATGCTAATAATTCTATAGGGTACTGAGTGTACATTTCCAAGAAACATGTTATTAATTAGCCAGTAACAAACAAGCTAAGACTTACATTTAATGACTTCAGATACTGATTAATTGTGTTATGTCATTTGAAAAATAAAAAGCTAATCTCATTTTTTCCTGATGAATAAAGGGCCATAACTCTAATTATTGTAGCTGCATTGATAACAAAGAAGTTTATATATCAATAAATTAATTTTTTGGTTAATCCTTTTATTTCATAGATAAGTGAATCATAAGTGAATAATTTGTGTAACCATTGGAATAGTATTTATGTGGGTAATTTATGTGAAATTCTTGTAATAGTGTTTTTGGTGTGTAAATGTCGACATTTACGGTGGTCTGAGTGATAAGAAGGGATTGGTGGACACTCCATTCCTAGCACCCGGAACTTCAGGGACAGGATTGCAAATTGATGATCAATGATCAATATTTTCTATTACACTAGGGATCGGGGCCTCCGTGGTCGAGTGGTTAGAGCATCGTGCTCTAAATCATAAGGCCTCTCACCTCTAGTCGGCGCGGGTTCAAATCTCGCTCGCGCCGATATATGTGAGAAAGTTTGCCAGTTTACTTTCGGAAGGTCGGTGGTCTCTTCCCGGGTACATTGTATCAGGGTTCTCTCCTCCACCAATAAAAACTGGACGCCACCAGATAAATGAAAAATTGTTGAGTGTGGCGGAAAACAACAATCAATCAATCAATCTATTACACTAGTTTGGGTGGAATGTGAATTATTTCCAAAAAAATTCTCTCATTATAGTTATAGAGTTTTTGTTAAAGTTTTAATGATAATTTATTCCATTTGTAACCTGATGAATGATTTGAAATTTGTGATATTTTTCCCTAGATAAATATGATCAGTCAGGTGGATGAGATATTTAAGAAGACATTGTGGGGTGAGGAAGCCACTGGTTTAGGACTAGAAATAAGCAGGGTAGGTATCTCGCTGACACCGCAGGGTCCAAGCACACAAAGTCTACTCCAAAAGTTATGAGGTCGAGTCAATTAGTATCCAGCCTATCCCATTTCCGATTGACCGAGACAGTCATGATATTCATGCCTTGTTTTAATACATGTTTGATACCAGGGTACAAACTTGCACTCATATTGAGTCATTCTTTAGTAAGATATTGAATGTAAAACATGGCTAGTGATGCAAAAGCATGCTTTTCATATAAGGTTGAGTACATGCCGTAATTTGTTACTTGTATCTAAAAGGTAATACAGGCAAGGGAATACATGACGAGTTAGCCGATGTTTATTGGTCTTCTGCACCATCTTATGCTCAGGTTAAATTCTGGGTAGGGGAATTCAAATGCGGTAGAACGTCTTTAGAAGATGAAGCCAGGTCTGGATGCCACTGACAAGAAATGTGTAACAAAGTTTGGGATCTGGTATACTCTGATAGTCGAGTTCAGCTGGAAGAAATAGCACAGACATTAGGCACTTCACATGGTAGCATTTCAACAATCTTGCATGATCGTTTAGGTATGCAGAAACTAACAGCCCATTGAGTCCCCAAACCCCTTAGCAATGAGCAACCAGAGCATCAGTATGCAGTGCCTTGTTGAAGCATATTAGTGAGGTCAAAAGATGATTTTCTTTTGTGTCTGGTGACTGTAGATGAGACTTGGGTTCATTATTAGGAGTCAGAGAATAAAGCTCAGAGTCATCTGAGGGTTGGGCCAGGGTCCTTAAGACCAAAAAAGTTTAAGACACAATCATCTGCTGGCAAGGTGATGGCCACAGTATTTTGGGACACAAAAGTCGTTATTAATTTGGACTTTTTACCCAAGATAGTACAATAACTGTAGTGTACTATGCAAACTTGCTAGACCAGCTGAGAACCGCCATCCATGAAAAGTGCCGATGTAAACTCTCTTGAGGTGTTTTGCTGCAACAGGACAACACGACAGCCCACACTTGCAAAGTTGTAATGGATACTGTAGAGCAAGACAGGTATGAATTAATACCATATCCTGCATATTCACCTGACCTAGCTCCTAGTGACTTCTTCTTATTCCCAAACTTGAAAAAGGATATCCGTGGACACCATTTCTGGTCTAACGAAGAAGTTGTAATGGCAGTTGAGGAGGGGGTCAATGGAAAGGACCCTGACTTTCAGTTCTGGGCTGATGGCACTTGAACACAATTGGTCTAAGTGCATCACTATAGAGGGCAATTGCATTGAAATAGAAGAGGTGGACCTCTACTGGAAATAAGTTAGGCTGTTTACTTATCAACTCGCCCTTGTTGCATAGTAAAACATGTTATAGCAAAATGGTGGGGATGGACAATTTGGATTTGTTATAAACATAATTTGTTATATCCAACAAGCTAATACCATAAATATATTAAAATTACAGAATGAAAATCACTCTGCTGTAAGAATTAATCCATAATAAGCTTCTTTGCTGTAATTGTGTTTTACTGTATGAAAGTGTAAGTACAAAACATTGTAAACAACTGTTTTCTTTTTAAGTTTTGCATGTCTTAATTTACCTCAACTGAACTGTGTGTATTTACATGTCAGATATCTTCCGTTTGCATTGTTACATTTTGGCCTAACTAGTCACTCATGTAACCTAGCTATTGTGACTGGTAGTTGTCTGTTTTCGTCCATTATATTTAAACATTATCAAAACCATTTTTCATATTTGAATCGGTATGATTCTATGGGGGCACTGAGGGGGAAATAGTTAATTTCATAGTCGTTAATAGAATCCCTGGAACCTGAAGGTTTGGGTCAACATCTTGAAAATATGATGCAATCTATAAAAAAAAAAAAAAGATCTTTTGAAGTCATAAGGGACATTTAGTAGGCATATTGTGTGTATATAATGAGAGCACAAATGTCAACGTCTCCTCCAAAGTTGTAAAACTCATAACTCCTGGGTCAGGAGATCTCCTAGGGTGTCCTGGGTCAGGAGATCTCCTAGGGTGGCTGGTGATTTATTATGGCTCATATAGTAAAAGTATGCTGTTTCTTTAAAAAAAAATTTTCTTGGCTCCTTGACATTAAATAACCAAACTAAGAACATACCAATAATAATGAGGTTAAAGCTTCTCATTGACAGTTCTTCCAAAACTGAAAACTCATGAGTCAAGGATTCTGGTGGTAGTAGGGATTTAATTTCACTGTAAAGATGGAGATTTTTGCCTAAAGATTTATTTTTGAAAAATTCGATCAAATTCCTATAGATTAATTTTGTACACTTAAGTTCTGCTAATTAATTTTGTCACTAAAGGACAACATAGGAGATTTTATTTTAGTCGATGAAAAATATTTTGTGAATATGGAAAGATCCACAAAATTATCAAAAAATTATCAACAACAAAAATAACTAGTAAATGTGTGTTATTTACTGTGGAATCATTAATATTTGTGGGGGCCAATGTTCGCAAGTACCTAAATATTTACTAGTTCGTGGGGATGTAATTTCAAGGGTTAACGTTATTTTGAAAATATACAGCAATATTCTGTAGAAACTATTGCAAAAAATAACTAGTTCATGGGGACGTAAATTTGTTGGTAAAAGATATCCATGAAATCCATGAACATTGAGCCTCCATGAACAATAATGATTCCACAGTATTTGCATGTCTTCTATTTTCTTGATTTCAAACAAAGACACTGAATACACAGTAATGATATGGAAAGAATTTTAAGCCACTACCAGATTATTTTTTTTCTTGCTGTTTACATAGGAGAGAAGCCTCCATGTAAATTTTGAAATTCATGGCCCTTTTTGTGTTAGAAATTATTGCTGTAGGACAAGGCCATTGTAGTGGCTCTTATAATGAAAACAGTGCTAGTTTAGGGCCTGAAACCATGAAAATTCTACTGAAATTACGATGATCAGTCAGTGGGTCATCCTTCTTTCTTTCCATAATCTAATTTTCATTGTTACACTACAATATCTTAAGTAGTATCAATAAAAGGCTTTTATATTTTATGCAAAGGTAGTTGACCATTAAAGGAAGAATCCTACAATTTTGGAGGTCATGAGTTCAAAGGTCACAACTGACCTTCAATCTGTAACTACTATGCTTTCATTTTGACACTAAAAGTTGAAAAGTTTTAACATAGACCTTTCATACTGATTCAAGAAAGTGTTTGGTCATGAGGTCAAAGGTCGAGATTACAGCAAACTGTCCTAGTAAGTTTACTACACTTAGAACTCATATTTTACACAATGGTACATGTAGGTGATCTTGCAGTTGAACATGGAATATTTATAGATTTGGGAACAGACCATAACCACTCCTTGCTGTCATTACAAACATTAATGAATTGTACATCAGTAGCAGTAATGTATATGTAATACAAGAATAAAATTGTCTATGGGGCCTTTGGTTTAATCAAATGATATTCATCTAAAGTCCTGACCCCCGTGGGGATCCGGGTTGTTAGAATAGATCCTCAGTACCCCTTGCTTGTCATAAGAGGCGACTAAATGGGGCGGTCCTTCGGATGAGACCACATAAACCGATGTCCCGTGTCACTATAGGTGTGGCACATAAAAGATCCCTGCCAGCTCAAAGGCCATAAGCGCCGAGCATAGGCCTAAATTTTGCAGCCCTTCACCGGCAATGGTGACGTCTCCATATGAGTGAAAGATTCTCGAGCAGGATGTTAAACAATATTTAATCAGTCAATCAATCTATAGTCCTGAACACCAAACATCTAAACTAATTATAAACATCTAGCACAAGACTAACTACATAGTTAGAAAGAGTTGGAAGACATTTACCAAAATTAAAATTTCATTTCCCTTGGTCAAAAGTCCATGCCCCGGCCGGCATAGGGCCGTATGGGCCATTCATTGAAAAATTACCCAAGGAATTTTTAAGCTTTTTTCCTTTATTTCTGTACATTTAGCAAACAAATTTAGTTTTTAGCAATAGGTATACTGAGATCTCAGGTCGCCCAAATGGGTTTCAGATTTCCGAAACAAAAATATTAAACAAAAGGGACTTTAAATGTATTTAGAATTCATTGCATTTTTCATTTTGGCACAGAATCCCATTCACTCTCTCTTCACACACATTGTTTTCACTTTCATACCACAACATTTTCTTCACTCCTCTCTGACTAACATATCGTGGTCTTTCTAAACTTCATTCACACTGTCATAATTTCAAATGGACATTTTTTTTGTTTAATGCCTTTCATTTGGATTTATTTCCCTGTCTACAATTTACTTTATGTATGTTTGCTTTTGTTTGCTCTTGATAGTGCCACATTCGCAGACGAACCACTTTCACTTTGTTTCAGCCAGAATATGAACCAAATGTTTCTGTCTTTAAAGTTTTCATATGTCTTTTCTTTGGGTCTGAAATCAGTAGCTTGTATATTTTACAGATATGTTGAGCTCTGAGTAAAGTTGGAGATAATGTGGGCATTTTGGCAGTTTCATAAAAACGAAATGTCAATTTTCTCTTCATAAATGAGCCACAGACACCCCTGCTCCTATTTACAGTTTCCTTCGTAATATAACTTTCTCGTAAGATGTTTAGGCGTCAGTAACCCACCTGCTTCTCCCAACTAGTCCAAATACCCACATCATTTAACAGGATGTAATAAGTTATAAATTAGACATTTCTACAATTTGGAACGATGACTTCCATTATGACAACACCAGACCAAACTACTAACAAAGTTTTATCCAATAGATTTTATTTTTGTTTCTCTCACATTATCTTAATTTGTATTATTAGATATATAAAATAATATCGACAATCCAAGCTCGTCTCTAGGTTGCCATTTGAGCAAACAAGGTTTAACTTAACAAATAGGTCATCAAATCCATTTCAGGGTGGAAATGATGAGGTGACCAGCGTAAATGTTGAAATCTGTGTGGTCTGTAGATGAAGTTTCACTTTTGTCTTGGTTGAATTATTCTAACAAAAATTGTAGGAATCGTGTAAGATTTGCATATAGTATCATGGTTGACTGAACTTCTTGAATTCTTTTCTAGGTTTTTTCCACCATGTTTTTTTGATTTAGGAAGCTTAATTTGGTAATATGTGATTAATAATATTTACAGATTAAAATTGATTAAGTTTTATATTGTCACAGTTGACTGATTTTTACAACATTTATTGGATTTCATTCCAAATGTAGGTTTCCAGATTTACTCTATTCTACTATAACTTATTAGTAAAAAATTGAAATATATATATATATATATATATATATTAAGGCTGTCACGTTTACAAAATTTTGTAAACGTTTAAACGAAGCATTGTAAACGAAACGTTACCGTTTAAACGAAGTGTTGTATAATTTAATAAAATAAAATACGCACAGAATTTTAAGACCCATTAATGACCATTATGTTTGTGTTTCAGTTTTCATCGTTCTATGGACGATGCAGAGATTGTCACCGGACGTTCCGGAGTATAAATATAAGACAGAAAAAAATACATGAACATAAATATCCGGATAGCATTTAAATTGAATTCAATTTTATTCACACTGTACAACATTTGCACAATACAGATCACAAATTCACAATAAACTTCATTTTTCAAATTTTCATTTCAGTGATTTCACATTAGATTGTCCAGAGAGGGCAGAGCTGGTGCCGCGGCTTCTTCCGTCGGTTCGGTTTTAACATGGACTTCACATGCAGCCGGTGCAGGTGGAGCAGCGCAATTCACTTTATGTTTTAATCTTTTGTTCAAAAAGATCAGTTTGTCCACGTTCTCAGCGTCAAGGGAGGAGCGCAGTTTTGTAACAGTTCCACCTGCTGTGGAAAAGACGTGCTCAGAGGCAACGGACATTGCCGGTGTGCATAGCAAATTGTTCACCGTTCCTATACACTATAGTCAAACTTTTATAAATTCATTACTTCCCCTCGCAATTTGTTTAATAAGTTTATTCACTTGAAGTAATTATTCAAATAATTTAGATTGTAATTTGAACCCTGCAAGATTTGTGCCACATATATAAGACATCGTTTAAACGTTTAGGGATTTTGTAAACGTTTACAGCCCAAACACGAAACGTTACCGGTTACACGTGTACACGTGACAGCCTTAATATATATATATATATATTTAATGCATGCAGTTATCTAAATATTGTTTAAAATGTGAATATAAGAAATAAATAGTGTCTAGGTAAGATACGTCAATTGATAATGTACATGTATTTCTGCAAAAACACCTACTATCTGTACAATTACAGCTGAAAATATAATTGTATAAAACTATATTGATTTTATCCCACATCGTGACATTTCTGTGAAACTTGATAAAATGCTTGTGGGCGATTAATTATATGTATATTTAGTACTTTGTACATCCATCATAATACAAAGTATAATGCAGAATTTTTAGAACCCCATTATATAGTGGAAGCTCTATAATAATAACTCTGCCTGTCTTTCTGTCTGTTAGCATTTCTATGGCACATAACCTATTAAGTTTCTTTAGGAAGACTTTAATGATTTTTTGGTTTGTTTGAAAGATAGAGAGAGCAGTGAGAGAGACAGAGTGCAGTGAGTATGTGTGTGTGTGTGCACAGTGAGAGAGAGTGTGCACATTGAGAGAGAGTGAGTGCACAGTGAGAGAGAGAGAGAGAGTGCAGAGAGAGAGAGAGAGTGCACAGTGAAAGAGAGAGAGTGCACAGTGAGAGAGAGAGTGTGCACAGTGACAGAGAGAGAGAGAGAGTGTGCACAGTGGAGAGTATTTGCACAGTGAGAGTGTGTGCACAGTGAGAGAGTGTACTTGTGGAACCATTCTCAACATAGAATAAAAAATAGGTAATTGTAAAGCAATATGAAGATGGTGGCTTAAAGATGATTAACATAAAAGCTTTTATAGCGTCCTGGATCGCAGGTTTTAAGTGATGTATTTCTTCACCTGAAGTCAGCTGCACACTTCACACACAGACTTGATATTAGGTAAAAATTATTCCTGTTCATTTTGGCTTCAAATGGTTAAAGGTCAACATAATAAAAAGGAGAAAGAGCCTTGAGTCACTTCCCATATTGCACCAGAAAGTATCAGACTGCACACTTAAACTCAACATTTGAAGACAAAGACCTCAATCAACCTTTAGATCACAATTTCAAGTAAACATGACTATATGAAGATGTTCACTGGGACATACTAAGGATGGAGAGTTCTTTCATTTACGATTTTATGAATTATCAGACAACATATCATTGGTGAGTTTCATAGGAGATATTTCTGTGGCGTATTTCCTGTCCAAAGATCCACCACCAATTTACAACACCATGTGGCTTGAAATCTTGAAGACTGTTAGTGTCAATTTAAAATACACACGTATATACAAAACATATGAAGATTTCATGTTTCAAAAATCTAGTTGAAAAATGCACTACAAACACTTGAGTGTTTGACTTATATTAGACAGCAGGACATCACATGGTGATATTAATACCTTCTGGCGTCCAGCATACAAAGCACAAGATCATAATTGTTATTTAAATCAGATAATTCCGAGACACCCAAAGTACGCTCAAAGTGCTTTGTTATTGAGAGCATCACTGAGACTGGTGTCACTAATAACTGCACTGAGATGACCTAACTGGCCTTAGTTATTTATTTGATCCACATTTACTTTTACAATAAATTTATAATCATTTGGTAAAGTGTTTCTATGCATAAGACAAAAGCATTGTAAACTTGAAAGTACAGTCACTGTCAATTGAGAAAATCCACATTTGGTTTTTTTTTTTTACTTGCAAATATTTGCAGTCACTCATGATTTTTCACTTAGAATAACAATTTTAACTCGCATTTAGTGAATATATCTCCTTAATTTCATTGTCTGCAAGTAGAGCAGTTTTAAATAATTACTAAACCAAATATGCAAACAATCTTATACCTAATGATTGAATTCTATTTTCATTTGATTGGACAGCTGATAGTTCATGAAAGTTCTACAGACAATGGATTCAACATGAAAAATCGCCAAATGCCAATGGAAACCTTGCTTTATGTATGTATATGATTAGAAACCAATTAATACTCACAGATTTTATTCTAAATTGCTCTTCTTTATTCTTGAATATTAACAAAACTGAATCTGAAAAGCTTAGTCAGAACCATTTATTTTCAAATTTCATGTATTAAGTAACTAGCACCTTGTTTGATTGAGCTGCCCATTGAAGGGTTGTTGCATGCCACTCAAATGAATGTCCGAGTCCATTGACCGCTTGTTATAAAATACATTATATAGTTTTATGTCTCCATATGGGCTCAGGTGAGCTTTCCTGTCAAAAGTTTGCCCTGTCAGTTGTTACATTTTCATCTTCATCTCAACTACTGCGAGTACAATATTTCAACAGAGCAATACTATTTGCTGAAAGGATCATTAACTTGGGATAAGATTATTCAAACCTAGTATGCTTTTATCCATGGGTTGATAAATAGAAAATGGTGAAATTAGTGGAAGGGTCGGGGCAAAATTTTCTGCAAAAGAGGTACTTGAATAAAAGTGTCCTTAAATATGAAGAATTCAATCTCTTGTTTTCAATGTTTGTCCATTAGTTTTATTGTCCTTCTGAACATAGTTTTTCGTTTTCATAGAAACTGCATGGCCTATTTTCACTAACATTGCTATATGAAGCATTTTTTTTGGATAGAGGTATGTCAGTAGACTGTATATTTCATGGTCATTGCCTTTTGGGGGCCCTAGAGGTGGATTATTGGTTCAGGCTCCAGGATAATGGGTTCAGGTTCCAGGGTAAATGGTTCAGGCTCCAGTGTAATGGGTCCAGACTCCAGGGTAATGAGTTCAGGCTAACAGGTTCAACTCCAAGGTAATGGGTTCAGGCTCCAAGGTAATGGGTTCAGGGTAACAGGTTCAACTCCAAGGTAATGGGTTGAGGCTCCAGGGTAGCAGGTTCAGGCTCCAGGGTAATGAGTTCAGGCTAACAGGTTCAACTCCAAGGTAATGGGTTCAGGCTCCAAGGTAATGGGTTCAGGGTAACAGGTTCAACTCCAAGGTAATGTGTTCAGGCTCCAAGGTAATGGGTTCAGACTCTAGGGTAGCAGGTTTAGGCTCCAGGGTAGCAAGTTCAGGCTCTAGGGTAGCAGATTCAGGCTCCAGGATAATGTGTACAGATTCCAGAATAATGGTTTCAGATTCCAAGGTGGGTCTGTATGGATGAAGTGTTTTAAAATCCTCTTCTCTACTCCTGAATGTTAAGAAAGCAAACTTGATGCATCAATAGCATTATGGAGCATGGAGGCCTGGTCTAAAAATTGTGACAAAATGATCTTCACTATAGACAAGCATTGTATATGTGTTGTAGGTTCAGAGATTAGCTTGAATAATGATACCTCCTCTCTAACTATAATAATGTAGCCCTCTCCAATATATTTTTTATTCTCCCATTCCCTCTTCCCCAAGAAAAATATTATTGCAGCCACCCCCCCCCCCCCCCCTTTATTCTGGACTATGTATACCTCATGTACAGATGGAATCCAAAGATTTTCTGAATCTTTAGACTCTTTGCAACAACAGTTAGGACAGTACATTACAGTTCATCAATAAAATGTGCAAACATCCAGAGAATGTTGTGTATGGAATTTCCCAACAACAGGATTGGGCTGATTTAAGTGTTCAAAACTTCCAAATCATATATCTGTATAAAGAAAAGTGACACATTTCGGCATTGTTGCCCATGGGTCTCTCATTGACGAATGTTGGTATCTACATGTACATAATTCAACAGATGAATTTCTTCAAAATCAATGTAACCAATGCAGATTTATAGAGATTATAATATGAAATGCATGATTGGTGCCATTGACTCGCATGGGAACAGGCAGTTACAATGCAGCTGTTGTTTCCATGTCAACAGTTGCTTATTTTAACTTCACACAAGTAACTTGGCTTGTTTATTGGTAGAAAGATTGGAGCAACTTGTAAGTTTTATCAGTAGAGGCACAAACAAGTTAAGCATGTTATATTTACAGGACTTTGGGAGGGCTTACTACCGCCAAAACAGTCAGTACTGTTTGATGCACCTTCTCACCTTCACTGCTTTTGATGGTAAACTTGGTCTCGCCTTTGTGGCCTCCAGCCGACCGTTTGACTGGGGAGGAATGTGTTCTAATGCTGACACCTGGAAAAAAGAGGCACTCAATACTGGGGTGTCAACTTTCATGGACCCACAAGGGAACAGGCAGTTAGCAGTTGTTTCCATGTCAACAGTTGCTCATGGTAACCTCACACAATACTTGGCATGCTTTGGTTATTGATTCAGAAAAATTCACAGCATGGTTGGTGTAATAAGGTTGACCATTCACTATTGTCACCAATTTTTTGTATTGCAATACGTCTGTATTTTAAATTGCATGGTAATTGCAAAATTGACAATGACCAACAAAGCTTAAAAATCAAAAAGTCGACTATTTCGTACATCTCACTTTCCATTTTCAGTGAAGGAAACGGAAAGATACTAAGGGAAAGATATAATTTCAAGTAAAATATTAAAATTGTTTGAAAACCTATTTATCAGGTAAAAGAACACAAAGTATAGAAATCTTTTATTTTGACCTTTAAAGAGTGTCAGTTATTTTTCTGCCAATGGAAAAATGTATAAAAGCCAATACAGTGAAACACAGTTATAGTGAACCGGCAGTCAGCCAAAAATACTTAGTTATAGCCAAACTTCATTATACAGTAAAACACAGTTATAGGGAACTTGCAGGGCCAGCCAAAAATACTTGGCTTTCTACGGAAAAACATCCTTCGCTGTATCAACCCCATTTTTTTTTTCATATAATTATATCTATCTATTTTACACTGTGGGAAGCCACTTGGAAATCACCCCCTGGCTATATGAATGCAGCCCGTTTTTTACATTGGATTCACATATTTAAGCGTCAGCTGCTATATATATGTTTAGGAGCCCTGACTTTCCCACTATTGAGATGTTAACAAGGGGTAACAATACTGTTCTTTCTTAATGCATGAATCATTATTGACCACCACATGTTCGGAATGAATCGTTCATCTTGAATTTAAACTCTCTGCTTACTGTCCACTTTGTGGTCACTTTTGTGCCATGCATTTACTCATCATTCACCAACTATTCACTAACCATTCACTAAGTTGCATTCCATATTTCCAGTCTACATTCATTTACTGTTTACTCATTGTTTGTTCACCATTCAAGTGGGAAAGTAAAATGATTCAGAGACAGTGATTACAACAAAATTAGAGAGAATATAATTACAACAAAATTAAAAGGATTTGATTAGAACAAAGTTAAGGATAAAATAATCACAACATAGTTAGGGGGATATGATTACAACAAAGTTAGAGGGAAGATAATGACAATAAAATTAGAGGGAAGATAATCACAACAAAATTAGAGGGAAGATAATCACAACAAAATTAGAGGGAAGATAATCACAACAAAATTAGAGGGAAGATAATCACAACATAGTTAGAGGGAAGATATTCACAACAAAGTTAGAGGGAAGATAATCACAACAAAGTTAGAGGGAAGATAATCACAACAAAGTTAGAGGGAAGATAATCACAACAAAGTTAGAGGGAAGATAATCACAACAAAGTTAGAGGGGAGATAATCACAACAAAGTTAGAGGGAAGATAATCACAACAAAGTTAGAGGGAAGATAATCACAACAAAGTTAGAGGGAAGATAATCACAACAAAATTAGAGGGAAGATAATCACAACAAAGTTAGAGGGAAGATAATCACAACAAAGTTAGAGGGAAGATAATCACAACAAAGTTAGAGGGAAGATAATCACAACAAAGTTAGAGGGAAGATAATCACAACAAAGTTAGAGGGAAGATAATCACAACAAAGTTAGAGGGAAGATAATCACAACAAAGTTAGAGGGAAGATAATCACAACAAAGTTAGAGGGAAGATAATCACAACAAAGTTAGAGGGAAGATAATCACAACAAAGTTAGAGGGAAGATAATCACAACAAAGTTAGAGGGAAGATAATTATAACAATGATAGAGGGAAGATAATCATAACAAAGTTAGAGGGAAGATAATCACAACAAAGTTAGAGGGAAGATAATCACAACAAAGTTAGAGGGAAGATAATCACAACAAAGTTAGAGGGAAGATAATCACAACAAAGTTTAACAAACATTGAGAGGAAACAATCTTAAAAAGAGTTGGAAAGTATCAAAAGACAGCCTCAGGGTGCCTGTAGTAAATAGTTCTGTTCATTCCTTTCTGCGAGGATAACCATCTGTTTACTTTCCATGATGGTGCTCTCACTTTCCTGTTGATAGCTAGAGTATGTTGCGCTTTGTTGTGTCCATTATTTTCTATTGCCAATATCACACTCAACTGATATATGGTATGTATTTGGCAATAAAGGTTTGATTGGGTATGTACAACACATTCAATAATTTCATTTATTGTACTTGAGTGATCTAAATACTTGTTTCATTTTTTTTTTTCATCTGATGAATTGATGTCTGTTTAAATGGATCATTACAGAAATCGGTGAGTTAGAATTTTTGTTCTTTAATGATGATATTTTTCATTTTTCTCTTAATGATAAATGACATCTCAATGCTTAATATAATGTATAATCATCATATATAAAATAAGATGAAACTGTCCTCATTATCAGTTTAACTTTCCAAATATATCTGACCTTTTAGGTCACAATTGGGGCAGCAGCCATGACCCTGACACGGATGAATGTTCTCCATCTTCAGGATCAGGGGGACAATATCTGATGTTTTCCAAGGCACTAAAGGGTGTGGCAAACAATAATCTGGTCAGTCAATGGTGGGGTGTCTTATGTTCTACACTGCTCTGTAGGGTGTGGAAAACAATATACTTGTTGAAACAAATGCTCCTATAGCCAGGTTACAATATTAAAAGAGTTCAGATGTTTACATTGCAATACAGTAAAACATGCTTATAACAAACATGTTTTTAGCAATTCATGCTTATTGCAAAGTGATATTTATTCCCTGTTTGAGAGTAAAATATGAAAATGTTATTGGATATAACAATGATTTTGTGAAAACAAACTCTTTTACAATGTTCCTAGAGGTTTGCTTATAACCTTGTTTTACTGTATGTATAAGGAAAAGGTCATTAAAATCTATTAATACAAATCAGAAAGGCTGAATGATGTGCATGAGTTCTCATGTAGTTTAACATCTTTCATATTTGTTGTTGACTACCCTTCATAAAGGGTAAGGCCACTATAAAGGGCCAGTGAATGTTTACATGAAAATTCTGTTACATTTTCATCAGCAAGGCTCTTCAATTTGACAAACTGATTTTCAGGTAGCTAAATGTAATGTAGGAGCAAAGGAATTTTCTGTCCACGTAATTTATGTTTGAGATGGAACTTAGGAAAATTGCTTTGTTTCAAAACAGTAAAATTTCTTATTGTGTCACCATTCAAAGGATGTCAACGAATAATCGACTATTTTGGGGGGTGAAATGACAGTCAAAGATTAAAACGAGAGTCAGATAAAAGAGAGATAGCAACTCTTGATTGAATTTTTTTTTTAAAATATAGTGGGTTGTCTTTCTTGATGAAGTTTAATTGCAAGATTCATGAGTATCAATAATTAAGTATTAGATCTATTTCATCAAGCAATGAGATCTAAGCCAGTCAATCAATTCAGTCTAGAGTTTCAATTCAGTGCTAAAAATGTAACTGCTGAAGCCAAGTGTGGAAGTTTTTTAAACGAAATCTGGATGGAAAAAATGTAAAATGTCTGCTCTGTGAAACCCTGTAATAATATATTGGAACTACATCCAGCATGCTGGAAAACGTGCAACCCAATTTGCCTATAAATTGAAAAAGGACACAAAATTATCATCTACCCAGTCAGAAATTATAATAATTGCATCATAAATGTGTTGAAAGATTATCTACCGCTTACAGATGTAGTATTATTTCAAGAAAAAAAAAATTGTTGGATTTGTGTATGAAGTTGCCCCTGCATTCCAGATTTTGACAAGAAACACAATTAAGGCCAAAAGCCTAGATAAATTGTATGAAGACCAAAAACAATTTAAGTCTGTCTTTATTACCATTGACATCTTGTGTGGAGCCAGTCGGCATTGACTGGCACTCTTTAGTGGCATGCCTCACAGTGCACTTTTGTGAATGGAACACTATCTGCCACAAGTGTTCCCAGTGTTTGAGTGATGTCAGGCCCTTTTGTTATGTAGCTGTCCTGCATCTACATTGCTGGATACTCTCCCGTAGCGCAGAGCGTCATTTGCAAACAGACATACATCCGACTTGATAAGCTCTGGTAGGTTATTTGTGTAGGTGAGGAACAAAAAAGGTGATCCAAGTACTTTTCCCTGTGGCACCCCAGAGATGACATCAGCTAGGTTAGTAGACCCAGTGTGATAAGCAGTCTCATGGAATAATCCATGAACTTAAAACCAAGTTTTCACTGTATTTCATATAAAGGTAGTTGATCTTTAAAGAAAGACACCTTGTATTAGATTATGGGGTCATGAGTTCAAAGGTGAAGGTTATAGAAGGCCCTCAGTCTCTGCCGTCACGTGCTTTCATTGTCATACAATAAGATGAAACGTTTTCAATTATTGCCCATGCTGCTTGTGGATGCCCAAGCTGTTTGTTAATAAAAGTTATAGGATGTGCAATTTTTAAACAATAATTACGTATAATTGTATATCAGTGTCTTCAATGCGAGGGACCCTCTGTATCTGTCGAAGCATGTGAACATAATAATTATAGGGTGACTGTGCAGGGATTTTTTTTACATTTTTGTCTGATTTTTTTTTATACAACGTAATACCAAATCCTGGCATTGTGGGACAACATAATAACCATGTCTATTTTATATAGGTTTGTTAAGAAATGGTATTGTGTTTTAGTATCCCAACATGATAAGCATTACAGGTTTAGAACTTACTGTGACTGAATGTTTATGTCTATTTCATCCCTGATAAAAACGACATGCATCAACTGTATGAACGAGACATTAAACTAATTCATTACTGGTGAACATGGTGACTTGCTACCAATGTTTCAGGTCACAGCCAGTTTAAAATCAAACAACATCAAATGTACATAATAGTCATTCTCTCAAATATTACATCTGTAAATTCTTGGGGGGTGCCAGTTAAAGGGACATGTATTGCTCATGCAATACTCTCAGAATGCCTACAGCATGCCTACTTGATTTTCAGTCAGGTGAATTAAAATGTAATGTCTGTCACTTTTGTGTGGGATTGCAAAATCGGACAATTGTATGTAATAGGCAAAATATGCATCCGAAATTGATCAAATGAAAATTAATCAAAGGAAATTTTGTTTACATTTATCAATTTGATTTACTAATATTAATTTAAAATTATCAAAATTTGGTTAACACTGTGGTTGAAAATTTGAAAACAAATATGTATATGAAATTTCCTGATCTTGACAAGAAATTAGAGAGAATGGCAATAATATTCATATATTTTGAAAGCTTAGGACACAGCCTTTCTTACAGCTACTATGAGGGAGTCAATAAGTAACCAGACTAACTTATTTCTGGTTGAGATCAACCTCTTCTTTTTCGATGTAATTGTCCTCTAGTGTGATGCACTTAGACCAACAGTGTTCAAGTACCATCAGCCCAGAACTGAAAAAGCCTGATTCCTTTCCATTGACCCACTCCTCAACTGCTGTCACGACTTCTTTGTCAGACTAGAAATGATGTCCACAGATATCCTCTTTCAAGTTTGGGAATAGGAAGAAGTTGCTAGGAGCTAGGTCAGGCAAATAGGCAGGATGTGGTATTAATTCATACCTGTTTTGCTCTACAGCATCCATTGCAACTTTGCAAGTGTGGACTTTTATGTTGACCTGTTGCAGCAAAACACATTTAGAGAGTTTACCTCAGCGTTTTTCACAGATGGCAGTTCTCAGCTGGTCTAGCATGTTTGCATAGTACACTCCAGTTATTGTACTTCTCTTGGTTAAAAAGTCAATATAATAATGCCTTTCATATCCCACAATACTGTGGCCATTTCCTTGCCAGCAGATGGTTGCATCTTGAACTTCTTTGACCTTGGGGACCCCAGCCCTACCCACTGACGACTCTGAGCTTTATTCTCTGACTCCTAATAATGAACCCAAGTCTCATCTACAGTCACCAGACACAAAAGAAAATCGTCTTTTGACCTCACTAATATGCTTCAACAAGGCGCTGCATATTGATGCTCTGGTTGCGATTTGTTCATCGCTAAAGGATTTGGGGGCTCAACAGGCTGTTAGCTTCTGTATACCTAAACGATCATATAAGATTATTGAAACACTGACATGTGAAATGCCAAATGCCTGCATTATTTCTTCCACCTGAATTCGACTATCAGAGCATACCAGATCCAGAACTTTATTACACATTTCTTTGTTGGTGGCATCCAGTGGGCGTCCAGACCTGGCTTCATCTTCTAAAGACGTTCTACTGCTTTTGAATTCCCCTATCCAGAATTTAACCGGAGCATAAGATGTGCAAAAGACCCATAAACATCGGCTAACTCACTGTGTATTTCCTTTCCTGTTTTACCTTTTAAATAAAAGTACCAAATTACAGCACGGTACTCGATTTTAGATGAAAAGCATATCTTTGCATCACTAGCTCGACATTCAATATCTTATTAAAGAAGGACTCGATAAATGTGCAATTTTGCATCCAGGTATATAACATGTTTTGAAACAAGGCATAAAAATTGTGACCGTCTCGGTCAGTTGAAAATGAAATACACTGGATACTAATTGACTGACCCTCGTAGCTAGCATTTGATAAATTAAAATTCTGACCCACTTTACAGAAAATCAAATAAAGGGTTAATATCTTCTGAATATCAAACAACTAATCTGAGTATATACATAGCAATAACAAGATGTAAATTAATCGTGAAATTCATGGCCCTTGGGGATGGGAATTATGATGATAGCGTGGGGCTCGTATCATGAAATTCAGCAGCATTAATTCTTATAAAATCACTTTCTTGACTCTTGGACATCAAACAGTCAGTTCTGGTGTATAAGTAATAGAGAGGAGAGAAATTAAAATTTAAAAAAAAAAATAGAGAGGGGAGAAGCCACTTCTTCATATCTGCCATGTTGGGGATTGTAATGTCAGGACAGGGATATAATTAGTTTGTATGGTGAATATATATGCAAGTTTTTATGTGAAGATTTTCTTGTCCTTAGAGACACTATAAAGAATTAAACAGAACACCTAGCTCAGTAACTGCATGGCTGTATGGGTGGAAGGCATTAACCAAAACTGAAATTTGTGATTCCTGGTCAAAAGGATATTTAGATTAAAAAAAATTAGGATAAAAAAAAAAATATATAATGGCAAATAATTTTAGTTTATAACAGTAGCCCCTGCGAATTATGTAAAGATAAAATGCCATAGATGAATCACGATGTATGTTATTTCCTTCCACTTAATTCACATCTATGCACTAATGTTGTGGTAAAGGGACTAACAGAATCACTCATAAGTACTAATGTGGAATTATAGGGAAATTTCACAGAGGGGACAAGATTTGAAGTTTAGGATGAGGTTTTGCCAATCCTAGACAATGAATCTTGTCCCAAAGGTGAAATTTTCTTATCCCACATGGATGAATTTTGAAGGATTATTTTTCTCACATTTTATCTACAGTTTAGTACATTAATTCAATGAATTTCTTCATTGAGAAGTTAAAAATCCTCATTTAAACTGAAATGCAAAAACTTAAAATTAGATAGTCAGAAAGAGAATACCCAAACATGGGTTACACTTTATGACCCAAGAGCTATGGGAAAGCTTTGTCAAAATTGGAAGAAAACAATGCAAAATATATTACTTTGCCAATATTTAACATAAATCAAAGAAAGATATACGATATCATAATCAATGACAGCAAGATGGAAAAATCCCACATGGCTGTATTTACATGGATGATGTCAGTCTCTTACTGATGATTATGTGATTATGTGAGAAGCTCTGCGAACTTAACACAAACTGTATAATGTCCAGATGATATATGTGTGTAATGATTGATTACAATGTCTTATGCCCAGTCTGTTCTCTGGGTTTAAAAGATGCATTCATTGCATCATCAACATGCAACACTCCCCATATACATGCAATTTTATTTTTGTATGTGATACAGAGATGGCTGTTGAGGCCCACGAACCTCAGTTTTAAGATATGAATTTCAATAAAATAAAAGGATTCATCATAACCGTCAAAAAATTATAGCGCTATTTATGAGAAATTTACACAACTCTCTTTGTTTGACGTCAAATCTACACGTTGGTTGTCCTTTAAATGTCATACGCCAACTTCTAATCATTGGTGTTAATTGGGAATAGAGAATTAACCAATCAGAGACAGATTAAGTTGACTTGTAAAGATATAAAAGACACATGTTAAGAAAGAAAACATATTCAAGAAGATTTGAAGGGTGTGATCATCAAAAGCAAACAAACTTTTACTGGCCATATAGTACCACTGAAGGTAAGAAATTTTGTTGTTTTGTGAAGGGGGGGAGTTGTCAAACAGGGAATTTGCTGAAAAGCAGTTAATTTGCAAATTGAATGGAAATACCAAAAATACAGTAATTATTGTTTTGATGTGCAGTTTGTAATTTATGTTAAAGCAGTGGGATCTTTTAAAGCATAATTCTACTTTTTAGACTATGGAAGATCTCAAGAATTTACCCAATGACAAAGGTGAAAATTTAGCCCGATTTTTTGAGAAGATGGAGGTGAAGGAAACTCAAGTGATGAAGGAGCGACGACACAGTTCTCTGATTCCTCATTCTAAAGACAACCTGGCCACCATGGGTGACAATCAGTGGGAGGAAACAACCAGCCCCAGGTTATCCACCTCTGAGAAATCTGAGTGGGAACGACTTTATATCTCAGCCATGAAACGGAAGAATCTTCACCTCAGTGTCAGAGAACAAGCCAAATTAAATGCCATGTCTCACTTCAGGCCAGGTGAAATACACAATATCCCTCTCAATGATGCTAAGCCATTACCAAGGATCAAAACTGAGGCAGAGAAAATGGTTGAAAGAAATCGGCAGAAAATTGTCAATGGTGTGGTTTTACAGATGCGACCACGAAAGGCATCAGTTCATAGGTTCTCCGACATCCAGAATGAAGGCTTTCGACAGAATTACCTGAAAAGACAGCCTTTGGAGCATCAGATATTTGATGATCGAGCACACCTGAAGCATGGAAATGGGGAAGAGAGTTTGAATCCTGAGAATTTTCTCAACAGTCAGTACCAACGACTTAGTATGGAAAGTAACTGCTCGGTGTCTAGTCAGAGCTCTGTTGTCAAGCGTACCAGTGGCTACAGAATGCAAGTCCCAGTAACGAAAGCCATCCACTGCCAGCGGAACAGGACAAATTAATGAAGTGCAAGAAACAAAGTCTGCAAACAGACAAGCCTTTTGATGGGCCTTTCTTAGCAATTATCTATGAGCACTGTACAGTCCTTGCTGGTTTTGAGAAATTTGTTTTATATGCAGATTAATGAATGTTTCATCACATATAATGTCATATGGTGAATTTGTGACTTAATAAATCTCGCTGTTACTTAAATCATGTATGGTTTTCACTTTGTTTAGTTGCCTCAAAAAATATCCTCAGTTCATCATGGTATGAAACTGATTAGAATATGTTATTTCATATGTGTGGTGTATTATTACCCACTGGATAAACTATAGATATATTCAACAACTGTTCTCAGGAACAACTGGACCAGAAAAGAGAAAACTTGCATGAAAGCTTTGTTAATGAGTGCAGATTCAAAAGTGTTCAGATCATGTGGCTTTTGGGGGTAGGGTGGGGCCACAATTGGGAAGCAGTATTTTTTTTATATAAGAATATACAGGCAAAAACTTTAAAAATATTTTTTCTAAAGAGCAACATTACCAGGTTTAGTCATATTAATATGCAAGCATCAACAAATAGTATACAAACCAGGACCTCCAAGGGTAGGTCTAAGGGCTACAATATGGCTGAAATAATGTTAAAGAGACATGAAATCCTCAATTTATATTAACCAACCAACCAGCCAATCAGAAATATGAACATTTTCACCTGCTCCATATATTGAATTGGTCTCGATTTTAATTATGATATCAAACCTTAAGTAAACCATCCTGATGAGTGTTAGAGCAGGGGTTTCCTAAAAGTTATATAAATAAAAATATATATACATGTATTAAAACAGGCTAGGAAATGTTGTTTTGAAGGCATTTATATTACATGTATGTATTGGACACACCAGATGGCTTTTATGATAGAACTGTCCCTTCCATTTTACACAAGTCACGTATAAGTCATAAAAAAATAATTGCAAATGCATCATCAAAACTGTACAAGGTTACATGTAGTTATTCAAGCTGTACATAGATATTTTACTTGCCATTTCCATTTTCAAAAGTCTTCTTCTCTAGAAGTGTACATTTGTAAGAAAAACTAAATGCATAGTAAATGTAGAGAGGAAGGCCTCTACCAAAATTGTAAATTTCATGATCCCTGGGGTAGAGTTTTGGACTCCAGGGTGGGGCTATACTTGGCATTTAGTTTAAGTGTAAAACATTTAGAAAAATCTTCTTACTGCAACTCCGTCCCCAAGTGCTCGGCATTTAGAAGTGAGAATCACAGGTTTTTCTGATATGACCTTAAAAACGGAAGTCCCGTGTCACAGTAGGCATCGACACGTTAAAGAATCCTCACTGCTACGGCCCTGAGCGTTAAGCATAGATCTAAATTTGCGGTACTTCACCTACAGCTGGTGATGTCTCAATATGAGTGAAAAATTCTCAATGGGACATAAAACAAACAAACAAAAGCAACTAATACCAAATTGAAACTAAATGGATATTTATAATGAGCAGGTAGCTCTTTACCAAAATTGTAAATTTTGATCCCAAGGGTAGGTGATTTGGTATGAGGGTGGGGCCAAAATGATCAGTGACTAAATGTGTTAACAACCTAAAAATTTTTAACTTATTGATACAGTCCCTGAAATGTTCTACTTTTCCACTTAACTGTTGAATGCACAGTGAGAAAATGCTGAATGCACAGTGAGATAACAGTGGAGGAATGGTTTAAGCACTTAACAAATGCAGATGAACAGTGAACGAATGCGGAACACAAAGTGAACAATAAGTGCATGGTGAACACAAGATAATCTATTTATTCACTAGGAAAATTTCATAATCAAATAAGAAAAATGATATGTATATTTATTCAATGAATAAATAATAGAATGAAATGGAATCATGAATCTGCATGTTCTACAGTTCTGAATATATTCTGTCAGTCTAAACAAAGCATACTACATTTTTGTACAAGTACAGCATTTATATTTCTCATGAAATGATCTTAAATTTTACATCAATGCATGCAGCAATCATACACAAACAAAGCAAATTTCATATGTACATTGTGTGTAGTATTACATATAGAGATATATGTGTACATGTAAAAGTAGAAAAGAAATGCATGTTTGGTGACATATTTAGAATTCCTTATGGGTACTACTAAACAGAGTATGCTAGAGTACTTTGGGTTACTCTAGAATACCCTGTTAAAATTTCATAATTTAATGCAATTGATTTTTAATTTATAGCTCTACCACACAAGGAAACGTTATAAAATAATGTTGCAATATTTGTCAAAAGTATTTGTTTTTAGCAATATTTTGACCAGAAAACAACTTTAAATGAAAGATTTATAGCACCCTGATCCCAAATGTTATTATTTTTAGGAAGTATTGAGCAATGGGACATGTCACATCAGCAATTAATTCCATCTACATGTATGATTGATATTTACTTCTGTCCACGTTCCTTTTTCATCTTCTTCTTGCAATGAATATCACTCCTTTTGCATTCATGTTCCGAATGACAATGCAAAGAACGCATGGTGAGTTCACGCTGAACAATTTGTTAACACAAAACTATGAACAGAGAGTGCACAATGAGTGAACAGTGAACATCTTTTTAAACTTGCTTTTGATTTATAATGTATCCAGTTATTTTCTGTTTTATCTAAAATGATAAAAAAAAAAAAAAAAAATATTACTAATACCTCCCATTTCGACTTTAGATGATTATTATTTTTGTGACCTTTCAATTTATATAATGTTCGTTTTTATATTGCCCTTGTTTTACATGTTAAGCGCTTTAGAGTAATTATATAATTAGATAAGGCGCTATATAAAAATAGTATAATAACATACGTTGAGCAAACGGTAAACTAAGGCTGAACAAATGCCATTCACGGTGAGTGAACGGAAAACTCGCGCTGAACAAACACCATGCACAATGAGTGAACAGAAAACTCAGGCTGAACAAACGCCATGCACGTTGAGTGAACAGTAAACTAAGGCTGAACAAACGCCATGCACGTTGAGTGAACAGTAAACTAAGGCTGAACAAACGCCATGCACGTTGAGTGAACGGTAAACTCACACTGAACAAACGCCATGCACGGTGAGTGAACAGAAAAATGGTAAAGTAGAGCGTTTCAGGGACTGTAACTACCATTCCAATTCCTTTGAAATTTTGTGTGGAGCATCTTTTGGAGAATGGGGATGCAAATTGTAAATTTCAGGACTCCTCCTCTCCTGGGGCCTAGGGTTGGGGCAAAAACTGTTAGGATAAGAGGAATATAAATTGTGAAGTTTATGATCATAGCTCCCCCAGGGCCTCATGGTTGGGGCCAAACAAAACTGAAAAAAACCACAAAAGTTTTAAAAATGTTATCTGCTAGAAAAACTAAAATCATGGTTATTATGTCCACGAAGCCCTATACCAAAATTGTGAAATTCAATGCACCTTGATCAGGGAAATATGGGCTGATTTAAATGCTTCAAACTTCATCTTTCCTTCTGTTGTAATTGAATGAGAATTGTATGCATATTTAGAAAGGTCATAAAGCTGTAAATAAAAGACTCCAGAACAAGGCTTAAATGCAAGCACAAGACTCTCAGACAGGTCAATATATTATTGATTTTACTTAAATACACCCCTCTGTCGATGGCTGTTATTTATATGTATTACTTTTGTATTATATCTCATGTACCACTTACATATTGTGGCTTGATCGCTAAATTGATTGAGTGGCTATGATACTCGGGTGACTGTTAAGGTCCATGGGCCTTTTGGTTTCAAAGGAAACAATTATTACCTATGTGATAGTAATGAAGTTCTTCTCCCCCTTTCATTATGTAGGATCAGTTCTGACTCAGAGAACATCCTGTTTACGCAAAAGATGCCGTACGCATCTCAATTAAATTATACTGTTGATTAGTACACCAATCAAAATAAATCATGCATAATTTGGAATTTTACTTAACTAAATCCATAAAACATTCCATAGAGCGTATTTAGGCAGGTATCAATGACTGATTAATCTTTACATTAACACTCAATAACAGTTCTACAATACTCATTTGTAAAACATCAGGCACATCGCCATTAGATTGAACATCACAGCTACTCAAATTACCCCATCATGTTTTCCTGTTAGTTTCCTTCATAAGATCGCTGATTTCCTTTGTTATGACTGCCTTCGCAAATCAATTTTCAGACAAAATTCCCTCCTCAGTATTTAGATTTTATAGCCAATGGAAGACTCTTAACTTTATAAGAGTTTTATTCTGTCCTTTCAGAAATTTTCCCCCTGTAGTACTAGAGCTGTTTACAGTGTGCTGTCATCGAAGGGAAGCAAATGTTTGAAAGGTAAGTCAAGGCACCTTTAGTTTAGAGAAACAATGGACATTTTTGATATGTTAAAGTACACAGAGGATTGATTTTTCCCATTAATAAACAATCTTTCAAATTGAGTGAAAATTTTACTTAATGGCTGTAATGTCGTTAGTTTGTACAAACTACAATAAAAATGGCATCAAAGTCATGCATCATCATCAAATGAACTCTTTTGTCATTGGATCTTGTGGAGATGTATTAGGTCTTATTGTGAATCTTATTCTTTAAACTGTCATATTGTATTTTGAACTTCAAGAGCCCAGAGAAGGCATTGGGTTGTGTGGAAATGGTCGTATAGACTTGGGAGAAGCCTGTGATCCAGGAACTTTCCCAGACGGATGTTGCAACAGCATATCATGTCAATTAGCAGCTAATGCAGTGTGCAGGTAAGCAGGTGCATACAGTGTACAGGTGCATACAGTGTACAGGTGCATACAGTGTACAGGTACATACAGTGTACATGTAAGCAGGTGCATACAGTGTACAGGTGCATACAGTGTACAGGTACATACAGTGTACATGTAAGCAGGTGCATACAGTGTGCAGGTAAGCAGGTGCATACAATATACAGGTAAGCAGGTGCATACAGTGTGCAGGTAAGCAGGTGAATACAGTGTACAGGTAAGCAGGTGAATACAGTGTACAGGTAAGCAGGTGAATACAGTGTACAGGTAAGCATTTACATACAGTGTACAGGTAAGCAGGTGCATGGAGGGTGAACCAGTTAAATCGCTTAATTTACCCAAGCGATTTCATGAGTGAGCTTTTCTGTACAAAGTTGGTCTATCTGTCATGTACATCTGTTTGTGTTTGTTCTTTCAATAGAATGTGGCCATTAAAAAATTTTATTTCTGAATCAGTTGATATACGAGGGTTGTTTGATATGTAATGTGTATTGTACGATATCTCAAAAAGCATTTGACTCAAATATTGAAATGGACATTACGTCCCTTCAAAGTATTCTCTGTGGTTTGAAATACATAATTTCAATCTTTGAATCCATTTCTGAAATTTGTCATGGTACACTGATTTAGGTAGACCTCTGAGGCACTGACTGATGGCTGAGCCAAGGGCTTGTCAGGACTTGTAACAATGACCAGATAAGAACTTTTATGATCATATTTTTTGAGCGTTTTTAGTATAACATAATACCAACCTGTAACGCTTTTGCCCTTCAGCACCGGAATTTGTACGGCTATACCATCACATGAGAAGAATATGCAATGAAGAACCTTCTTTGAGCTTATGGTTCTTTTGGCAACTACAGGCCTTCTACCGTGTTTAGTTAGCCATATTTTGTTTCCATTTTTTTTTTTTACTGGTTCCAAATAGTAAACCCATGTTTCGTCACCAGTAACAATGTTTGCAAATTGTCTTTGAATTTGGGAAACATTTTGAGCAATTGTTTAGCGGTTTGTAAACGTACCCGTTTTTCAAAATATGCTTCAAAATGAAATGCACTCTTGATAGCGATATGCCAACAGCTTTGGCAGTATCACGTATGGTGTACCTGCTATCACTTTCAATTATTACCCTGACTTTAGAGACATTTGCCTTGTCTGTTACAGTCACAGGTCGGCCAGATTTTGTTACATCTTTGACAGATTCTGTGCTAGTAAGAATTTTTTCTTTCTCCACCTACAAACTGTCTCATAAGATACATTATCAGACCCATAAATCTCCCCCAATTCAGTAAAAATCTGCATTACTGAATGACCGAGTGTTGTGGGAACTTTTATATAAGCTCTAATTTCTTCAATATTCTCAACCCGTTTCCCAGCCTTTTTTACGACTGGTCAACGATTGGCTCTATTGAAATGACTGTAAGTTAAAACTGTGTGGAGTTGAAGGCTCATGTTTATACCATTGGAAAGGTATTGAATAGAGCTATTCAAGAGTATCAACATTCACGACATTGTGCAAAGCATTATCACGAGGTGGTGCAATACGCATTACATATCGAACAGCCCTCATACAATTCAACGTCAAACTAAATGTAATTTACAATATATTTATACCCCCACAAATTAAATTTAAGGGTAGCATTATATAGAAATTTCATTTTTGAAAAAGTCAATCTAATTAAAATTAGATCCTTTGATCCACTCATGTATATTGCTACAGTAGTGATATACATGAGCAGATCAAATGATCTAATTTTAATTAGATTGTGAAAAATGTGTGAGAGCATGAACTGCTATGCTTTACACCAGCATACTTCATGAAGCATGTTAGCGCTTAATGAAAAGTATGCCGGTGTGAAGCATTGCAGTTCATACCTTCCTGTATATTGAAAAATGAAATATATTTTTGTATTTACATTTTACTTTCATTTCTGTTGGAATAGTCCCATCCATTAAAGTACTCGCACTATATTTATCAAGATTCATTTGTGCACTGTTCACATTCATGAGGAAATGGCTGTCATTTCAGTTTGTAAATATATCAAAGGTAAAAACATTGGAAATGTAAATATTATTTGGTGAAACTGGTTTTTAAGCCAATAAATTTACAGTACTAGAGATCCAATGTTTATATAGAGATCTGAATTTTTTAAGAATTATAAGTAACAAAGAACAGCATGTGAGATTGATATGCTCATGTAAAAAAGACTTTTAGCAACAATTCTCATCTGCAGCAAGTATCCGACGTCTCATCCATTTTATTGTGAGCTTTCCAGTTTAAACCTGCATGGCTCAAGGACTGTTTTTCTTTCTATTATCTTCTGATTTGATCATCATGTTTTCTTTTTTTTATTTCACAGTCCTGTGAATTATGCATGTTGTACAAGCAATTGTCAGCTGGCCAATAACAGTACTGAGTGTCATCTGGCACTGACTGATGACAGCAACTGTCTAGGGGTCAGCCACTGCAAGTATCCTTTGTACACAATGGTGAAATAGACATGTAGGTGCAGTTAAAATTTAATGGGGGGATCACAGTGGTGTTTATCAAACAAATTGTTTGTTCGGCATATTCAACTTTTTATGAAATGTGGAATCTAGAGTGGATATACTTTGCGTGCTTTTATCTTAGATGTCTACATCTGAAGATGATGCTGAACAGTAGGTAGTGTTAATGAATATATGACGGTGAATCAGGTCCAGACATGTGATCGGTCTTGTTATTTATTTGCTTGCTTCATGTACTGTTGTACATGGTACATAAAGTTATAATGACTGAAGGCCTAACCCTAACAAGGCTGTGTGAAATTTTTATGTCTTTAAGATCAGGGGTTCATGTTTAGGCCGTATGGTGGGGGCTAAATTGATTGAGATGTGTTAACATTCTTTATTTACTTCTGATCGTCTCTCAGACAAATGGGAGATTTATCATTATGAACATAGGGGAGGCCTGATCCACCCATAGTTTTAATTAAGTTCATTGTCATGGATCACCAGAAAAGGCCCTGGGATAGGGCTACATGGATAAGCAGAAAAGGCCCTGGGATAGGGCTACATGGATAAGCAGAAAAGGCCCTGGGATAGGGCTACATGGATGAGATATAAAAATATATTTTGAAAATTAATAAAATTGAATTTGGTTGCACTGGTGACTCTTGATATTATTAATTATGGAGTAATGTCTAGAGTGTATGAATTTGGGTATTACGAGGGACACTTTATAAGTTCGTAGAGAAAGCCTATAACTTTTTAATACGGTTATGAAGTTGCACGATTTTTACACAGAACTTGTGTAATCATTCCTCTCTCGAACAGTATCACGGTATGCGGCGCATGCGATCTACGTGCGCGCTGCGCTGGGTATTTTCAACATGTGGTTTTATACACTATAGTAAAATATAGCGTTCAATATGGATGGAAAAATCTCGGAACAGAGGGTATATTGTAAGATTTAAGCACACCTCGGGTTTCCATCAACAGAATTTCATGCTGATTTGCAAAAGGTTTATGGGAATGGTGCTTTAAAATATGCTACAGTTTGCAAGTGGGTATGTGATATTAATGACCCTTGAGTGGTTAGGCTGGTTTCCGTTTTGACGGAAAAGAACGTTGCTACTGTGAAAACGTTAATTGAGGAAGACGCATGTTATACCGTGCAAGAGATAGAAGAATTAAGTGGCATTTATTCGTCAAGTGTTTTAAAGATCTTACGTGAATGACTTGGGCTACGTAAGATCTGTGCACGCTGGGTGCCCCGTTTGCTCACTGACGAGCAGGAACAAAGTTGGATTAGACTTGTTTCGCAAGTTATAAAAAAAATATGATAAATGTGACCCTCGTCGTTTTGAAGAGATAGTTACCGGTGATGAAACCTGGATCTATCATTTTCAACCCGATTCTAAGGCTAAAAATAAGGTTTGGGTTTTGTCTGAGGGCGACAGACCTGTCATTGCGTGCCGTTGCAAAACATCAAATCGGATGTTGTATGCGATATTGTTTGATTCAAAAGGTCAAGTCCCAAAAGGAAGTTCTGTCGCTGGAAAGTTTTACAGAGAAAGTGTTCTTACTCAACTTGTTGATTTCTATCAGAAATGCAGACCGCGCACCGGTGTCCACGGCATCAAATTACTCCATGATAATGCACCGGCCCATAAATCCGCTACGTTACAGGAATATCTGAAAGAATCTGGGCTCGATATCTTAGATCATCCCCCATACAGCCCTGACCTGTCCCCCTCTGACTTTTGGTTATTCTCAAGACTAATGGAAATGCTGGCAGGGCACCGTTTTGAATCCTGTTGTCGTATTGGCAGTGCGGTCTACCAGTGTCTGCAACATGTACCTGAAGAGGAGTACCGTGCAACGTTCCAGAAATGGGTGTAAAATGTGTGTTGAGGCAGACTGGGCATATTTTGAAGGTCTTGGATAAATAAAATTTTGATATTTCAAGCGGTTTTAAAAAGTCCGCCCTACTCTATGAACTTAGAAAGTGCCCCTCGTATATAACAGTGGAAGTACAGGTACAAATTTTGTATCATTGCCATTGGCAGAGCAGATTAAAGTGTAGAAATTCTCCATTCTTCTGTTGTTTATATATCCCCAATGATACAAAAAATGAATACATTTTATTCTGTATATCTACATGTATATTTTGTGACTTGTATAAGAAGAAAGTCAGTGATTTTAGTGAGAAATTTAATACAGTGTACATTGAAAAAGTATATAATAGTTATTACTGACAAAACATTTTATGTTGTAAATGAGAATTTTAAGATTTAGTAGCATGGAACTGAAATCAGCATTGATGAAGATTCAGAGTTAGATTTTCCTTGACCAGAACAAGTGGAATCGACTTCATTTGTCCAAGTCCTCCCCCCAAGAACAATGTGTCATGCATTGATGGGTGTGTATATGAATTTAATTACTCAAATGTTTATTTTACAAACTTTCAAGTTTTTCATACAAAACATGACAAGACTCTTTCCATTCTGAAATGCAAATTAATGATGCTGAAGTTTTCTACTACATGTATATGGTAAGGAACTTGTAAATTATCTTCATTCAAATGCCATAAACCTGTCTCTAATAATTTAAGTGGAACCTGTCAGAATGGTGTGTGTGTGGGGTTCTGTAAAGTTCATGGACAACTGCCATGTGTATGCAGTGACCAGTCAGGAAATTCCTGCAGACGATGCTGTAAAGCCTCAGAAAACTCGGAGTGTACACCATATCCTGGAGCAGAGCTCCTTGGTGATGGACAGATCTGTATTCATGGCTTCTGTAAAAAAGTAAGGGGGTAGATGTACTTGCCAGAACAGCTGTAGGAATTCATTAAAACCGGATGAACAAAATTATAAACAAAATGTATGATAACCACTATGCAGAGTTTGAAGACTGTGCATAAATGTGCAGAAGAACATCACTTTTTACTATGAGATTAATTTTCTCATTCCATCCTACTATATTGGTGGAAAGCTAGACTAAGTGTTCATTTGCCAGAAGGGTTCTAATGAGTGGTATCATTTAACGATGACACATTAGAGTCCCAAGATACCTGTATGATTCTTTGCAATATAAAGTGGGGGCCTCCATGGGTGAGTGGTTAGGGCATTGGACTCAAAATCACAAGACCTCTCACCGCTAGTCGACACGGGTTCGATTCTCATTTGTGTCGATATATGTGAGAAAGTTTGCCAGTTTACTTTTGGAAGATTGATGGTATCTTCCCTGGTACATTGTATCTGGGTTCTCTCCTCCACCAATAAAAACTGGACGCCACCAGATAACTGAAAAATTGTTGAGTGTGGTGGAAAAACAATAACAAGCAGAATAAAAAAAACAAGCAATATAAAGTGTATGTACATGTGGTTAGTAAGTTTCATAATCAGACCTCAAAGTAGTTTTTTGTAGAATGAATGTAACATTTTCAAATTACAAGACTGGTCATTTAAGAAATAAATTTCATTTTTAAAATACGTGAGTGTATGAACTTCAATGCTTCATGCCTGCATAGTGCTTCATGAAGTATGCCAGCATAAAATGTTGCAGTTTATACCCTCATGTATTTTCAAATGTAATTTTATTTTATAACTGCATTCTATATTATCCCTGTCAGAATTCCCAGCTATAAGAAAAGACATTCTATATTTATCAAAATTCATATGTACATTGTTCAGAAATGCAGTACATTCATTAGGAAATGGCTATCACTACACACTAGTTGACTTATAAACTAAACCTAAGTATAATCACATGTTCAGCTAATGTTAACTTTATTGATCAAAGTCTGTTGGGTCATCTGTAAATTTTTGTCATGTTTAACTTTTAGAGCAAATCAAACTGTTGGTAGCTTGTGTTCAATGACACTGCATTTCAGTTTAGAATAGGCATTTTCCTGCACTTATTTCCCCCCAAATTCTTTTTATTGATACATTTTTCAGGGTGTATGTGTGAAGTCATCGTTACCAGCGGAGAGGCTTTGGAAAGTCATATTACAACAAATCACAAACTCGTTTGGTAATTATCCTTATACACTTAAATGTAATGCTATTCTCTTCATTTAATTTACATTGATGGCAAATGCAAGAATTTTCTTCACTTACTGGAGTAGTTTAAAGGAAATGATAAATTGCTGAAATCACAATTTCCTATCTACAAGTAGATGATAAGTTACTTTTACACAATATTTGCACTTCGTTGTTTTTTATTTATTTTTTTTTATTTTTTTTTTTAGAGATTTTCATGAGAGACAACATTGTGCTGTTTGTTACATTGTTCTCATTCATTGTTTACCTTCCAGCAGCAATTTTAGTATACAGACATGTAAGTACCAATATAGATATATTTCCATGCTCCTGCTTTGTATGAAATGATTTTTATCCCCCAGGTAATCAGATTCAGGGGCATATACTTTTCGGTCTGCCAGCCTGTCCACAAAATAATTTAACCTAACTTTGAATGGTTATTGTTAGGATTTTCATATTTCATATGTGTATTCTTTGTGATAAGACCTTTCTTTTTGAACCATAATGATTGACTTCATGACGTTGGCCTTGCACTTTTGCCTAGTTTTAAAAAAAAAATTTAACCTTTGCCTTAATTTTTGAATGCCAAGTGATATGGCTTTCTTATTTCACATGTCTAGACCTTTCTTTGTGTACCAGAATTACTTTGCTGCCATATGGAAGGATCAGTTTTTCACAAACACATATTGTTGCATACAGATTTTTTATTTGGTCACCAGAGTCAAATCTTTGTCCATGTCTTAAATAAATAACCCTATCAATTAATCTATCAGAAGATTATGAATTAAGCTCTCAGCAATGCATACTTTACATCTTTGAGTCTTGCCTCAGAGCCTCAGGATCTTAGAGTAGGGCCATATTGGTGATATAATGAATCACATTGTCTCCACTGTCCCTCATACTAATCTGTCTTACTCAAGCATTCAAATAACCACTAAATTCCCCTCCATCACAGAAGAGCAGATAACTGGAAATATTTAATGGAGTTCAGAGTTGACAGAATTTTTCTGTTTTCAGGACAAAAGAGAGGATGAGACTGATGACCTAGTCAGAGAAAAGATGAGAAAACAGGTTTGAATTTCTACATCCAAATAGTATCTGGTATTTAATAATTGATTGATAAAAGGAGATTAAACCAGCATGTAAATTGAGATGCAGTTTATAGCTCACTTGAGCTGAAAGCTCAAATCAGCTTTTCTGATCACATTTTGTTTTGTATCCATCTGTCCATAAATATTTTACATTTTCAATGTCTTCAGAAACACAGAGCCAACAACCAATCTTGTCATAAAACATTCTAAAGTAAAAGGGATTCGAGTTTGTTCAAATGAAGGGTCATGATCCTTTCAAAAGAAGATGATGAAGAAAATGCAAAAATAGGCTGGGGTCATTGAAAAAAAAAATTCTCAAGAACCACTGGGCCAAATAAGTTGAAATTTACATGACCACATACATTTCTGATATAGTGTAGATCTAGGCTTGTTCAAATCATAAACATCCACTTCCCCTTTGGAATAGCATGGTGCCCAATACAAGATTGAAATCTTACATGGAATATATTGGAAATAATCTTGAAGAACAGGGCCATGATTAGTCATATCTATATGCAAGCATACTCATGCAGGTAGCAAAGATTGAAGTTTATTTAAACTGTGGTTCCCAGGAATAGGTTGGGACCACAATAGGGGATCAAAGTTTGAAATGGAATATACATATACATCATTGCTACAGTAACTTGATCTGAAGAGTCGGATCACAATGAGTTGATGGGTGGATAATCACATCAAACGAGATACTTCACGTCTTGTTTGATCTGATGATCCATGCCTGTCCACGAGACATGATCCAACTCTTCAGATCAAGTTAATGTAGGAATAATAAATTTGTTATATATACCTCTTTGTGTATCGTTAAATCCACATTTATAAGACATTAAATGTATATCAAATTATCAAAAACACATACATACAGGTAAAATATTTTTCGGGTATGTAGTTTTGTATGTAATATGGTCAATATTTTCCACAATTAAATTGTGTTGATGCATTGTGACATCATAAGTTTCAGAGAGTGGTGATATGGATTCAGAAAACCACAGTGTGGTGATCTGGAAAGTCGAATCAAACTCTGAAATCAACAGTATCAAAACATGGATTATTGATGGGTATATAATGAATGTACATGTATATAGGGAAACATCTTTAAAATTCTTCATCTCAATAACAGCAGGACATGATTAGTCCTATTAATACGCAGGCATCTTCAGGTAGATCAAATTCAAATCAGCAGTCCAGGAGTATGGTCGGGCCACAATAGGAGATCAAAGTATGATATGGGAATGTACAGGCAATCATTTAAAACTTTAAAAATTCTTTTGCAAGGGCACTCTAAATACATATGCAATATCAAAATGCAAAAACATTCCTAAGCTGTGTGGATTCAAGGGTTTTATTTTATTTAAATTATTAAATCCAAGGTTACATAATGCATGTATACATCAAAAAAAATCTTTTTAAAGTCCTCCTTTCCAGAACAGCAGTGTCATGTTAGGCATATTGGTATTAAGGCATCCCTAATGTTGTATGGATTCAAGTTCATTATTGTTGTGACCTTTTGCGCCTATATTGTTTTAAAAATCACAACAACTGAACAACAGAAGAGCCAAGGTGACTCGGGTGAGCGATGTGGCCCATGAGTCTCTCTTCCCCCCCCCCCCTTTTTTTTTTTTTTTGTCCTAGGAAGCTCAAACAAGAATCCATAAATGTATTTAAAAATGTGTGCTGTTATTTTTACTGATGAATTCAGTTTGAAAAGCAAGGTGTCTGAAAGTAACCACATCTTCAATATTTCAGAGAAATGATGTTCGTCTAGACCTGTCTGGCAGAGCCAAGGAAGCTGATGTTATTCGTGAAGTCCTAAATCCAATTAGTGTGGCAGACTTACGGAGGAGAAGAATCTCAAAACCCCCTCAACGTCTCTCATCCATTTCTGTGGAAGCATCTCGAGAATATACTCGGCCTTCCCATCATTCTCCACTTTCTGGTCAGCCATATGATAGAACGCTAGATCCGCAGTTTGTAATATTGTTGCCATATGATGACAGCAGTGTTCCAGAATCTTCCTTGTAATCGTAACTAATGCTCCTTGATCTCCTAGTGAAGTAAACCATGTTTCCTTGTTGTGTATAGTGTACAAAACGTGATTTTATCTATATGATTTATGATGATTTTTATTGAAATCTCATGTTTTATGAATTCCAACAATGACATTCCAGAAATATTTTGAATATTTTGTTATCAGATTATAGAGGGTTTTATGGTTTGGAAATCTTTTATCAAAACAATCAAACATTCCCAGAGAATCTTATGTATTCAAACAGTTGAAATACAGAGTATTTAACTTGACTATACTGCAACTAGATTTCAGATATAGCAGATATTTTTACATTTACTGTAGTATATAAAGTATTCAAAATTTTTATTGAGGTGCCACACTTTGAAATCTATATCTTAAAGGAATATAGTTAAACTTCATTATCTCAATCTTGATGGTTTGAGATATTGAGGAGTCTTCTAATGGTTCGAGATATTTAGGATAAAATACAAAAAAAAAACATAGTTGGGACTTTCAACATAACCATGGTATCAAGATATTCAAGATATTGATGTTCGAGATATTGAAATTCAACTGTATTAGAAGTCTTTACAAAGAACAAACATTTTCAGGACCACACACGTTAGTGTGAACTTGAGCTGTGATATGTGGACAAGATCAAACACTAAAGCTATTCAATCCTCTGAAAGATGTACCAATATGCAGCTCTTAATATAAAGCCTTTTCCATATGACTGTTAATGACCATGGACTTGTTGATAAATGAAATTCAAAGATTTTGATGTTTTGGGTACATATAAGAAATGAAATAATGACAGCAGACTATGCTGACTGCCACATCATGTCACAAGAGATGATGTGTGGATTTGTCACAGAAGAATTAAATTTGAGGAAAAAAAATGTTTTGAACTTCAAAACTTTTTCTGAAGTTTTGTATTTTTGAGAGGCCAAATAAAGTACAAACCATAGATGTGTATATTCTTTCGATGTTGAATTCAAATTTTTAGCTCAAGTATGCTTTTCTGATCAAATTTTGTCCAGCATCCGTCTGTCTATCCATCCGTAAACTTTCAACATTTTCTACTTCTTTTCCATCAGCAATTTAACCAAACTTGCCATAAAGCATTTTTAAGCAAAAGGAGATTTAAAATTGTGCAAATGAAGGGTTACACTCTTTTCAGAGGGGAAAAGATTAAGAAATAGTAAAAATATAGTGGCATCTTTTAAAAATCTTTTGTGCAAGAACAACTGGACCAAAAAAGACGAAACTTATAATGTTCTAATCATGGTCCCCTAGGGTAGGATGGTTCCACAATAGGGTAATAGATTTTACTTAGAGATATATGGAAAATTTGGAAAAAAAAGTCTTTCAATAGTAGCAAGACCACAGTAAATCATGCCAATATGCAAACTTTCTCAAGTTGAGTGAAATCCTTTTTTTCAGGGTCCCTTGTGTTGAGTTGGAGCTAAAATTGGGAATAAAATTTTACATAAAACATGTATGCAGGGCAAACATTCTTCAAAATTTCCAGAATAGCAAGGTCATGTTAGTTATATTGATAAGTTGTTTATGAAAATTGTAACAGAGCTAGGTTTGGTCATAATATGGGGTGAAAATTTGTCATGGGAATAAAGAGGCTAAAAGTCTTAACAAAGAAAAATGGGGTCAAGGTGACTCAGGTGAGCATTGTGGCTTATGGGCCTCAATTGTTTTATGTAACACACTCAAGCTGTTGAACAAAGAGAAATGTTTAAATTGGATTTATGAGTGTTTTTGTAGATGTATAGAAGATCTATCATTAGATCTGAAAGTCAAAATCAATACAAAGTATCAATTATACATTATTATTATCAAAGTTTTAATCAAACATTCAATAAAGAATCATTTCAAAAGAGAGAGTGGAATCAAAACCTGTTTAGTGTGATTACCAAACATCAAAATTTGTTTTGTTTTTTTTGTTTTGTTTTTTTTTTAATTCGTTACTGTGCATGGTGATGAATTTATGATATACAGGCTTCAGCCTAATTTGTCCTCACGAAAATTCATAAATGGTTTGAAGAATATTGAAACTCCCAGAGTTTGTAGTAACCAATTCATTTTTTGTATGCAGCAGTAACGTTAAATCTCAATGTAGTATTGGTACATATATTTATATGTCATGACCTCAAGGTCATAGTTTGGTACATGTATATACATCTTTCTTGTTCCAACACGTACATTGATCAAAACTTTTGAATTGTACAATATATGTAGCTTTTATACATTTTAGTCGTAAACCCACAAAGGCAGGGACAGGGGCTTACTTCAGATCAATACTGTTTTCTTTGTTAGTGTTTTCTTGTTAACCCAAGCAAGTTTTTTGGCGTGTGAACATTTTTAGGTTTTTTTCTTTGTTTTTTTTTTTTTGTTATTTTTGTTTTTGCTTTTAGTGGTCTGATTTACATTTGTAGGGTTTTTTTTGTTTGTGTTTTTTCTTGTTCACTGAATATGCTGTGTTCATTTTTAACACAGTGAATTGTTGGGTTTTTTTTCACTCAAATGTATCTATAAGTCCAGATTATTTGCTCATACATGTATGTGTCTGTGAAATACATTCATTCATATTTAGCAACTTTGATTATCTCAGGAATTGAATTAAATGATTGTAATATGATTTTAATTTGTAAATAAATTATTCAAATATATATGTGCATATGAAAGTAAACTAAAAAATGGTTTTTCCAAATTAAAATTTTGTACATCTTTTGATGTGGAAGAGATTTTTTTTTGAAATTTGAATTTTCTGAAGGGTGTTCTAAACCAATCATACTTTATGTTGTTGAGATATTTTATTATTATGATTATTATTATCCAATGTATCATACATTGGAATATTTGTATATACATACATGTATACATACAAGCTGGAGAAACAATATATACTTGCTTTGTAAAGAGCCAATGTTGAATCTGCTGTAGTGCATTGGTTACTGAATTGTGCTTAATAAATTTTTATTTCCTGAATGATTTTCTACTACTTGTATGAATTGTGTTCAATGTTGTATGATGAATAGCATGTCACATTCATCCATGCTGTCCTGTGTATTTAACCATATCCTGTCCCTTCCAAGCCATTAACGAGATTTTTCTTTCGAGACCAGCATTGTTTCGTTTCACTTATTTGTTATATTGCTCTTGTATGTGTATTTTTTTTTTTTAAAAAAATGTTTAAAATGTTTTACTTTCTTTCATAGACTATCTCTTTTCCATACAGACAGTGGATACTGAAAATAAATTAAAAAAAAAAAAAGAAAAGAAACGTAGCAGAAAACTGTTAGAATGAATGAACCAGTACCAAGTTTATCATTGCTAATGCCAATTCCATGGTAAATTTTTCCATTAAGTTCTCCCTGATTTTGCATTGTGTCTGAAGTTTATTCTTTTCCAATTCTGTCAAAATTTAATTTAGTAAGATAATGATTAATTTAAAAAACTGTAAAGATTTTTGTGACATTGATATATTTTGTGACTTTTGATTGATTTACGTTTTGAAAACGGCCTATGGTAGAGATTTTTTAATTTGTTTATGTGTATGTGATGTCTTTAAAATAACTAATTATTTTTATTCCAATGCAGTATATATATATATATATATATATATATATAAGAGGTGGTTGGGGGTGATCTTTTTGCACTTAACTTTCAAGATTAGTCTTTACATACAGTCTTTTCCTTATCTCTGTCAATACTAATGGAATATGGCAATAAATTTACTTTCAATTTATTCTATAAAACTCAAAAAATGAATATTGATGGATCACAAAATATGTATAATTAAACTTCTGACCATTTTAGCACTTGAATGTTGGTAATAAATTTTACTTGATTTTTTTTTTATACAACATTGCTAATATCATGTTATTTACTTTAGATTTATAAGCCATGTGTCATGTGTAAGCAAAGTCTGAAAGTGGTGCACATGTATATATTAGCTTTTTTTTTTTATTTTAATAATCTTTTCAATGTACATTGCATTTCTAATCCAAGCATAATAGATTGTACACTTTTTGTGCTAACGCATATACTGAAGTTTGATTTGCTCTTTTGCTCCAGATTAAACATTTTAAATACCATTGCTTACTGCTTGTAATAGAATGAGATCCAGGCATGGCATGTATTGCCTTCCTTTTGTGGTCCCAAGCAGTCACAGATGGTTCGATTTAACTGCTTCCTCTATATGGGGGTTGATGCTGATATTGGTGTTTTCATGATTTTACTTACTTTATAGTCGGTTTCACCCTTGGAGGGGTATAGGGCCTTGACAACAGATGTTTATTTATGTTTTGGGCTAAATGTTTGACACATGCATTCGGATTGATCTTGACATAGTTCTATATGGAGAGAAAAAAGGGAAGAATAATATCCCGTGACTTGAGTAAGAATCGGGTAGACAGCACCTGGTGAGATGCCAAACACTGGAAGACGTTACAGTAGAAGTACCCTAACGACATAGCCTTGTTGGAATTGTCGACACCTGTTACCGTAGACGGGGGATATACAACTAGTGACCCCGCCTACTACACATGATGAGGATTTCACTGCCAACACTGACTGTTGTATCACCGGATGGAGGAGAACTTCAGAGGGTTTTATTTACAATTTCTTTTGGGGGGTACAGGGTACAGGTGTTCGAAAATTTATGCCGTTCAATAGACATCCGGTATACAGAATATATATATATTATATATATATGTATATATATAACACATGGGAAGTTGGCTTGTAAAAGCAAAGTATGTAATACAGCGCACAATTACATGTATATTACTGTAATGAGAAATTCTTGCTTAAAGTGGATCCACGTCTGACGTTTTTAATGGAAGCTAAGATATCTAACATCGGGATAACCGAGTGTCAAAATAGCTGGCAATATATAAATGGCGCCGCCATTTTTGATACCCATAATCATTTCCAAATGAATGTTAACAATTCTCGTATGGATCTTAATATATAGGACGTCTATTTTAATGACTTGGGGGGCCTCCGTGGCCTCTCACTTCTAGCTGGAGCAGGTTCGAATCTCGCTCGCGCCGATATATGTGAGAAAGTTTGCCCATTTACTTTCGGAAGGTCGATAGTATCTTCCCGGGTACATTGTATCTGGGTTCTCTCCTTCACCAATAAAAACTGTACGCCACCAGATAACTGAAAATTGTTGAGTATGGCGGAAAGAAAGAAACAAACAAACTGGGGGTTCCATCAGAAATGTAAGTACATATAGAATGTGAGACACCCCCCTAAAAAAAAAAAAAAAAAATACGTGTGTGAGTAGGTCGGAATTTATTTTATTGGGGGGGGGGGGGGGGGGGCTGGGAGTATTTTTATTTTATTTTATTATTATTTTGGCATTCTGTGTATTGGTTGTTTTTTTTCTCTCTTTAAATCTTTTTATTATCCAGAACCTATTCAATAACAACTTTAAAACCTAACTAATATAATAGGACAGCAGCCATGGATGGGGCCCAGATTATGCTCCCTCAAAATACAATAACGTTTATCCTAAAGTATCAGGCAGGGTGCCTATTTGCTATTTCATTTATTTAATATATAATTTTCAGTTAATGTATAACTTATATAAGTTATAAATTATTCAATATTGTATTATAAGTAATGTAACAGAGCTATGGGACTTCTTAAAACATACATTTTTAAATACCACTCATGCTGACTCGGGGTTCACACACATACACACAAAAATTTGAGTCCACAGATGACCGGAGGACGGCCTAGCCGGGAGACCGTTTTCTCCCGGTTGTGGTGAATTTATTTTATAAGTAAGGCTATATATACAAAAATAAATACATATATGATATACAGGACATATAGATAAGGTATAAATACAAAGGTATCGATAAATAAATATATAGTATGAAAATAGGTAACATAGGTAGTTTTATGTTAATCTAGTTTTCTTAAAGCTTATCGTAAATTTCTAATATAATGTCTGAATAATTTGAGTTGTACATGTTGTATTTCTTAAGTACTTTATGATATGTTAGCAATTCATATTTTATATGTCATTTAATTTTTTCCCGTGTTTCATTTTTTGTTATTCAATCTATTTTGTTATTCAATCTCCATTGTCTCTTTACCATGCGACGAAGAAATAAAAACAATTAATAGACTTATATTTAAGTTTCTATAGAAACAAACAGATCGTGCAAAACGAAATACTTTAATACGTAGCATTAATGACGAAGGTATTGGTGTGATAGACGTCGAGTCAAAATTAATGTCAATAAAAGCATCGTGGATTGAAAAACTAGAAACTCAAAGGGAAAATTAAAGTCATATGTAGAATCCTTATGTCGGCAGCACAATATTGATTTCAAATATATTCCACTTACCAACGAAACAGATTTGAAAAAAATATGACTTAGTTAAAAACTTTACTATTTTCTATCAACAAATTTTTATATGTTACAATAAATTTAAACAAAAACAAAAGCATTTATCAGTTCCAGAATATTTTTAGAAACCAATATGGAACAATAAACTACTCGCATTTAAAGGTAGGTCATTATTTATCCTTGATTATGTGACTCATATGGTCTAACACCCACTAAATGGTTTCTTGATCATTTGAAATACAAAAGTAATTGGATATGCCACTATAAGATTTTATGTTCAGTTTTTAAAGAATTTATAACAAATATTATCTTTCAATTGCACCATTTATCACAAACTCTAAGAAAAACCCTCGCTTTCAGTACGGTAACAAACTATTAGACTTATGCAAAAGTATTTCAAAAATATTCTGTAAAAATTTTATGCAATAGAAAATCGCACACACCTACTTACCAGTCTTTCTATGAAAGAGAATTTCATATACAATGTAAATTATCATGGATAAAAATATACAGTCATAAAATTGCAAACATTTTTGATAAAAAGGTTTCGGAGTTCAACTATAAACTTCTAAACAACTCGGGTATAATTTATTCTTAAGCAAATGCTTCCAAGATATAAGCAGTAGATGCAATTCATGTCCAAACGATACTGAACATTGTAAACATTTAATATCAGATTGTTCAAATGTCACAGAGGTTGGGAAATTTAGTAAGTTCCTCATTAAATTTGAAATTAGCTGGAAGCATAATGTTATTGACTTCTATCGAGAAACAAATGACAAAACATCAGTTCTTAATACTTTAATTTCTTTCATTGCTTATTGTATATACAAGTTCAAAATATTTTGTATTCTATGTATTGTTATTAGTGTACTTGTTGTGTATATCTTGACAGTTTGAAACAACCTCACCAACTGCTAGGGATGGCGTTATCTCGTGTAATTTTCCCCCAACTTCTTTAGTTGGTTGTTCACGTTTAACGCCTCATCCTAGTTTGGAGACGTAACCATTGCCGGTGAAGAGCTACCGATCCGCGCGTGATTTGGGTCCGTTTTCGGCGCTTGCGGCCATTGAGCAGGGAGGGGTCTTTGCTGTGGCGCGGGGCCTCAGAGTTTGCGGTCTCATCCGGGGACCGCCCCATTTGGTCGCCTCTTTCGATGGGCGATTAAGTGGGGGAGGAGGAGGGGCGGTAGAGATAAAACGCCGTTTTCTTGAATCCCCAATGGCGGAAGTCGCCATTTTATAGAAGTGGAGTAATAGCGGGCTGGGTTCCTGATGAAGTCGAAATTCCCGGCTTTTTACACAATCAAAACAGTATTATCAACATTCTGACCAGTTCAAATTTTCCGATACAAAATTTCAAGGTCGGGGCGAAAATACAGGGTCGGTCGGGTGACGGTAAACACTCATATTTGATGCTTTAAATATAAGAAATAAATTCCCTTTTTTACAATACACGAGGGCAACAATCACAAGGTGACGCGCTTCAGGAAGTAAGATGGCGTAGAGTCGCAGTTCATGCCGTCGTGTATCATCAATAATGAAAGTAGCCTGTGTAGGGGTCACTTTATGAATAGTTTCATAGTTGGAAGACAAGGCTGTTGTCCCTAAGCCGAGAAATACTTCGTTAATCTAACTTTGATGAACTTTAGGGAGACAACGGGAGTCCGTACGTCTGCAAAAAGAATGATGGTTACGTGTTGGCTGGAGTGGCCTCTTGGAAGGTACCCAAGTGTGTATACTTGAGTGTCCACGTATCTGGACTGGATGGACAATTACATCCGTTAAATTCGGAGTTCATTATCTTGGTTCAAGATCCGAAAAAACCCGTGGTTTTCACTTCTGAATGCCGATCATTTGGCGAAGGAGCAATCACTACCTGTTTTGGCGTCTTAGGTTTGACGCGGCCATGGAACGAGCGAGGTTCGAACTCACGACCTACCGGTTACGAAACGAACGCTCTAACCACTGAGCTACCGTGACCGGTCACTTAATGTACTGTTATAGGTAACTTAATATATTGTTACAGGTAACTTAGTGTACAAGTTTTAAATGCTGAAAGCAAGAAAAATACAGTCAACGCATTTTTTCTGTAACTCAACAGTAACGAAAAACAGCAGTCTTTTTTTAAATACACATTTACGCATAAATATCTTGCATTTGTAATAAAGAAAATGTTCATGTTTTTCAAACAATATCTTCAGGTAGATCAATTTCATAAAAGTTTGAAAATATATGCATTAATGTATTCTTTTGTTAGATCAAAATTTGAACGAGAATGACATGTTTCCTGAAGACGTCAATCTCTGTACTATATAAAGGGTGTTAAGAAAGTTCGTTCCGTTTGTAAATTTGAAAAATTAAATAGAAAAACGACATGTTTTTGTTTCAAATTTTTACTGGTAACTCTATTGACTTTTTTTTCATTATATCAGCTGTTATCCTTCCGTATGTGCACTCTCTTGTGTTACTATAGTGTGATGTAAACAAAGTGTCTATTACGTCATGAAACAAATAGAATTAAAAATGTATTGAAAAACAAAGGTGGACTGTCTGGTTATTAAAAACATATAAACTTGTATATGAGTTGTTTATAAATAATTTTAGGCATGCTGTAAATCATGGAACGAACTTTCTTAACACCCTTTAGTACATGAAGATGCAATTCTCGCGGAATCATCTTCAAGACGGGAACCACAGCTTTTCATCCTTTTCACACACTTTCCATAAATATGAAATAACCCACATTGTCTTTTACTCGGGTTTGTTAGAGAGACTCTATTTTTACCCTTTTGTTAATGCCACTCAAGTCTCTAAACTGTCAAGTGTGTTACATAATAGCAAACACCTAACCATCACCTTGGACAGTTGGTTAAATTAACAATAGCGCCTAACAATAGTGTTTCGGGTCTCGAGCTGTTCTTTCTCTCACAGAATGGGAAGTTTTTGGAGTTTCTCCTTTACGTAGTGTTTACATTGAATCCATGACCAAAGACTTCGCATGGAAGATTTTACAGTACAGGTTTGGGAAATAGGGAACTGCCAGTCCCTCATGACCGTTGTCAGATCAGAACGGCGCTACTCAAAGTGCCACATCGAGAGAAAGTATTTTATACTATATAACTACTAGTGATCCCTTGCCAGTAAAACATTTGCGGATTTAACATCTACAGTATATAAATTATTTTTCTCTCATAGAATAGCTGGTCTATACCAATATGATATATATATATATATATATATATATATATATATATATATATATTGATATCTTGAATTGTATAGTGTATTCTTCACGTATATAACCCTGAATTTAATATTTCTTTAAAAAGATTCCTAGTTAGTTTTAAGAGGAAATTTAGGAAGTATGTGTATTGTTCATTATATGTTTTATGAAAAGAAATGTATTGGACAGCAGGTTATAAGCCTATAAACGTCATCTCCATAAATAGCTACAAAGTTATACAACACGTGTACATATAAGGATGGATCGAGACGTTGAAAGGTACATATATTGTACAATGCTCAAAAAAGAGCCAAACGTCAAAATTAAAAAATAAATAAATAACGGAGATAATAATGAAAAGAGAAAGGCACAAGTAAAAGAGAAGGGAATGTTCAGTTCTCGTGGCTCACTATAAAGGTTCTAACTATACATACAACAAATTAGGAAGGTGTCTGAGTACTAGCAATGATATTGTGTAATCAAAGCGCTTACTTCGACAGAAATATCGATACAACATCAAAAAGTGTTATCAGCAATTATTGACAAATTATTTATTCCGCTTGGAAGTTATTGACACATCAGTATTGTACTACAGCGGATTGCTTGTCGTCCAACCAGAAAGTAGCCAAGACATCGCAGTTGCCGGGTCCATATATATTTCGATTACGTCACGGTTGGGTTCAGTTTTTGATGAATCAATGAAACAGAAATCAAAACAGCTGTTCATCAACACATCTACATGCATTTATATTTATTTACTCTATATCTATTCGTATCTATTCATAAATTCTAATTTTAAATGCCTTTTTTTTTTAATAATTAGAATGTGCTCACCAGAGTTGAAAAATAAATGAAAATGGCGGTTAAAGGCTTAGTAACTGTGTTGTTTCTTTTTATTTTCTGATGTTTAATCATTTTGACTTTGATAATTTAAGGCTACAACATTTCTCCCAAATCTATCCGCCTTGTGCGTTTATGACAGTACATGGTGCATTGGTCGTGTTAATATCGTGGCATAAACTTCGATGAGTTTTCTACCAGTCTTTTACTTTCACTTTCCATACATTTGAGATTGATTGATTGATTAAATATTGTTTAACGTCCCGCTCGAGAATTTTTCACTCATATGGAGATGTCACCATTGCCGGTGAAGGGCTGCAAATTTAGGCCTATGCTGGGCGCTTATGGCCTTTGAGCAGGGAGGGATCTTTTACGTGCCACACCTGCTGTGACACGGGACCTCGGTTTTTGCGGTCTCATCCGAAGGATCGCCCCATTTAGTCGCCTCTTACGACAAGCAAGGGGTACTGAGGACCTATTCTAACAACCCGGATCCCCACGGGGTTACATTTGAGAAACCCGTGCAGTAAGCTACAGGTTATTAACGAACAGATCTAGGCAAACAAATAATGCCGTATTGCTGTATATATTTTAGTCAAGTTTGTGTATTGTAATAATATCATGTCGGGTATACATGTATTTGTGATTTATGTGAAAAATGTAATATATATTCAAATGATCTAATATTGCTAAAATAATACAGAAAATGATTTTTGGGGGCCGTAAAAACTAACAGTACACAATAGCTTTTTTTTTTTAAATGGGGGGGGGGGGGGATTTCGCTTAATCATTCTTAAACTTTGAAATTAGCAGTTACTTGTATCAATAATACAATCAACGAAATCCAACAAATCGAATCATTGTAATACTGTACAGGGTATGACAATATTTAAAATGAATCGGAGTTGGTTCTGTAACACGTTAAAGTATGAAAAGGTGAATATAACGAACATCTCGTAACTCCCACAAGAAATACAAGTCTTACATAGAGAATCTCCTCTTTAACTGCAGGTTCTAGTTGGATTCAAACTCATATGATATACCCCGAACAGACAGTTTTACTTAAACATCAGAAGGAATGGTTCAAATTATTTTGGTGTCAGATCTCCCAAGAAAATAAAATACAAATGAAAAAAACAACAGTTTTCATTTCGTAGACCTCCCTTTTCGTTATATTGTACTATATGATTTCTTTTGTTTATTTGACGTCAACAACATCAATTGAAACATATTTTTTAAATTTCATTTATTTTTGTTTTAAATGTCTTTATGCCCGTAGTGTAATTTTACGTCATATATCTTACATGAATTAGATATATATATGCCTGTTTTGTATATAGATTTGTCATATATATATATATATATATATATATATATATATATATATATATATATGCATGCATTATAACTCTTACGTTGTATGTGCTTGAAATGAACATTAAAAATCCCCCTTTTTTATGTTCTATTGATACCGTTCAAATTTCCGCAATTTTTCTTGCTACATATAAGAAATCCCCCCCCTCTCTCTCTCTCTCTCTCTCTCTCTCTCTCTCTCTCTCTCTCTCTCTCTCTCTCTCTCTCTCGTAATTTCTTTGCATAATCTACCACGCACGAAAACTTACAATTAGTTATTTTAACAAGCGATTGTGTTTTTCTATCCATCGTGTACACTAACAAACATCGTGACTTCTTACTCGTTAATTGGATTAATTAGAAGCAGATAAGTAGTCGCACGCCCCTGTACCGTACCGCCATCAAGGGCTTTCGTAGCCCTTTATCAAGTACTCCTAATTAAATCTCCGCTTTATGATGAGGCAAAAAGTCTGTATTCGTCTCATTTTGATTCGATGACTTTGAAGTGAAACATGGCAGAAAATGGAACGAAAGGTATATAATTCTATTTAGTGCTTAAGTTTGAGATTTTCTTTATGTCTTGGGTGATTGAAATAGAACCAGTTTATCAATTTTATTCATTATAGACTATATAGACCCAACGAACAACACAAAGTAAGCATTATATATAAAGCGAATATATATATATATATATATATATATATATATATATATATATATATTATATATATATATATATACAAAGTAAATAGTGTATTTACATAATGTAATGCATTTATACATGTATAAAGTATGAACTATGTATTTTATGCAGTGTATATATATATACACCTTTACAGTACATTTTAATTAAGAGTATAAACCTTCATTTTCCATGCTTTTGTAATTTACTTGTATCCCTTTGTTAATTATCTTAGCTAACTTCATAAGACATAATATTTGAATGAAATTGTTTTCATTTGTTATATTTAAATAGAAGTTATTCATGCAATATTTGAACGGTTACATGAAAGTTTGTTAAAACATGACCAGAGTTATCGTTCCTACACTTGGTCAGTACACAGAGAACGTTGCGATTTGTGAGTTAACATATCTTGCTTAATGCTTTTACACGCTGCGTGTATTTAAACCATATTAAAAAGAATATATAATTTTATTTGACGTATAAAAACTGATTTCCAATGGGTTTCCTTTAGGTCTTAACTTCCAAAAGGTCTTCAATTACCGGCGGGTCTTCCATTAAACAGGGCGTACGTCCGCTTTTAATATTGATCGTGTTAGGTTTTGGTAAGGGGTGTGTTGTAATGAACGGTAATGGAAACGTGTATTTGATTAGATTCTACTTTCAGTTCAAAATATGTAACGACCAAAAATGCGGACAGAGAGTGATGCAATTTGCCAAAATTGAAAGACTGTCTTAGTTACATACAGATTAAGAGTCTGGTCATAATGTCTTTCATTACTTTAAGGTAACTAATTTTAAAAATATAAAAGCCCTCTATCCGAAAATGTGAGAAAAGTATGGGATATCCAAGCTATTATAAAGCCCCCATCCACCGCATTAGGTCAGGTTCAGGACCTTTGAACACGTTCTGATGCAAAGAAGTCCTGACTGAAATGTTGATTCATTCTTGAGGATACAACAATCCAATCAATGTACATTTAATGAATGTATTTGAAAGCTACATCAAAATCTTACAAGGAAAGTGTTCGTGTTTACAGATTCTACGCGATACTCCACGTTTACACCCTATGCACGAGCTGTATTGGAGAAGATCTACGCCGTTAGCGGATTTCCGACTAGAGACGAGCGAGAACATATTGGCGAGATTATCGGGGAAACGGAAAAGCGAGTTCAGGTAAAGTGTATACCTGACTATTGATGTTACCGACATAGGGATCTGTACATGGCATTTTCGTGAATGTATATTTCTTGCAGGTATATGTAGAATACATTTTCTGATACTTGGTACATACAGATAATTAATGATTTTTTTCTGCGAGAAATATTATCTAAAAAATGGATGTATAGATATAAATACACAAACTAGTCAATACAGAATAGAGGCGTGAGTTTTCATTGTACGACCAACATAACAACCTGTTCTATCAATTTGAATATCCCCAATTGAATTGCAGTCCAATGATGGAGAAAATCAAATGTTATATTCGCCCCCGAAGACATGTGTAGATGAACATAACGTTCTATTTTATTACTAGTTTGTAAAATCTCAGCCAATCAGAAAACTATTAACTATTCTATCACACAATAAAGCTGCTTATGATTTCCCGAGTTTGATACCAGTACATCAAGTTATAAGAAATACTTAAATTTTCAATCGTCATTATGAAGAATTCAATTCATTTATATTAATAAGCAAACGGAGCATTACACCATAACTATTAACATTTCATTTTTTTTTATATCAAAAAGAAATTGAATTCTTGAAATCAAAGAATTACCGATATCCTTTAATAATGAGCCACAGATGGTAACACTGCGTCAAGTAATTAACACTATAAACGTAACATGGCTTCTAACGCGTTATAAACATTTTCAAAGACATTAGGGCAAAAAAAAATTAGGGAAATTATAGTGTGTGTGTGTGTGTGTGTGTGTGTGTGTTATAACACCATCACCTTATACACACCCAAATCATGATTTGGACACTATCATACAAGCACTACACTGATATCAGGACAACCTGGGTGAAACCCGTACACAGATGAACGAGTATCTTAGTTTTTTGTAGTTCTTATACCTGTAAAACATTACTTTCTCCTTAAATTCATCCGAAAGTTATTTCAGATTTTACAGAGATTTTAATTTTGGATCCTCTCCGTGGAATATTCGTTACAATAAACGTTAATACTACCACAGTTATTTGATCCTAGTAGGCCGTTTCATCCCTGATTCGTTCTGAAATTTCAGAGTTGGTTCAAAAGAAATAGAAAGACAGATCGCAAACGCAATCATGAGGCGGCACGTGGGGACATTTCAGATCTGTTAGTTACGTTACAGAAAACCAAACCCCCCGTCCAACTACATACAACACCAACGAAACGTAATCAGCCTCTGGTGGAATTACAGTTACGTGACAAGTCTGTGAAGACGGCGTTTCCTAGGCTGAAAGCGAGACCCTACTTGACTCCACCTGTGCGGTCATACCCTTCCTTATGCTCTGATGTTCAGTATTTCTCCACAGAATGTAAACCGAACGCCTTTCCGGCTCTGACATCAGCCCTTGAAATGCCAACTACGGTCTCACCAAATATCTCACCGAAGACGGAGATCGTACATAATTCATTCACACCAGCGTTGACAGAGCCCTCTAGCCTCAAGACCAACATTAGGATTAGGGACCCTTTCGAGGATGACCCCACACCAACGAAGAAGCGAAGGCTGTCCAATGACGTCACTCCTCCAATTGACAAGGCGATGGAGGATATCTGCCATTTGACGTCACCTCTACTTCCACACATGAATAGCTTCCTCTGGGGAGTGGAGGAACCCAGGTGTACGTGATTCTCAATATTATGCCCTGCTACATTATGCTGTTATAAGTAATCTCGGCGGAGATTCGGCTCGGCTGGGTATTTAGACTGATGCTTTCATCGAATCTTGGAGCAGTCCGTCATAGTTCATGTCTGGGAATTCACATTCAACTTGATCCGATTCTAGCATGTACTGAAGTGACACGGTCGCTCACTTCAGATAACTGTTAAATCAACTTTGTGTTTCTATTAATGCTGCATTGCATATTGTCTAGGTATGAAAACAGTTACTAATTTTTTTCCGTTCAAATCTTCACATGATGTACTTGTTTATTTCCTGATATTGAAGGATCCGGATTACTCTGAGATTCGGTGCAGGTTTCAGTCAAAATACCCAACCGGACTGAATCTTAACCGAGACCAGTATATTAGTATTGGCTACTCCATGCACGTACGCGCCTCGTTATAGTACATGTAGTGGGTATTTTATGTAACTTATCGGAGTTCTTCCAATTTCACATTATTTTGACTGCACTACTAAGCACTTTTAAAGATAATAAGATTTTTGTAACTTTTCTGTAACATTTTCAATTTTTGTGCACTAGAATGAACGTTAAGAATTTAGAATAATAAAAATGGTTTGCTTCGTAATTATGTACGGTCATTGCATTTTCTTTATAGCCATGCACAATAAACAGAGAATAGCAGACAACTTGTGTTTACGCCAAAAAGAAATCATTTTATGTCGCTGTCTGAATAAATGGTTTCTATGGTGAATTCTAAACGACAGTTAACTTTTCTGGTGATAGATGGTACTTCAGTGATCCATTGAAGAAGCTATGCTAACGGCAAAGAGTGCAACATTCCATATTTATTTTTAAACACTTCTTGGCAATCAGTTATAGTTAATACCTACTTTGAAAACGAATTTAGGGACAAGTAAAGGGAGAATGCTTTTTCCTAATTTATTTCATTATCACTTTAAAATATAAAAATAAAACCAAACGTGTTCATTAAAAAAAATTGGTTTGAACTGCACTGGTTCACCGACACAGGAATGACATGACATAAAGTAGGTCATTTTCACGGTAGCCCTGCTATTTCAACCCCCGAATAATTATTTACATATATTTAAAGATAATTGATGACATGCCACATTGTCAACTTTTACAATTATAAAGCAATAATACTTTTTCGGTTGGCTTTGAGATTGGATTTACACATTTTGAGTTTACCAGGAAAGTGATTTGAATCTTATTTGTTTCGTTGGATTGCACCATAGTGGTTCTCTGTATGTAGAGAGATACCGGAATTATAAAAATAAGTTACAGCGTCTCTGTTTGGAAACAAGGACAGAAAATGTCGTATTTTTAATGCAATGCATTTCTAACATGTATACATGTGTGAACAATGCAGTAGCTCCTTCCTGATTTGATGTCAGGGTATTTGCAATATCTTTATTTGATTAAACTTCTTATATTAGAGGGATAGTTTGGAGGAATTTTTTCACTTGGGTATGATAACAAACAAAAAAAAAAAAAAAAAAAAAAAAAAAAAGGGGGTAAACTGTTTGATATCGAAAAAGTTCATATATTCTATAATCAAATAATAAATTTTTAAAAGTTGGCAAGGGCAATAACTCTTATGCTGGTATTTTCTCAACTGTATGCCTATCGTACAGTTATTGTACAATTAATATATCTGTAATTAAACAGTAGCAGCTTTTGAAAGTGTTAGCGTTAGCATTTTGTCATTTTAACCATTTTTTGATATGTATTTTTATTTTGCTGTTTAATGACAATGTGTGACTTTCTAATGTTGACATATATTTCCGTTAAAGGAGCATGGACACGATTTGAGCTGGAAAAAAAAATCAAAAATATGACACGAGCCTTTTTTTACATAGCAAAAAATTTTGAGCTCTGTATCTCTCTTGTAACTCGAAAACTGACATTAATTTTTTCCTGGCCATTAGAAATATCTTACTTGCATTGTAAACATTAAAAACAAAAAAATAAAATTTGTGAAAATTTCCAGCTCAGTTCGCGCCCATATCCCTTTAATCTATGCCTGATATCTTTAAAAATGTGGTAACATATATATATTTTCTTTGGTTATTGATTAAATTAAACTATATTAAGTAGAAATTATTAGAGTTTTTCTACTTTGAACTATTAATATTGATAAATCACTCGTGGGTGGAACCGCCTAAATAAAGCAAAACTGTAGATATAAAGTTGTACAAATGATTACTAGGTTTGTATATGGTGCACCTGTATACCGGTGTATGTCCTCCATGATAATGATCATGTGACCTGTCACGTACTGATCTGAATGACAGCATTTTGAAATTTGGTGATTATGATTCAACGAAGTCAGTTTCAAACAAGCCTGATACCACTGGGAGGTACTGGCCAAACATAGTTTGCGGAAGCGTTCTGTTGACTTAGATCAAAGAGGCAGACGATAAAGCGTAGACGGGGGACAAGATAACGAAATTCATTGAGCATTGGTATTTTCATCAGCTATGTGATCACTGCAGGGAATCAACGTAAATATATATAGCGTGTAAGTAAAAAGTTACAATGTACTCTTGCTTTTAATCATTTTTAATATAATTTTAAGATACATACTTTTGGGGGAAAAAATTATAGCGATTTAAGGAAAAACTATATTTTGAAATATTTCATCACGAAAATTTAAAACGTTTTTCTTAAAGAGGAGATTTTTATTTACTATTTTGGATTTCTTACCTTTTTGACTAATAAAAATCACTTCTGATGCGAAAAGAAACCCTCATTCTCTTGTTTCCGTTACTAATGTTGAAGTGGACGCTTTTGTGCTCTACTTAAAAAGAAAAAGGTTCCCATTTCCCAAACCCTGAGAGTTTTGTATCAAGACAAACTTTCTCAATATATGATTATTTGTGATAATAATTATCCTTATAAAAGATGCTTTGATGAAGATGCACATTAATTAATTTTACCGAGTTCACATCCTCTGTACTAAGTCAAATCCCCAAAGACCAATTTATATAGGAATGACATGATAGTGAAATAAGTGAATTGTCAAAGGGTTTATGTTATAGAATTTATAAAACAATATTTTAGAATCAAAGTTATTTGGTAAATATGCCTAAAACAAAATAAAAACTAGTTTAATCAAATTCAAAATAACTAATCATCATTTTCCTGTTGAGATAGGTAGGTGGAGTGGTATTCCTAGGAACGAGGGACTATGCCATCTCCGTAATTGCAACAAAATAGGAGATGAGTTTCATTATTTAATGGAATGTGTAACATTTACAGAGCTGCGGAAAAAAAGTTTTAACAGATAACGATAGTTATAATAGACCGAATGCTCTGAAATTTTATAACTTAATGTCAACTATTAATTATGCACTGAAGCCTAATGTTTATATCCTTATATGAAATATATATCACATGAAGTGGATACCTTAAAATACATCTATTTATTTTATATATATGTACTATGGTATTTCCTCAATTAATATGTATCATAAAAATGTATGCTGTCGTTTTCTTACCTGAACGAAATCATTGAGTTATGTTATGGTCACCAATTAATTATTTTACAATATCTCTGTTTACACCCACGTTGATTTATTTATGTTATATATATATATATATATATATATATATATATATATATATATATTGAACCTCTTATGTCATATGAATAATGACTTGAGCGATTAAATGAACTGAACTGAAAGATTTTTTTTTATTTTATCATATTTTTAAAGAGACGTTGTTTATAAGCATATTACGCTATAATCTCATGAAAACAAAACAGAAAAAAAAAATATGTGTATATTCCAGTATCAATTCAAACAAACAGAAGGGGCGAAAACACTTAATATAGCTTGCCTTTACTAGATATTAGAACGGAATAATTATAAACCATATATGTGAATGTGCCACTATTTATTGAATGAAACCAAACACCGGTGATATTTGTCCTTTATCAATTCCCGATTTCAAAGGAAGTAGTAACAATTTCGGTGGTTTTTTTTGGTTTTTTTTTTTTTTTTTTGGTTTTTTTGTTTTTTTGTTTGTTTTTTTTTTTTTTTGGTTTTTTCTTTTTTTTGTTATTCATTTCCAGTTTCAAGATATTTTTTTTTAATTTTCCATGAGCCAAATAGTTCACTTATCTTCACATATATTCACATAGTGGATACAGTAAATGGAGAGTGCATACACTTTCATATGATTATATCAGTGCAACAGAGATGAGAACCAGTTCAAATTAATCAATGTTGATTGTTTCCCTCAATGTGCATTACATATATACCGTACACGTCATGCATGAACGAATGTTTTAAAATCTCGTTTCCCGAATTGGAACAATACGTCAAGAAGACGGTGTAGATCACAAGTGCTTGACGTAACCAGAAAGCCCCCCCCCCCCCCCCCCTCCCAAAAAAAATCACATCCATGTAACCTCCACTAAATACAACTTAGTGAAGGCACGTGATATTTTTGATACATCAAGAACTTTTAGTGTGAATCCAGACGTACAAAATATATTGCCAAGAAAATACAAAATATAAATGTGTATATATTTGAAAGAATGCCAGTCGTGCGCTAATTATTTGACAGGGCACACGTAATTTGAGCTATATTGAGTCTATTACATATTAGTATCATACTAAGACTTTGTTATAAGACTACTCCAATTAAACATTCTGTTTTGTGTGATGCAACTCTACGCCTTCAGTAATCCGTAAAAGACATTCTTTTAGGATGCGGGACATTTCAAAATTATTTGATTTAAAAATCATAGTAAAACTGTGACAAAGAGTTAGTTTGCAGAGCTAATTAATATTCATCGGGCTGTGATACTCATAGGAATAACAGTATGGATCACTATTGAACGCAGACAGGGACGTTGTTTCTTAGAGAGGTCTAGTAATTCTACTCAGACATGTTGTTTAGAAAAATGATGTTAGTGCGTATTTTTTATATCAGAAAATGAAACGTTGTCGTTTATAAAACTTCGAATAAGGTTACAAAAACTCAAATATTTCAAAATAAAAAGGCAAAACTCCATATCCATTATGTTTCTTAAAAACAAAAAGCAAGCTGTGTATTGTTTGTTTGTTTGTTGTTTTGCTTCTCTACAATTACAATTAGTATCTGGTATTAATTTATTAAAACTGTATTAATATGTTGTAGAGTTTAGACACCATTCAATTATTTTATAACGATTATAATGTAAATGTGTTTTATTAAATTTTATTCACTGTATAAATCACATTAAGATGTCATTACTACAGTGTAAAACATATATTACGTTCTTTTTCTTAACTCTTCTAGATATTATACACGATTTTGGTAACAAGTCCTATAAACCAAAAATTTATGATGACCTGAAGTTACTGAGAGACAGAAAGGTAGGGCCATTGTTATTACAGTCATTGGTGAATGTGCATGATATATTACGATTTATTGAAACGAAAAGTAAAAGTAGATGCATGCACGTTTACAAATTAAGACTTTGATATTCTGCGAACAATTGTGTTGCAATCAAACGATAAAATGAAAGAACAGTCCGGATATTGGCATATTAAAATGTTTAGCGGATCATACCAACTTATAAACATTCACACATTTTGTTAAAATATTTCAGAAATATGTTGAATTATAACTACTGCTATGATCTGAACATGCTTTTACATCGATATTGCGAAATTTAGAGGTAACCTCCACTAAAGAAACTGTCTTTTGAAGGGTTTATTTGTGTTTGTTGTCCGTCCGTTCGTGCGTCCGTCTTTCTGTATTTAAGCAGGTTCATTCATTTTGTTTGTTGGTTTGTAAGCTTGGTTGAAGGAATGATGCGACACCTTTATCAATAGCGTAACTGGCAACTGGCAATACGCAGACAGATCAGGGGAATTATTGGTCCTTTATGGGGGTGGAATGTTTCAGTCCTGATGGTGGTTTATTAACTCGCAACACTCTATCGTGAAGTGAAAGTGTAGACTGAATCCACAAGAAAAAGATAGGATATGACATTTATCTAAAAAAAAAGTCAAAGGTGTCGGCACCAGTGCTATTGACGAACACTCAAGAGACAATCCGAAACAAGGAAACAAAACTTACAACGATACCAATGTTTCGGGAAGATAGAGGGATGTATAAAAACCGCAGAACTAGGAACACAGTTAAAGGCACTTATAAACGTTTAAAAACAGGACTTAATGCTTCGGAATGTATCGGTGTTTACGGAGTGTCACTTGCAAGTGTAAACAAGGGCTGTTTGTCAAGCGGATTTCATTACATAAATAATCGGAAATACCAGAGTCGGCCGAGTGTTTAAAGATCCAAGATGAGTCGGTACGGCCGAAACAAGATAGCCGACTAGACTTCTTAAACACTTTCAGTTTTCTGAAGATGATAATGTGCAATTAGATGGCCATCTTTAAGGCTTTGTTTTGTCGTTTTGTTTTGACACTACCCGACTTGATAATAGGTTTTTGCGGTGAAACAGTGTTTGTATGCAGCGTTGAGTTTAATTTGCCTCGCTACCGTTGAATCTTAGAAATTGAAGAACGAAGTTAAAGTCTCTGAATACATTTATTTTAATTGACTCACTCTCACTAGCGTATTGAAATTTGCATTGAGAAGGAGGACGTAACTTTCGTGACAGAATTATTCCCGAATTAATATATATATATATATATATATATATATATATAATATCATATCTGTTTATCATATCTTTTTTATTATTTATTTATTTATTTATTCATAGTGCACGTTGATTATAGAATCTCACTGGCTACGAGCTGACTTTTGCACTGATTAACACAATTAGTTAACTCGTCCTACTTACGATTAATTAAATCTATCATTACTTATTGAGGCATAGGGGATCGGCCCGTTTGACGTATAATTATAGGCTCTGTCCTACTTCTCTCCGTACCAAAACGTTGATTAGCAAGCCAAAAGCCATAAATATATAAACATAGACCAAAGCACTAAATATGTAATTTGCAATGTAGATACGTTTGTAGATTTAGTGTAGTTTTAGTTATATATATATATATATATATATATATATATATATGTGTGTGTGTGTGTGTGTGTGTGTGTGTGTGTGTAATCGTTTATCTTTACAAGATTTTTAATTTATTTTGAATTCACATCCCATTATAAAACATCTCTCCCGATTTACAAATTTTAATTGAAACCATGTATATTGTGATAATCGGAGGATTAGCAAGGATAAGGAGAGCAGAAAATAATGTTAATCAAAGAGGTCATTGTTTTAAAGTTTTATTTTATGGAACTATTTCTTATTCATTCCTCCAAATAATAATAATAATAATAATAATAATAATGATAAAATGATTAGGTGATTGCTAAACTTAGACTTTTACATATTACTTTATTTATCCTCTTTCATTTCAGAATATACCCAAAATGGTTGCCCGGAGCAGCAGATATTTCTTAGTCATACTTTATTTACTCAAATTTGTGTTACGAATTTTCTGTGGTAAGAAACAAAATTAAGAATTTGCGCTTGATATGAAATATATCTGGATTATTAGAATATTTCCAATGCTATTTCATTATTTCTTTTAAATATAATGATTTAAATGTTTAAAGAAGCGAATCTAAGATTATTATGCCAATTGACATTCAACATAGAAATTCTACACGGAAGCCCCTTTAACATCGTAATTATTTGCTAGGTTTTTGGGGGGTTTTTTTTGGGGTTTTTTTGGTGATCGGGTCTTCCAACAGTTTGCTAGAATTTCCATGGGCTCCAGTTGTGCGCCTTTGTTAGCTGACCTAATTTTATATTCTTGTGAAGTAGAATTCATTCAAAAGCGCTTGCACAAGAAGAAAAAATATTATGCTGTGGCCTGTAATTTGACATTTAGATACATTGATGACGTTTTATCTATTAAAAATGATCATTTTCGTTCATATGTCAATTTGATATATCATGGTGAACTTGCAATAAAAGACACCACAGAGTATTCCACATCTGCTTTGTACTTAAATATCTTACAGAAAGTAGATGCTGACGGCAAACTGGCAATTGACCTTTATGACAAACTGGATGACTTCGATTTCTCCATCGTCAAATTCCCTTATCTATGTAGCAGTATTCCAATATCGCCTGAGTAGTATAACGCGCCTGGATGGGCGGTTCAACTGAGTACACCTTTTCCGCCTAGATAGGCGGTTTAACTGAGTGCACTTTTTCCGGTGGTATAGGGGGTTCAACTGAGTGCACGTTTGAGTTCGGGTCGATAGGGAGGTCAAGCGAGTGTACTTTTGAGGTCAAGTGAGTGAACTCGAGAGCAGCGGTAAAGCTCTGTTTACTCCATAGCATCTCCTTAAAAATGGATAAGAGAGAATATGTGTTTGACTCAATGTTATTTCACAGAAAATCCATAAAGATACGTCTTGATCCTGTGTTATTGCTTTTTCCAATATTTTGTTTTCATAAAAGAGAATAAAGCATTTTTTAAAAGTTTACACTTTGCGAAAACAGTTTTAACACATTGTTGAAGTCCACGGTTTTTAAGGAACATGGTTTGCTAATATTTCACATAGTGTTCGCAGATTTTAACAGTCACTCTGCTCAGTCTACTGTACCAAGATTGTCCTTGAAATTGTCCGGGAAATCTGGATGTAACATTTAGCTTAGTATATTATGTTGACGTTTCGCTTCTTGGAAAAGCGGGTATTTTCTGAAAGTTAGACTTTGCTTCATGTAGGAAAGCATAAAACTTACGCGATCGCCATAATAATAAAAAAGAGTATATATAAATATTGTGTGGCCAGACCTTTAATGTGCGCTTTTTGTGTATATTTTCTATATGTTGTACTGAATGCGTTGTATAGTTTTACGCCATACAATCAGTCTGAACTCATAATTCTTGAATCATTTCAAATAGTAAAAGCTAACCCATTTTGTAAGTTTTCCAGTTATATTAAACAACAGGCAATTTATTAAAACATTCAATTTCAGAAAACAATTTGATGAAATTTTTATAGCTCTATTTGACTCTTTTTGCCCAGTTTCTTCTTGAGGTTTGTTCCACTGTCTTTTTGTCTGGTTCCGGGATAGTCATTGATCTAGTGGCCTTGCTGTACGCATTTATAGCAGGGATCCATTTCCACAATTGAGAAAATCTAGTGACTAATGTTCCACAAGTGTAGCAAGGTTGTAAGTTTGCGGGTCCCAGCTTGTTAACAAGGATGACAGTGTGGTTTAACAAGGATGACAGTGTGGTGATATGAATACATTGATTTTATTAGCATCTAAGAAAGTAACTCTCTGTAGTCGTGGGCTATTCCAAGCTCTAGTCTTGTGATTCAAGAAAATAAAAGCTGTAGGATTCTGACTGGGCAATCCGTTGTCTGAATCATTTCCATTTGTCTTATCTTGCCTCTGAGTCTATCAGCTATGATGACCCGTGATACCCTAGTGCAGTCTTGTTAAAAACGCTTTTTATGCTTTTCACGAAAACTCTTTTTTCTTTCCTTTTCTTTGGCTGATTGGCTGGCTCCAGCTATGGCACTGGTAATCAAAGGAACGAGTACGGTAAATATTCCGTGACCTTTCTGACTCCACGATGGTACTTCACCACGACACTTCCTTTCAATACAGTTTTCGGAAATGAAGTTTCACGATCGTTCTTCCATTTAAAAAGGGTATGACGGTACCCAGAGAGGTCATGATGTAAATGTTGATGGTATCGAAATGTTTTTGTTTTTGCAATTTCAAATATTCAGCTCTGATAGGTTCCCATTTAGCTTCTTGTCGATCCTCCAGATGAAATGTGCAAGGAGTCACTCTTAATAAAATTCGTTGGAGTCTACCACCTGAGGATCCACGACATCTCAAAACACATACATACATAAATTTTAGATTTTCGTATAAATCCATGATATTGTTAGGTAAGTAAGTAATGTTGATCCATCTACTCATGGGTTCATTAATTCTGATTGTTTGTTTTACGCCCTGTCGAGAATTTGTCACTCATATTCAGTTGTCACCAGTTGTATGCGAAGTACCACAAATTTAGATCTATGCTCAGCGCTCAGGGCCGTAGCAGTGAGGGTTCTTTAACGTACCAACGCCTATCATGACATCGGACCTCCGATTTTACGTTCATATCCGAAAGACCGTGACTCTCACTTCTAACTAACGAGCGTTTAATGAAAGAGCAATCACTACCTATTTTTGTGTCTTAGGTTTGACGCAGTCATGGCACGAGCGGGGCTCGAACTCACGACTTCCCGGTTACGAAGTAAATGCTCTAACCACTGAGTTACCGCGACCGCTTCAGGATATCCATCCCGAGCTTATAAGCTAAGGATATAGGGAAACGAACGCATAAGGGAGTTTTTAGGAGTAATTTTCCGTTAAATTGATGCATCACTCGATCATATTTGTCGAAATAGACTAACTTCATGAAACTATCTTCCCTAGCATCATTGAACGTTTTCCATATTTTTTCAACGTTCTTTCCAACCCTTCAATAATTTCATTGGTTAAAGCCGTGGAATGAATGGGTCTAAAGTGAATTCTGATAATATCTATCATGCCGTCGACATCGATGAGATGAGTCCCATGCATATGAGTCCAATCCATCAGTACAGGACATTGGTTTAAAACAACCGAGTTTATATTTTGTAGTTGATATCTGTCCCATTTGAAAATATTGGGGTCTTTGATATGGGCAGCGTAATTTTGAAGGACAAGGGTGTCAAAATAAGCCTTTTCCTGCGTGATGTTACTCAATGAATTGGAATACATCGTTTCGGTAAAAGCGACTTTCCATTCCCCGTCCGTTAAATCCAGGGATTGTGGTAATGCGGTTTTAAATTGAGCGGCTGTATTATTTGGAAAGGCTTCTGTAGATTGGAAAGGCTTTGGAAAGGCTTCGATATATCCATCACTGGGGAGAGTCAAATAAAACCCTCCTTCAGCCATAGTTACACAAATGATGAGAGAGTGATTAAGACCTCGGTCTCTTTATACCGGTATACATTTTTTTTTATACGAGTTTGCTTAGGAAGATCCATGTTGTAAAAAACAAAAACACATTTTTTGTAGTTTGCAATTTTTATTGTAATACATTATTATTAATAAATATATAAATTGATCAGTAAGAGGTAATTTCTTCCCTCAAATATAGAAGTCAATTTTGAATGAAGTCTCTAAAGACGGTGTTTATTTGTGGCTGAGCAGAGATTCTGTCACATCAGCTCACTTCCTCCTCGTCGTCTTCATCATCGTCTTCATCACTGTCGTATTTAGCTAGATAAGATTCTAGTAAATATTTGTTTTTGCGAAGAGCCATCTTTATAGATTTCTTCAGTCCATAATTGTCGGACACAAATTCATCGATGGCATCTGTAACTTGTTCGTGCGTCGTGTCTTCTTGCAATTCGTACATATCATATAGGAATCGCTCGTACGGTTTTCTAAATTGTTGATAAGTTTCTCCTTTTGTCTTTTCGTCTGCCTTCTTACTGGCCTTCTTTTCTGACATGTTTTGATGTAAATATTTCTCGTATCTCTTTTGCCACTCTGCAGCATTATGTTTTCGCGCTTTCTGTGACATTCTGCGAAAGACGGTATTGCCTTCCTTTGCGTTACTGTCGGTGTCGCTGTGTGTTGGATATGCATCAGACATGTCAATATCCTCTCCATCATCGCTGTCCGCGTGTTTTTGTCCTTTATGACGTATCATGGCATCTCTGGGGGAAAATACAGCATTACATTCTGAGCACTCAAACATCTCAACTGCTTCAATGCATAAAAGTGAATTAATGAATGTTGGCGTGGAGGTTCTTTATATACTCCACCACCACCACCACCCATACCCTACACATCAGCATTTATACACCATATACCATCATTCATACACCACAAAGCACTACCCGTACACCATAAACCACCACCCATACAGCACACACCACAACCCATACACATAAACCATCATTCATAACCCACATACCACAATCCATCACCATCACTTATACACGACATACTGCCACCCACGTTATAATTAATACCACCAACAAACCACTACTGGCAGACCGGATGCCATCACTTACGTTTTCAAACACCACTTACAATAACGCATCTACCCAACTAGGTCTTTAGTTTTGCATTTCTTTGTATAACAATATTAATTAGATCTATCTTTATTATTTTATAGTACCACTACCATTCCCATAACACCATTCACATTTTCAATAACACTATCGCCTCCACTCATACACCGTGACCTATACACTACATACCACCACTCATACACCACAAACCACCATCTATACACCACATTCTACCACCCATACACCACTTATACATCACAAACTACCGTCCACACACCATATACCACCACCCATACACCACATATACATCATATACCACCACTCACACACCACAAATCACCACCTATACACTACAAACCGCCACCCATACTCCACATACTACTTCTCAAACACCACATTCCATCACTCGTACAGCACTTGTACACCACTACCCAAACACCATTCACACTCCATATATCAACACCTATACACCACATACTACCACACATACACCACTAATCCAACACCCAAACACCACAAAATGCCACACATACTCCACATACCACCACCCATACACACAAACTATGACCCACACACTACATCCTACCACCTATACACCACATACCCCCACCCATACGCCATCCATTTACAACATACCATCACCCACATTTTCCTCAACACGCAGATTTTTATGAACACTGTGCACACCACTACTGGCACACCAGATGCTGCCACTCATATTGTAACAGGGGATATGTATTTGCCATACTCTCCATTGTAAATGTTCTTTATTTTCATTTTATCATGAAAATTTCAATGATACTCATAAGACTTTAAATAATTAGACACTGCGAAAACCCAGATCATGAATGATACTGACAATAGGACATCAAATTTCGCAGAAATGAATCAGGATGTATGCATGATTTCATTGCCAAAATCCAGCTTTTGACATCATGAGAGTGATAATGCAGACCTGCAACTTAGAGGTACGACATTTTACCGCAGTGGTAAGCTGGAACAATTGTTTTACATCGTCATTGCTATTATGACGTCATAGCACTCTCTCGGGTTCATCGATTTTTCCAGATATTTGGTGATGGCCAGTATTTTGATTTCCTATCAATCTGACGTTCAGAAAATACCCGCTTTTCCAAGAAGTGAAACGTCAACATAATATACTAAGCTAGATGTTACATCCAGATTTCGCGGACAATTTCAAGGAAAATCTTGGTACAGTAGACTGAGCAGAGTGACTATTCAAATCTGCTAACACTATGTGAAATATTAGCAAACCATGTTCCTTAAAAACCGTGGACTTCAACACTGTGCTAAAACTGTTTTCGCAAAGTGTAAACTTTTAAAAAATGCTTTATTCTCTTTTATGAAAACAAAATATTGGAAAAAGCAATATCGCAGGATCAAGACGTATCTATGGATTTTATGCGAAATAACATTGAGTGAAACACATATTCTCTCTTATCCATTTTTAAGGAGATGCTATGGAGTAAACAGAGCTTTACCGCTGCTCTCGAGTCCACTCACTTGACCTCAAAAGTACACTCGCTTGACCTCCCTATCTACCCGAACTCAAACGTGCACTCAGTTGAACCCCCTATACCACCGGAAAAAGTGCGCTCAATTGAACCGCCTATTTAAGCGCAAAATGTGTACTCAGTTGAACCGCCCATCCAGGCGCGTTATACTACTCAGGCGATATTGGAATATTGCTACATAGATAAGGGAATTTGACGATGGAGAAATCGAAATCATCCAGTTTGTCCCAAAATTCAATTGCCAGTTTGCCGTCAGCATCTATTTGCAATAGGATATTTAAGTACAAAGCAGATGTGGAATACTCTGTGGTGTCTTTTATTTCAAGTTCACCGGGATATATCAAATTAACATGAACGAAAATGATCATTTTTAATAGATAAAACGTTAGCAATGTATCTAAATGTATTTTCTAAAGGAATTTTGAGATGGGGTTATCTTAGCTTTTCCATCATATATATTTGCTGAATTCGAAATAATACATCTGCAAGCAAGCTGGTAAATCGGACCGTAAATATTTTCGCAGAGTAAGTTAGTGGTAGGAGATGGGAATCGGGCTCTACAGTGATTGTTCACCATACTAGTATTACAAATAAACAGGGGCGATCGACAAACATACTGAAATTCAACTAAAACCCACAAGCATCTCTTGAATTATCATTCAGAAATACATTGCATCTATGAATCATTTTCATTATGTGCATTCAATTGAATAGATCCTCAAAAAAATATTATGCTGGCTGAAATTGAGCGTGTTATACATTCATAAAGATTCGAGATGGAGTTCTGGAAGCTTATATTTGCGTTTTTATATCTAATCTTAAAGATATCATTACATGTCAAATTCTAGGGGCAAGGCTAGTCCTTAATCTCCTCTACAGGATATGTTCGTGTACATATGTACACGTATATCTAAATTTCAACCTTTCAATCTGCTTGATTCTACGGAAGCGTTAATGTGTAAATTTTACAGATTAATGTGTGGGAAATTAAAGCGAAATATAAAAGTTTTAATGTGGCACTTCATTCAAATGCCCCATTATGTAGAGGAATTTTTTTTATACAGATACCTGCAACAACGACATTCTTCAAAATACTCCTCCCTATGAAATACACTACAATACTACCGACTTTACAAAAAGTAGTGTTGGTTCATATGTGTCTGTGAAATATACGAATTATACACTCTACAAGGGAAGTGGAACTGTTTTTCACCAGTGGAACATCACAAGTCCAGAAAACACGCTAATAAATGTACTCTTTTTCCGGGGTTGGTCGCACAACCTGAATCCAACAGCAGATATATCCTGTCATTTGCGTAAAGGGAAATTACAGGTCAGTCATCTAATTAATTGTCTTCCTGTGGTGGCAGATTTTGTATTGATTGTCTTGAAAAGTGTCACCTCAAGCTAATCTACATGTCGGTCTTTCCGTCTAATTGTTTATCTATCCTTCTACTTCATGAACTAGAACCTAATCTGGTTGTTCATTACTAGTTCATTTAGGGGACATGTTGAGAGATCTTGGCAACATATAATGATTTGAAAATGTTTAGCTTTCTTCATAATTTTTCTTTCTAAATTCCATAGGATTTAGACATTGCTAAATATTGGTGATATGTTGTTATTACATCTCATTGTCAATTATAATGGTCATTTGCACATAAAGAATATGGCAGTTTAGTTCTTCATTCATATATTATGAGTTATATTTGGTTTAATGATACCTTTCCTAAATCATTGTCTAATATCACTACACAGGTTGTAGGTCTTGAAGGTCTGCAAAAGTCGTTCTGTAGAGCACCTGTCCGTGAAGAAGACATCCTTTCGTATATGCCAACTTCATTATCTGCAACGAATTCATTATCAATCCAGCTACAAGTGGATTCAGCTTTTGAAAACTCTAATTTTACTCTGCTATATGAAGGTAACTAAAATATGAGAACAGCAACTACAACACGACAAACACAAAAACAATACAACATCAACACAACCCCAGCAGCAACACATATCTTATCAATTCTTTGCATTGTTCCTATATTGCTCTGGGATTTTTTTGTTTTATTTGTTTGTTTTATTTCATGTTGTATGAATAATATGCTAAATTTTGAATTACTTTTCAGTTTTCTTATCAAATGATGCTAACACTTCTTGCCTTTGAACCTTTCGTATTTGAGTACTCTACATTCATTCAAAAGACATATCCTTGGTAGTACAGGGTGTCCCAAAATATATGATACCATTTGAAATAACCATAAAAAGCACCTTGCATTAGATCTAAATACATTTTAAAAGTTGTCGATGGATGAAATATTCACATCATTACACGTCGGTGTATTGAAATGTAACTTGTGTTACTTAACTATAAACACGTGACAATTTGTTAAACTAGTATTTCCAAAACAATTTATAGTCTTGCAGCCCTTCATTCGCAAAATTATTTATGCTCAAAATGGATTAGAGAAGACACATACATGTTCGTAAAAATGACCAAAACCTTGACAAGGTTTAAACTCTAATTTTTGTTCAGTTAGTATTCCGCCTGTGTGAAATACAGACAATACAATTTCTAAGTAAACGTATCTATTGAGTTAAATGAGGTCAAAATACATTATCCCATTGAAACCTGGATGGTGATTAATTCACCATAGTTTAAAATCATGATTTTAGTTGGGAAGTTTTGTGCGGAAGACGAAGTCATCATAGATGACAGCAGAGTTGTTTGGAAGACAACATTCCTCTGCAGAGAAGCACTGTCTCAATGCCCGCACTCAACCGAAGGTAAGCAATACTTCTTGTACTGAAATAGTTGTTCACCTAAATTCTATACAATTGAAAGTAAACAGATGTTACCTATGTAAAACTTAAGTGGTTTAAAATGACATAAAAAGTACATTACAAACTACTGAAGTTAAACGTCTTGGGAAAACCATCATTTACACTTTGTTATGTATGATTAGAGTTCATTATCAGGGGATGTATTACATTCACATTATTTAACGATAATCACCGCAGGATTCATGTTACGTCAGTGTCGAGACAGAGATGGGCATCCTACTTGGGGAAGACCAAACTTGGAGTACTGTGTCAGTTTAGCTGTGAAGAATATCTTCAACGAGGTATATGCATTATTTCTCTACATATTAGCATGTTTGCTCTGTTATAAAATATATACCGAAATAATTTTTTTTGGCTTGTAATCAATATGCTCAACCATGTTTTAAAGACTTGTTTATGATGATCAATAATTAGTGGAAAAGGAAGCATGCTGTTTCTATTTATGTATCGATTTTCGAGAAAATGCATTTTGTGGTTTTATAAAAATCCTACTTCACTGGATTATTTCAATATATCATTTGATAGCTATGCTTCGTTGAGTATTTGGTTTCGTAGATTTCCTGAAACCTTACGATGAAATGAAACAAGTGAAAAATGACAAACAGTGCTCAATCTCATAATTCCTAGAAAGAATACAGAATTAAGAATAAGTCAAATACAGACCCCTGGACACACCATATGTGGGACCAGGTGTCTAGGAGGAGTAAGCATCCCCTGTTGACGCTTACATCCGCTTTGAACCCTATATCTTGATCAGGCAAATGGAGTAACCCCTAATCAAAATCAGTATTATAAGCAACGCCATAACAATTGGTATGAAACATGTCAGACAGCATTAGACCTAATGGTAGGTTGTATTTGTAAATTAGATCGTTTATGATTATCATGACATTTTTGAAATTCTGACTTTTGACGAGATTGTTAAAATCCCTGTAACATCAACTTATTTGTCAGTAACCTGCTTCGATTAAAAAGAAAACTGATCATATACAGAACATATTCGATCATATCGAATCAGTTAATATCTAAAACGTTTTTTATATATCTAAATGTAGGGTTGAAGACCATACATTTTTTTCTTCTCGTATAGAACCTTTCAATGAAATTCTGCTTCTTAGGCATAAAAACCAAGTCACCTAATAAAATGCAACACACTATTAGAAGACGTCGTAGATACTGTTATTGAAAATCTCCAGCATCTTAATTGGATTTCAATTTCAGAGTACTTATTCGTAGAATCAGAGTGGTGTTTCACAATACAATTCTTCTGATGACTGGTGACAAGATTTGTTCATTTTCATGTTCCATTTTTATAAAAAAAAAAAAAAAAAAGCACCTGTCTATGACGTCAAAATGCCTAATCTTTAATATATCGCAAGGAATGTCGTGTAAATGTTAAGAAATCATGCGTTTTGATGGTGTTAATAAGGGGAAAGTTTTGTGACTTCAAAATAAAAGTTCTTGGAATTGTTTTAGAATCCAATTTTAATTTACACAATTTCTCGCATATGTTTTAGCAAATTACGTTTGAAGTTTGTTCTTCGAATTCACAGCAGTTAATAATTTCGTGAGAAGCAAAGGTGGGGCTTGGTAGAACATTTACAAGATCAAGCAAAGTATCTTTGTTTAAATCTGGAATACTAAATGTGTTTAAAACTGGAGCGTGATTTTGAAGAATTTCATGTTTTAAGAGGGAATTTGAATTAGGATCAGCAGGATTGCCAAATGTGCCAAGTGCATTCAAAATACAGTTATAATAATAATTCTTGCTCTCACCAACGCTGTAATGATAAAACACAGATTCCATTTTTTTTCATAATATTCCATTCAGGCAGAGTCACTCAGAAATCAAACAGTGGTATCCTCAACGTCAATCATTAACGTCACTTCGAGTCTTGCTGACGTCATTTCCAAAAGAAAATCCAATACATCTCTCTATCCAGGAGATCTGACAGAAGCAACTCGGACCGTTGTAACCATTTCCGATGTTACGGCCAATGCATCTGTACACGACGCTTCCCTTTTAGAAATAGCAAAGGTAACGCTTCCCCATAGAAACCTTTCCTTATGAGAAATAGAAATGGGAACGCTTCCCATCTATTAAGCGCAAGCCAGAAATGATAAACATGTAATTTACTTTTCAATTTCTTTCGCAGGCTTAGTGTAGTTTTAGTTGTAGCCTTTTGTTGTTGTTTTTTTTTATTTCTTAAACCATCTTCTGTAAACATTTTTGTGTGTCCGAATTTATGGCAATCTAATTGTTTGTGTCTTTGGTCAGTTTCGTCAGCTTAGTGCTTAATAATCCTTGCATTTTCTTTGTGGATCCGACACTTGTTGGTATCAGGTCTTGTTGGAAGGCACACACACACACACACACACACACACACACACACACACATATATATATATATATATATATAATAAAAATATCACAAAGCCGATTGACCGGTCGCGGTAGCTCAGTGGTTAGAGCGTTCGCTTCGCAACCGAGAGGCCGTGAGTTCGAGCTTAGCTCGTGCCATGGCCGCGTCAAACCTAAGACGAAAAATAGATAGTGATTGCTCCTTCGCCAAACGCTCGGCATTTAGAAGTGAGAATCTTTCGGATATGACCTTAAAAACGGAGGCCCCGTGTCACGGTAGGCGTTGGCACGTTAAAGAACCCTCACTGCTACGGCCCTGAGCGCTAAGCATAGGTCTAAATTTGTGGAACTTCACCTACAGCTGGCGACGTCTCAATATGAGTGAAAAATTCTCGACGGGACGTAAAACAAACAAACAAACAAAAAAAAAACCACACAAAGCCGATTGAGTATATACTCGACTAGTTTCTTCAATTCTTCAGAAGTATACTGAATTCCTGAAGAATTGAAAAAACTAGACCAGTATATACTTAATCGGCTTTGTGATATTTTTATTACACTACATGTGTAGATTTTCCATATTTATCTCCAGATAGGGGCCTCCGTGGCCGAGTGGTTAGAGCATCGGGCTCAAAATCACAAAGCCTCTCACCTCTGTCGGCGCGTGTTCGAATCTCGGCCGCGGCGTTATATGAGCAAGTTTGCCAGTTTACTTGCGTAAGGTCGGTTTTTCTCTTCCCAGGTACATTGTATCTGGGTTCTCTCCTCCACCAACAAAAACTGGATGCCACCAGATAAGTGAAAAATTGTTGAGTGTGGCGGAAAGCAATAAATAATCAATCAATCAATATTTCCACATATATATATATATATATATATATATATATATATATATATATATATATAAATTGATGAGTGTGGCGGAAAACAAACAATCAAAACACACACACACACAGATATATATATATATATATATATATATATATTATATATATATATATATATATATATATATCGTTACAATGTATATATATATATATATATATCGTTTATCGTTTGTTTGTTTTCAGTGGCGTCTAGTTTTTGCAGGTGGAGGAGAGAACCCAGATACAATGTATCCGGGAAAAGACCATCGACCTTCCGAAAGTAAACTGACAAACTTTCTCACATATATCGGCGAGAGCGGGATTCGAACGGAGCCCCCCCCCCCCCTATATATATATATATATATATATATATATATATATATATATATATATATAACACTTTCTTATTAGAAATAGCCATGGAAATGTCTCCCTATTAAATAGATATATCCATGATATGCCTCCCTTTTAGAAATACAGTATAGCCATGATGACACCTCCTTATTAGATATTGCCATGGAAACGTATCTTTACTACATGTCGCCTTAGTAACGCTTCCCTATCGGATGTAACCATGGTAATGCCTCCGTATTAGATATAACCAGTGCAGCTCCTCCCTATTAGATGTAACCTATGCGCACTAAACGACTACGGAAAACAGTAGGGTACAAATGAAATCATTCGTATTTAAAAACAGATTTATATTTCATATACACGATAGGATATTCAATATGTATAAATGCGATGATGCGGCATTACACTGAATCATTACGTGTTATATTGCTACATAGCTTTACTTTTATTTCTAAGCAGCGAAAATGTCAAATCGATCAAGGAAACATGCACCAGTGTTTGATTTTGTACATTTAGATCTAAATAATAAAACAATGGAATCAGTAGTCCTTTAATAGACTTGCACATTATTTATAGGGTTACGGGAAGGCAGTTAATGAAATCATTGATCCTGGGACGACGGACAAGTGGAAAATACTAGAATTCGTGAGCTTTTTCATCAATCATTCTAACATTGTGGCAACGTGTATTAAATGGCGACTGAGGTATTCATAAACAATTATCTTATTAATTTTCATAATTTTAATAAGAGTGTTCTGTATTTTTCTTTACAGTCAACTGTTGAACGAAAACTCATCAATATTCTAGATGCAGTTGAAAATCTATCCTCGAACATTGCTCGAAAGAAACTTTTGTTAATGAGGAGGAGGGCTACTCGTTCTGTTAAAAACTACACGCTGAATGATCGCATCAATGTTGCACATGATTACTTAGGTATTACATATTTGTAAGCAACCTGAAATTTGATACAAAAAGCAGAGTATTGATAAGAATGATGCCATGTAATGTAGGTCATGTAATCAGATATGAAAACGACGGTTGATTACTCTGTGTGGTGCAGTTACGTTTCATTTTCAAGATAGTGGTAACTGTATTGTTCTCTCTTTGATTTTTAGATTTTGAAATATCCTTTCATGAGAGAGTTGCAATATGTGAAGACACAGTAGATTTAAACGTCGGTCCAGCCATGTCTGACAAATTGATTTTGACATCATCGGTGTTTAAAGCGGCCATTGGTTCTACCAAAGGTTAATCAAAATGCTTTAATGAATTGAATTTCATAATAAGGTATCAGTACAGTATAGTAATATGCAAATTGTATACGAAATATATAGTTATTACCTTTTTTACAGATAAATACATTCAGCTATATACAGGAAGATTCCCAACTATTCCAAACATCTTATCCTCAGCTGCAATGGAAGAAAACAAATACATGTACGTCACGTAGATTGCAATATTGATAGACCTTGAAATGTATGCATGTTTAACTAGCGGTTAACATTGAATAGGGAAAATTTTAATCTTGTAGAAAACCAAACATATCCCGACAGAGTCAGTTCATTAATTCCGATATCGTGTCAGCTAGAGTACTAAACACACCGGAGTCAATTTTTCAAGACCTCAGACAACCTATCTCCATTGTATTCCGTATAGAGGTGACGTAGTGTCATATATATGGGTCGTATATCCCTTGTTGCAAATACTGATGCCAGTAATGAAACATTAACGTAGAGTTGTATTAAAATGTATTCATGATTTTGATTTTATCTGTAGAACACAGCATGGAATTCATCTTTCCATAGAACTTGTGTCGCTCTTAATGTGTCTGATGGGTAAGATTATCTACTTTATTATCAATCTATACGATTTATCGAGCCTAAAATTTGCAGTCCTTCACCGGCAATGGTGACATCTCCGTATGAGTGAAAAAGTCTCGAGCGGGGCGTTGAACAATATATAATTAATCAATCGAATGTAGAACAAATATCTGACCAGTTCTATAAGAGAAATTTTAAAGATTTTACCTGAGCCATAGACTGAATTAATACTTCCTGGTCACACGTTCTCTGGAGTACACTCGTCACTTTCTAGAAACCCTTGATACATTTGTCAATACTATCATTTAATAACAAACTATATTCAAATTCATTAAATTGTCCTCTTTTCAAGTGAGAAAATCAGGGAAAAGTGGCTATGATAAGGTCACTTTTATCATGCAAATCTTAACTGTATTTGAAAGTTGACACAAGAGCAACGCATTGCAGTATGTAAATAATGCTACATTAATGTTGATTCGCTTGTGGCTCTGGTCAATATAATTTGAGAATATGCCAGAGTCATCAACATATTTTGTAAGGATCCTTTTCAATGTTTAGATCAAAAGTGGGGTTACGTCATTATCTGGGAGTATTACCTTATTATCTGGAGAACTAGTTTATCACAATATCCATGACATTTCGTAATGATATTAACATCATATTATGTAATAATTAACGTAAATCAAACGAAATATAGTCTTGTGGTACAATTCAATGTTTGTAAGTTTATAATAATGAATGTTACCTGTATCTTGCACGGTACGTTCTTGAATATTATGATAGTATATTGAAGTCAAAGTATGTATTTCCTAATTACATCGATGTTTTACTAGTTATGTAGACAATCGCTGGTCATCTGATGGCTGTCACTTGGACGTTAGAAGAAGCAACATAACTCATGCTGTTTGTGTATGCTCTCATATGACCAATTTTGCGATTCTGATGGATGTGTTTAATGTTCAGGTACAAAATAAAATAATTCTGGAAATATATTAACCTTTGGTACACAATCATGCAAACATACTCTCTATTTTCGTTGCAATTCACATACTTACAAGTGAATCTGCAGTCATATACATATTACTTTCATATTTACAAATAATCCATTTGAAACCAATTCACAATAATGACTATATGCGCGTGAACATCAATACCACACAACGACACAAGACAATCACAAGGAATGTGTTTTCGCGGATAAACTCAACAGCAGCACTTTGTCTTTTGGTTGTTACTCGGATTCAGATGCACGAAAGTATATTTAAACAATCAATTTGTTTTCCAATCATTGTGAAATAAATGCGATCACGTGAGTTTGCATTTATGTACAAGTTAGCCAATGTACAGTCCGTTACAGTAGGAACTGTGCAGTAGTGTCTACAGATACATTTAATTAAAAGATAATTGCTTTTTTGCAGATTAGGAAGGTGAATAATTATAACAGTTTTTTTTATTTAGGACAAGATTGACGACGATAATTCCTTGATACTGACCATTGTAACGTACGCTGGATGTGGGTTGTCTATATTGGGATGTCTCATCACTGTCATTATCTTCGAATTTTTCAGGTAACCTATACTACGATTTCAATTCCTATGTCACGACTTTATGCATCATTCATGTATCTATTACATCTAATTTTTATCAAAGGTTATCTTTCTTTTTGGCCTTAAAGACTCAACAAATACGGCTTCAGTGTTTCTAGCTGAAATAATTTATATATGTTCCAGATTGAGAAAGGAAAAGAATAAATATTCATGATATAATTTGTACGTTTCATTAGTTTGAGAATTGAAATACCGTAATTTGTATATTTCTTCATCTTTAGAAAGGATCATGAAATAATTTGTATTTTTCAGATTGAGAAAGGACACAATAAATAACGTAAAATAATTCATATTCTTTTCCAGATTGAAAAAGGAAAGAATAAAGATTCATGAACAGCTTGCAATAAGTATCATCATGGTGCAAATCATATATTTGGTAGGAATAGACCGCACAGAAAATAGGGTAAGTGTTAGGTACACGAGTTTTATTCTAATACTTGTGGTACTATAACATTTCTTTTCCATAGCTTATCTTTTCCATATTTTCTTACCTCTCCGCATTCATAACTTGATTTCGAGATATGATTATACCATCAATCAAGAATCCAAGCCCATTATTTGGCTGAAGTTAGTTTCTTCTTCACAAATTCACTTTTCTTATTTTCTGTTCTTTTGCGTAGTATGTCTGCATGTCCATGGCTATTTTGCTGCACTACTTTCTGTTATCCATGTTTTGCTGGATGCTTGTGGAGGGATTCCACCTTTACATCATGTTGGTACAAGTCTTCAAAACAAACAGGGACTTCAAAAAATATCTTGCGTTCGGTTGGGGTAAGTAAACATAGATGAAAATATGAATGTAACGAACAGTGATAAATCTCGTAACTCCTATAAGGAATTAAGAGTTGGGGAAATACGGACCTCTGAATATACCAGAGGTGTGCCTAGAAGAACTAACCATCCCCTGTCGATAGATTTTGCTAGATGACTTATTCTGATTAATTTACACAAGTAATTGAATTGACCGATTGTGCTAAGAATTGATATTGTATTTATTTAACAATTTGTTTCAGGATTACCATTGGCAATAGTGGGAATATCAGCCGGAATATTTCATGACGAATATGGTACCAAATCAACGTAAGCAGGTTTAACATTGCTTGTCTCCAACTCAGTATTTTTTTTAAAAGCGTTACAGCCATTTGCAAAATGTAATTATGTTATTATAAGTTAGGAACAGTAATCAACATCATAAATCCAATGAGTACTGTTTGTTATCTTAGTCTTTTCATAAAGAATACCAAATTAAGAGAAGGACAAACACGAACCCCTGCACATACCAGAGATGGGAGCAGTTGCGTATCTACTGAATTACTTGCTGGTTCATTTTGAAGAAAACATTCCCTGACCAAAAATCAAAAACAAAACAAATGCGATAAATTTACTGAAATACTTATTGATAAATGTCTGTTAGCGTGCATACGTAACAAAGAAAATGTTTTAAAGTATATCTAATCATAGGACAATAATTGTCGGGAAATCCGTTTTTGGGTCACACAAATATATATATGATTTTATAGATGCTGGCTGACGCAGAAAATTTTGCTTGTGGCTTTTGTGCCAGCCGTTGGACTCCTGATCTTGGTAATTACTGAAATCTATTTTTCAAAATGCGAACAAATGAAATTCAACTTAGATTCAGTTTCTTATTAACATTTGATTGTGAAAAATGTATGTAGTGGTGACTGATTTTGTCGTTGGTTCTTTTCAGCTGAACACGATTGTTTTGTTCGTCGTATTGAGGACAATGATGCGCTCTATATCGGTGTCCGCTAAAATAGGAACGGAGGAGCGGTCAAGTGTTAGGTCAACTAAGTGTTTTAATGGACAACACTTTTATATATAACGCTCGGGCAATTATAATGCTTGGACACGATTCTATTATTAAAATGTGAAAGTATAGAACTCGAAATATAGGATACCCAAGTTCGAAAAATAGATAAATAAATAAAAAACAAATGCCAAACAATTCTATTTTGTATTCTGATATGTTCATACACAATCAAGCTACATCACTATCAAAGATCGTACTAAAATTCCGTACAAAGTGTATTTCCCAAGATATATAAAATAATTGTAAACTCAAACCCAAGCAATATAATTGCCTGTGATATGAAATTCTTTCACTTCTTCAATTATGATCAAATGAATACTGGTACTATTGATGCAACTTTGAAAGGAAACAAATCTAACTTGTTTTGTAAAGTACCTGTATATAACTCTATCGACTTTCACGAATCTTAGGACTGGTTTGAAGGCAGCTGCGGTATTACTTCCGATTCTAGGTCTAACTTGGACGCTGGGGTTCTTTTCTATTGATTCCAAGGAAACTCTCGTTTTTACCTATTTCTTCACATTCTTCAATTCTTTACAGGTAATTGTCTCCATGAGTTGCTCTTTAGAAATCCTCTCCCCCTGTTTTTACTATGCATTTATATCTGCACAAAAATATTTGTTTATAAAACCCCCACTCAATATAGAAATTAGAAATACACTTCATGTTCTTTTTTTTTTTATTTTTTTACATAGGGCGTGTTCTTCTTCCTCTTTCACTGTCTAATGAGTACTGATGTAAGTAATTTAACTGACCCTAATTATATAATGCTATTAATACCATTAACATAAAGCACTACTAATTATATTCATATTAGCACAGAATTGGGTATATTAGTAATTTTGATCTATATACATTGTGTAGGTGAAGACTGCATTCGAGCGCAGATCCCAAAGAAAGAGCAGATCTAGTTTATCGGCATCTCTTAGGAGGTTCAACAAAAGAGACAAGTTATTGAATGACCGAAAATCTTCAACGGTAGGACCACCACTATGTTTTATATTTACTCTGTTTTATCTTGATCCTTTCTCTTTAAAACCTTGTATATGGTACCTTTATAAACCTGTGCTTTAAAAAATGTAGATTAAATCCTGAATCAGATTTAGCTATATTAAGGAACAAATGTAGAATTGAAGTGTTATTTCATTCAGAGCCTTAATTAGATTTAGCTATATTAAGGAACAAATGTAGAATTGAAGTGTTATTTCATTCAGAGCCTTAATTAGATTTAGCTATATTTCGGATTTTTTTCTTGAAGTTACAGTCCGACACCTCTACAACCGATATATCTATCTCCAACAAATCAACCCCACCCACAAATAGATTATCCCAGAACGAATCAGGCTGGGAGAACTATGGATACGACCACCCAACTGAGTTTTTTACTCGGTCATTCAGCGACGGAATGCCCACATGGAAAAACACCAACAATTTACGAGCCCTTCACACGCATTATCAGACAGCAGACGACATCTACTCTAAATACAGTATCCATTTGAAAGAGTTTGAACAGGATGTCCCAACAGCTATTGAAGACCTCTACAGCAAGCCCCTGAAGAGGAGAGAAAGAGAAAACCATGTTCATTTCAATGACGATATGGAGCTGACTGGGAGAAATATTCGAAAGTCTGGCCTAACAGGGGGACATTCATTGAACTTAAACCGTCCCAATACCAACAATGATAAAAACTGGTCAAAGAGTTTTCTTGCTGAAATTCAGGAAAAGGCAAATAATATTAAATTGAGGAACTCACTAGCGATTGAAAACGGGCAACTCCAAGCTTAGGGTGATTTGTTTTGTTTTGTATTAGCTATTCTCAATGAATGACTTATTCATAAGCATGAAAAATCCAACTCAAAGATCTTCTCATTGCTTTATCTAATGTTTGCTAGGAATTATATTCAAACTGAATGTCACATTTTACTCTAATTTTAACAAGATCCTTATTTTCCATTCAAAGATGTTTTTAGTGAGCATTTTTTTTTTAATAATATGTACATATATAATTAGGTCTATACTCGTCTACTCTTTAAATTGCATCATGAAGACTTGAAGCTACTCCCTATCAAGTATTACGCTTTCATAAGTTTGTTCATTATCAATCATCTGTAGAAATGGTTCACGAAATTGTATAGACAATTTCATGATGGCATATTGTAATTTCATTTTAAGCACATTGATATGAATTTTCATCTGACTTGTTATACACTACATACACTGAATAGCACTTCTGAGTTTGATGTGAACGGATATTTTAAACAGATCTACGATTTGTGCGACAAAATGGTTGTGCTCAACATTTCAATATATATGAGGCCCATAGGCCAAGTATTTAGTTGAAAGTATCACTATATTTTTTCTGTTCCGCATATCTAACTTAAATTCTTATCTTCAGCAGCAAAGATCTTCTTAAAACAAAATTTAGATGCTCCCGAAAATGTCCATATGATGAAAGACTTTATATTGTATACATAATCTTGACACTATATGCCTACTTCGGACCCATTCTAGATCGGAATCTTAAGGTTGCAAAAGTACAATTGTGGTAAATCCCTTTCTGCTTTTCTTTAATATGTATTTAGCGTTTATACATTATAAGCAAAATTAAAGAAGTCTTTCAAATTATAAAGACAATAATCTCTATGATAATTTTGGTTTTACCATGGAACGAAAACCCCTACCCCTGGGATTATAAGTTTACAATTATGGTAAGGAGTTACCAGCTCCTTCTAAATATCCATTAAGTTTCAATTCGTCATTAATAACATTAAAGAAATTGTTATTTCAGTGTTTTACACATAAACGATATGTATCAAGTTTGGCTCCACCCTGGAGTGGGAACTTCTACCTCGGGGATCATAAAATTTACAATTTTGGTAGAGGCGTTAAGTCCTGCAATACATCACTTTCCATTTAACTTTTTCTTACAGATGTGTTGTAAAAATTCTTTTTGACAATTGGTCAATTTTTGGCACCGTTTCTCCTGTCCTTAAGGATGCAGGAATCTTGAAAATTATGTTCCCCTTGGCGCAAAAATGTGTCGTACCAAATTTGAAAAGAATTAGACTGAAAGTAAAATGTTTGATTGGTAAGGAAGGTCAGACGCTGAACAATAAGTCATTCGAGTAATTCAGGTGACCTGAAAATGTATCAAAATATATCATTATACATATTTGTTACATCACTTTATTAAATTATAGAATATCTCGAGTGTTTGTTTTATGTTATTTTGTTCTGGAACGTCTTTTAATAATGTCAAATGAAGTATAAGCTGTTTGGTTTTTTTCTTCTTTTTGAATCCCATGCCAAACCATAAGGCCGTGCCAAGTCCATATAGCTCAACTCGACGGAGGTCATAAATTTTCTGGGTTCTTTTTTTAAATTCTATTCTAACACGACAGGTAATATAAGAGATGCACAAGATGATATCACAGTTGTAAATACAACAAAAAAATCATATACCATCTCATACTATCAGCGAGTGGTTAGGCCATTCGCTTTGCAATCGAGCGGCTCAGGTTCGATTCCCGACCTCGGTGCCGCGTTTAATTTAGATAGTATATATTTGGTTAACTTGAGAATGAAACATGTTTTTTGTGTTCTACCACTTCATGTAAACTTGTCAAAGACATAGAAACCTACAATGATTGTGAAATTATGTTGACATAACCAGTATTGCAACGTCATAAAAGCATGCATTTGTATTTAATGAATTCTCCACATACTCCGGCCGCAAAAATAATGTTCAAAATATTTGCATTAAGATTTTGATATTGAAAGTTCTTCATTGTAATGTTAATTAATTAAATCACTGCGTCTGTTGTCTGGTACATACGATATTTGGTAATGGTTCTGTTTGTAAACCCTGTGTTTGTACCTGGAGTCGCTGTTCGCATATTTTCATCCTTTCCTGTGCAGAGTTCTTCCACCCCCTCCCTGTATCGATGGCCCCATCTTTATTACTAGCTATAGGAGACAGGGGTTAACAAAGACTGACATCCATCCACTGATGCGCAGTCTGAGGAATAGCTGATGTTTGATTGATTATTTATTGCTTTCCGCCACACTCAACAATTTTTCACTTATCTGGTGGCGTCCAGTTTTTGTTGGTTGAGGAGAGAACCCAGATACAATGTACCTGGGAAGAGACCACCAACCTTCCGCAAGTAAACTGGCAAACTTGCTCACATATATCGCCGCGGCCGAGATTCGAACACGCGCCGACAGAGGTGAGAGGCTTTGTGATTTTGAGCCCGATGCTTTAACCACTCAGCCACGGAGGTGTTAAATGAAGATAGAAACCAACTGCACAGAAATAAAACAAAAAAACAACAACAAAAAACCCAAAAAACATAACACCATTACTATTGTTCTTCGTTGTATCATAATCCCTCCGTTTCAGGAGATTCGTCCACCCGGGCCTGTAGTTTTTATATCTGGCCCAGCAATGACTTGTTGTTCGCCAAAGAGTCCACCTTTTTTGTCAGATCAGTGTCATTTTGAGAGAAAGCTTCCACACATTTTTCCCGTGGGAATCAGGGTGAAAATTGGTCCTCAGTACCCTTTACTTGTCATAAGATACGACTAAATTGGACGGTTCTTCGGATCACACTGAAAAACCGAGGTCCCGAGTCACAGCAGGATAGGCGCTATAAAGACCTCTACTTGCTCAAAGGTGCCGAGTATAGGCTTAAATTTTGCAGCCTTTCACCGACAAGGACGACGTCTCCATATGAGTAAAAAAAACTCTTGAGCGGGACGTTAACAATAAGCAACGAAATCCAGAAATTGAACTTCTTTTCAGAGTGGATTGGCTTGAGGTTAAACCTTTCCGCTAAATTTTGACTGATAAAGGACCTCTGAGCTTCCTCGTTTAATTAACTGTTGGTGTCGTAGCAAATATTTCCATATCTGACAGGTGTTATTGCAGTCTTTAGCAGAACATTTGGTGTTGGATCTGAAGCTCAAGAGTACAAACATGTTACAGATACGGGTTGTTTTAGCGCACCCTCTGGTTTACTAACGACGTGGGGCTCATCATCGGTTTTGTAAGTTATTGCATGTATCACGTTCTCGCCTGCATTGCAAATGTTCGTGTGGTGTCGTCTTTCACATTTGTGGCATCGATACTGCGACTTCCACTCTTTAACTCTGTGGTTACCAAAGCAATTAAAACAGATTGGGTTTTTTTTAACAATTTTCAAGTGTTTCTCTGTATCTTGGGACAATTTACAATAATTTGGGTGATGCAGTCCCTCATAATATACGCACTCTGATTTCTGTGTTAGTATTTTCGTTGTTATGCCTTGGTCACAAAAGATCAATGTCTTCGTTGTTAACTGACTGTTCAACACTCTGCACACTGAGTTCGTTTTTAATGGAGCATCTTACAGAGTTGAGGTCCGTCATTTTCTCTCGTAATGTTTTAACGCACATAAGTTGGTAATTTGTTGCATATAATTGATGTGAGGATTGTATCAAAACTTGTGTCTTCTATCCGTAAAGATTCTAAATACACATTACTTCAGCTAAAGTACATTCTATCTCCAAGCATACCGGTCTACATCTTCAACCTCAATTTCCAGGTTTTCCTTAGTTGTTTACTCTAGTACTTCATTATTGTTGGAAGAGAATGTCTCTTTTCTTTTCAGAGTTTCACACAAACCTTCTAGGACCTCAAGTTCTGTTGAATGTTCTAATTTCTCTGCTGTTTTTGTAACGAGTTTTCTGATAGCTTCTCCGTGCCCCACTCTGATGGAGTTCTTTCTGGACATGTTACTCAAATGGTCACGGTACCAATGTCTAGATCGTATTCATTTGATTAACTTGAAAATGGAACACGTCTGTAATGTTCTATCACTTTATCTAGTCTGCCCAACTGTCAAAGACATAGAAACACATCAACAATGATTGTGACATAATAAAAGCATGCATTTGTATGTAATGAATTCTCCACAGTATTAGAAGTGAAAGTAACGAGCCTTTCAAATATGTCCAAATAGACGCACATTTTGTGTTATGGTAGACATTGGCACGAAAAAGAACCTTCACTGCCACGACTGTAAGCGCCATGCATTGGTCAAATTTCTAGGTTTTCACTCTGTACAAGAGTTAAAATTCTTGAATGGGGAGTAAAACCAGTCAAAATTATTATATTTCTATGTAAGCAAACGTCTGAGTGAAAAAGATACCCTTTCTGAGATGTCGTATTTACCCACTTTTACCTGATCAAGATATAGTGCTCATGGCGGGTGTGACCGGTAAACTCCCCCTCCGCACATGATCCCACCTCTGGTATATCTAGGGATCAACGTTTGCCCAACTCTCTAACTTTGTATTCCTTATAGGAGTTACGAGATCAATCTTTGCCTTTTCACATATGCATGCCTCTACCGACGTGAAAGACAATAGATTTTCACCAAAATCCATCAAGAAACATCCGGTATACCATTGCCAGTTCATTTCCATTACAAATTGTACTTGCCTTTTCTTGGTGTTAATTATTAGCCCAATCTTGATCTTATTTGAATTTTGTTTGTAACTGACATTTGGTACTTCATATTTGCGTGATTCATCAACACAATTTAATGCCTTCTAATATACAAGCAAACCGACGTCATATACCCATGTTTTTGTTTGTTCAGGATTTGCATATAATCCAGTCAATGAGGAGGAGGAGGAAGAGGAATTGATACGCATATACTCTCCTCTTTCACTCCTGATATCAAATTTGAAATCACTCTCTAAGATAACTGCCAATCTACACAGCACATACACCTGAACGGTAGTCTTTATCAATTTTATTAAAGAGGGAAAAAATTTAAACTGAGAGAAAACACATTCAAAGACTTTTGGTTTATATTACAAATTATATAAATATCATTTACTGCAAAATTACTGCAATTTTTCTCTCAATTAGTCAAAAGTGTGATTACCTAGCTTAATAATAAAAGAAATCAATTTTTAAACATATTTATACCCCTCTTTCTTACACGAGATAAAATAAATATATCTGTTTGCACAAAAAAAAAAAAACAAAACAAAAAAACAATGTATATAAATAATATTTAAAAATATGTTGCAAAAACATATGTTAAACTGATTTCAAAAATTCATGACACATATAAAACATATATGATTAGCAAAGTTTAGTAATGTATACAAAATTATGGAAAGTAATATATGAAAATACACATTCATGTAAAATATTTAAAACATGACGGAAAATCTGTCATGACTTTTGTACGTGAACTACAGTAAAACATGATTATAACAAACGCACTTAATATTAATTCATGTTTATTGTGAAGTGATATTTATTCCCCCAAGAGAAGAAAATAACAAAATATTTATTGGATATAACGAAGTTTGGTTATAATGAACTGTTCTTCGCTATCTTTGGAGGTCTGCCATAATCATATTTTACTGTACTTATTCTAATCATATATGTTACACACTAAACATTTTGAATGTTTTACACTTAATTAAATATACATTTTAAAAATAATTATGATATGTACTTGTAAAAATGGAATGTGTCCACATTTGATATGTACAGGATTTAGATATGCATTCATATAATTCATGAATAATCATGATATGCAAAATAATAATTCAATACTATTTGTTATTATATGTAAAGCAACATGCGTGTATCCACATACAATTATAAGCTTTCACAATATATATATGTAAATCTCCAACATTTTTGAGATATGCAAAAATTTTTGTCTGAAGTGCTGCTTATTGCACAAGTCTACTCACAATGAAGGTATTTACAAGACAATACACAACAAGCATGATATTTCATACATAAAATGCTACAACCATTGATGGATTTGCTTATATATGTTCACTGATGGTTATTACTGCCAAGTTAGTAAAATAAGTGTCCTCACTAGGATTTCTCTATCACCTGAAATATCTAAATATTTCAATTGCTACAGAAAGTTAATGTTTCATGAAATGCTTGCTCTCCATTTGAATGAAGAAAGATTCAGCAAGTATGAATTTTTCCTCATTTTCTATAGCAATAATATATCTTTGACATTTGAGTGAAACTGATTATCTGAAGTTGCTCCTGTCATATGAATGGTCTAGAATTCCCCGCCCATTGCTGTGAAGGTCTATCTCCTCCATATCGACAGCATTGCGGTAGTCTGTCAGCTCTTTGGATATATTGATTCTGGTGTAGTTAGCAGACAGGGCAGACATGAAAAACATCTAGGATAAAGCAAAAATCATGATGTAATACCACTTGATACACTTTTGATATGCATGTATACAAAGAGATAAAATACGCACTGAAGTACTTACCATGCCAATGATGATACAAGCTGCTCCAGCTAGGGCTGTACAAAAAAGTGGTCCTGCCTCTGCAAACTTAAAAAAAAAACAACAAAAAAACTACTGTAATGATCGTAGTGTATAAGAGAAGTTATGAATCATAGTGTATTCATTAATAATAACATATTAATTGATCATAGTGTATTTGCTAATTGTAGGGAAGTCATTAATCACAATGCATTCATTAATCAGAATGATTGTAATGTCCCGTTGAGAATTTTTTACTCATACTGAGACATCACCAGCTGTAGGTAAAGTACCACAAATTTAAACCTATGCTTAGCACTCAGGGCCATAGCAGTGAGGTTTCTTTTTAACGTACTAACGCCTGCTGCGACATGGGATTTCCGCTTTTCCCGTCATATCTGAAAGACCCATGATTCTCACTTCTAAATGCCTAGCATTTGAAGAAGGAGCAATCACTACCTATGTTTATGTCTTAGGTTTGAAGTGGCCATGGCATGAGTGGGGTTCGAACTCACAAACCTCCCGGTTACGAACTGAACACTCTAACCACTGAGCTACTGTGACTGGTAGTAATCAAAATATGCATTTATCATAGTGTATTCAATTATCATAGTATATTCATTAATGAATAATATATTCATTTATCATATTGTGTATTCATGAATCATTGTGTATTAATTTATCATAGTGCATTCATTAATGATAGTGTACTTGCTAATTGTGGTAAAGTCATTAATTATAATGTATTCCTTAATTATAGCACATTCATTAAACTTAGTGTATTCATTATTCATAGTATATTCATTAATCATAGTGTATTCATTATTCTCTCATACCTACACATGTAATATACATATATCCATTGAACTATATTTCTCATGACTCGATACACAAATGAAGATGAATACATTAATTATAATAACAATCATGACAGTATCCTCAAGATTTCAGCCTTTAAATGTTGATGACTTCATAGAGGCTAATAAAGATAATACAGACATACTGATAAAAACAGCCAGTCACCTTACATTACTGAAGGAATTTCTTCAAAGTAAGACAGAAAATAGTATGATTCATTCAATACCCCCCCCCCCCCCCCCCCCACATGGACTTGAAACTTATCTAATTTTAATGTATCTCATATTTGGTTTGGAAAATGAAAGTGATTTCATGTCTATATCTGTTACCACTTGGAATCTCTGTTTTACACACTTATTATTCAATAACGTATATCAATGCTTCTTTGAAAGAAAATGTGATTGTGATTAATTAGGGCTATAGAATATCCACAAAAAAAAAATGTCCTGCTTCCCTGCTCTGAAAGACTTTCCACAGTAGTTGACCAAATGATGTAATGCTTCATCCTGAAATTGACTTAGCACAAATGTTTACTGCCAAAAGTATTGTTGAAAGGACACACCTTTATTACGTTTCTGTGTTCTATAATTAAAACTATTGACGTTAAGATTTAAATATAAATAAATACATGTAAAACAGCAAAATTAAAAGTACTATTTTGTGTGTGTGTGTGTGTGTGCAGGCATGTAAATAAACAAGATGTTGGATTTTATTCTCAGAGGAATATCTCTAATATGATTATAGATTTTACTGCCTACAACATAGTTGCCAAAATTAAGGTTGTAGAATTCGTTTTTGGGGTCATTTTAAATATCTATTGAAAAATTAATTTAAAAATTCTCAGTCTGACTTTGCTGAGTGTGAGGAAAACGAAAAATAATTAAAGATATGAGAGAAACACACTCTCTTGTGAGTAACCATTAAATATTACAGTAATTCCAACCTCGGAATTGTAAAATGAAAAAGCAGTAAAACGCTTGGCAGAACCAAGGATTTTACTGCTTTTTGACCCACCCTTGGGTAGAATTACCTTATATTTTATAGCTAGTCATAAAAGAGTCTTACAGTCATAGTGCTATCATTAAAAATGAGGTATCCATTAATCGTAGTGTATTCATTCATCATGGTGCATTCATTAATCAATTAGTGCATTCACTAATCAAAATTCAGTCATTGATAATAATGTATTCATTTATCACTGTGTACACATGTATGCTATTTGTAGTAAATAATCAATCATAATGTATTAATTTAATTAATATTCACTTATCATAATGTATTCATTAATCATGATGTATTCATTTATTCAATATTCACTTAAAATGTATTCAAAAATCATAATGTATTCACTTATTGTAGTGAAATAATTAACTCTAGAGTATTCAATAATCATAGTATGTTAATTAATCCATGGGTATCCTTTTGAAAAGTATTGAATTAAAATTTTACATATATAGTTAGAATATTGCAATGCTCCATATTTAATTTTATGGCATCGTTGTGCATTTCATACAAGTTACTGTGAAAGAATCTGTTTAAAAGTTTCGTACATAATACCAAAAATTCCTGAATAATTCAGGAATTCAAATCAATTCAACTTGCTGTGCAGTATAACAGTTGTTTATACATTTTAAATTTTATACATTCATTGCTGCAAAACCAGCTGTCTGTCTGTGCATCAAGCATTTGTAATTTCCTGAGAGAATATCTGTCATATATATCACTCTACGTGTACACCTAAAACACACCAGCATAACTACATATGAAAATGATTACCAACAGTATTAAACTGCTTATCATCACAGCATTGATTTATTGTCATAGCACAAAGTTGCTTTAATGTGCAGCTGCTGACTATTTCTAGAGTAATTTTAGCTGTACATACATTATCACACAAGAGCCTGAGTTCTGAAGGATTGCAGATCTCATCCTTCCCTGGAGCTTGTACTCCCAGAAATGGGTATGTAGAATTCCTGTAGATACCTGGTAAAATGTTAAAAACTTGAATTATTTACCTGTAGACAATACATTTCATATTAATTGAAAATGTGGTAAAACTGACCAGACAGCAAAGGCTCTCAGGTGAAGGATGCATTGCAGCTGAGAGGGGAGGGAAGAAGTTATCCTGATACAACTTCAGAGTCCATAATTTGAACGAAAATAAAAATAAGAATCCACACAACTTGGAAAAGTTCACAATTTAAAGTGTAGACCTGCTATTTTTCAAAAGAGTTTTATTAAATCTCCTGCTTGTATTCTGATGTAAAACTCCAAATCCCTATTTCAGCCCTTCCCTCGTCTCAGAGGCCTTGATTTCATCAAGTATGAAATGGCCATTTCATTGGAATGCTTATTTTAAATATATGCCTAATCATAGCCAGTGATTCTTGAGAATATATATACATATTTTACTGATCTTCTTTAGTCGTATTTATTTATCAAAGCAACATATTTTCTACATCACTTATGAACAATTAATCCTGATTCCATCCCTTTAATGGCTTCATATCTTTCTTTCTGATTTGATGCTTTCAGACAATTTATTTGCAATGGTTTGTCATGCTAATAAAAAAGTTTATTTGTTCATACAACCGTTCAAAATCAGTCTAATTACACTGATTATATTCTTGAAATCTTGCCATGCCTACTCAGTTGTTTAAATTAGTAACAGCACATTCGGAAACCATCCAGCTGTATTCGGAAGATAAACCCCGATGTATGTTATATGACAATTCAAAATGGTCACTATATACAGAGAAAATGACAGTTTGGTACGAAATTTAATGACCACTGACCATGTTACACAGGTGACCACTTAACAGTCATGTGATATAGGAGTTCGAATCAGAAAGGAATAAAATAACTGCATGAAGCAAGTGACTGCTATGGCAAGTTCAACTGTATATTTCCATGTAAAACTTTGTTCCCCTATTGTAACCCTACCCTAAGGGGCTATGACTTAAATGACTTAGAATTCACATTCCTTAAGGAAGCTTTCATGTAATATCTGTCTTTCCTGGTCTAGTGGTTATTAATACAAAGGTTTTTTAAAACATGTCACTACACTGTATATTTTCACTATTTTTTAATATTACTTTCCCTTTGAATAGGAAGTGATTCTTTATTTGAACAAGTTTGAATTTCCTTTACCCAAGGATGCTTATGGAAAGTTTGGTTGAAATTGGCCTAGTAGTTCCAGACAAGAAGTAAATAATGTGTGAAGTTTATATACAGATAGACAACAGGTAATAAGAAAAGCTCATTTGAGCTTATATATGTAACTCAGGTAAGCTAAAAACTATATTATATCAAGACAAAGCTCACCAAGAGCTCCATAAAGTGGGCCATATCTTCTCACAATGAGTGTCTACAAGTATTTTCTAGAGTGTTTCCTCTCTTGATAACAAAGCTACATGTACAAGCTGAAGCATTAAGCTCAAATATATCAATCAAGCAAAACATGTAGCTAGCAGAGTGTCTACAAGCTATTTCTATGAAGTTCCAAAGTGATCTTGACCTCAAAATCAAAAGGCTCCTTCCTCTCTTGATAACAATGCTATATGTGAAGTATCAAATCAATCTTACAAAAACTGTGTGTTGTAGAGTGTCTACAAGCTCAGTATTACACACACACACACACACACACACACACACACACTCATCCACACACACACTCATCCACACACGAATGGTAATGTTGCTACATCCCATCTCACAGTGAATTACGAAGGGACGATAAATTTTGCACTTAAGCTAAATGTAAGTTATGGGATCCAAAATAAATACCAGATAAAATTTATCAAAGTGAAATGGACTCACCAAAATTACTGAGTTTGAAACAGCGCTTGATGTTTTCAAAGTTGTTTCCATACACTTCCTGGTTACAGATGGAACCCAGCATGATATACAGGAAGACAGGAATGGTAGCCACGCCCAGAATCACCACCCACCCTAAACTGAGCAGGAAGGACATCACCATAAACTGAAAGAATATGTTTCTGTATAATTCCATGAGACTGATAAATGTTTGAACATGTGTTTAATGCACAGCTTATCATTCAATTTATGATTTCTGTAAATGTAGTGAGGTTATATACATTTTAAACAAGATCTGGTGATCAAAACCGAAAAATAACAACAGATGGCAGTCCTCCTATAAAAGTTACAATTTACATATGTGCAGTGCTGTGATAGAAGATTTGACCTATGACCTTAAGGCATGATTTTTCCCCCATTAATCCGACTTCGACCTTTAAGCTTTCAAAACACAGTGAAATCTGTGTAATTCAAATTTATGACCAAGATTAAAGTTGTGCCAGCCAGAAAGACATCTACGAATATATTAACTTATATTAAAAACTAGACAAATTTATTCAGTTGTATAGATCTTAAAAACTTACAAATCCTGCAGAAACCCTTCCTCCCATAATGCAACTCTTTCCAGAGTAAACATTTTGTCTTGTAGCTCCAGTTGCTAGGAAACCAAACACCAACAGAAGAATAGAGAACAGGGCCATCACTACAGCATTCACAATGAATACAATCTGTATAACTGACAGCCTACAAAAATGAAATCAAACAAAATTCAAATGATAACAATACTAATCACATCGTGGAATACAGATTCAGAGAACCGTAATGGGAAATGTTTTTCTCTTCCTTTCATTAACTGATTTAAAAGATGTCTGTACAAAATAAAAAAACCAAACTATATGAAAACAATCCAAAGTTTAGGAAATTAAAAACAAATATTAACTTACTGAAGTAAAATATTAAATAGATATATATGTCCATGTATGACGATGGTCACACTGACCAGAAATTATATGTTTACATTGTATGTGTAACTCATTAGCACATTAAAAATGAGGTATAAAGAATAATTCAAAATGAATGTTTACATGAGGTAGATTTAAGTCTCCACTTACCATGGAACTGTAAACTGAAACAGCCCCTCCATCACATTGATTATAATGATTTGTAGTGCTCTGTACAGAGTCCCGCAAAACACACCCACTCCAACAAAAACAATGATGGTGGCTATCAGGGAGGCAAAGGGACAGTTACCCAGCTTATCAAGTGTACCTAAAACATATATCATTCCGGATTACTCAATCGGGGTTTCCTAGTTTATTAATTATAACTACACAAAACACTGAGAACCATCCTGTCACATACATACCACATACACACATATAATAAAGCATCTTAATGAATCCCAGAGTGGTGAAATAGTGAATGATGGACAGATAATTCACTAAACTTATTGTCTACTTCATGATTTTGCAATGTCCTGAAAGCAGATTCTTCCATTACAGAAAACTCTGACATAATAAGACATACTGCCATAAAAAAAAAAAAATCATATGCAGTGTTACATTCTGCTTTTTTATTTTTTAGGTTGGGGGGGAGAGAGAGAGAGAGAGACCTCGCAAAAAATAACATCTGCCTAGCAATAATTTGTATATATTATATGAGAAATATAAAGGATATAGAGGGAGTCAGGTCTTTACATCAGTTTGGAGAATATAATCTGTACTTGTATAAAAATTTGACCACTTATAACATAAAATCATGTAGTTATTCACTCATCTCAAATAAGACTGTGATAGTATACGGTACTTCTTGCTCACTGTCCATTTCTAGACATTAAAATGTGTCCATTTCATCAAATTTGTAATTTATATGTATTAACAAACATACAGAAAGTAAGTAGTGACCTAAGCTGGACAAATTTACTTTTACAAAAAGTTTGATATGAACTATTTTCACTTAGATTGATTGATTGTATATTGTTTTATGTCCTGTTTGTGAATTTTTCACTCATATGGAGACGTCACCATTGCCGGTGAGAGGCTGCAAAATTTAGGCCCATGTTCAGCACTTAGGGCCTTTGAGCAGGGAGGGATCTTTATCGTGCCACACCTGCTGTGAAACAGGGCCTCAATTTTTGCTGTCTCATCCGAAGGACTGCCCCATTTAATTGCCTCGTACAACAAGCAAGATCTATTCTAACCCGGATCCCCACAGGGTTGTAAAAGAAATGAAAAGTGTAGTACTTCACACACAAAGTTCAATGGAATGCCAAATCCTTGTCAGAAAACAATGTATTCTGTTTCTTCTTGACAATGACCACCATTGCTCTTCTATAAACTAGGTGTGCATCAAAATTAAAAAGGTTAAAAACTGTTCACATATGCACAACCTGTCTTTACAGTTTCTAAATAATCTCTTCCACTGAAACTTTGAACATTTAAGACTTGGATATTTCAAATGACACATTATTAATGGTGAAAGTATCTTGTTTTTTTTTGTGTTTTTTTTTTCTTTTAACAAAGTTTGAATTTATGATCTAGAAATTCAATGGAAGAGAAAGCATGGGACACACTCACAGTTCCATTGATAAATAGCTGCCTAATGTCTCTAAGTGCATAATGTTCTCATCCAGATGATTCCAGTCAAGTATAGTTTTATGAGAAAATTAATTTTTGAAAATGTCACTGTTGCACATACAATTATATTGTTTGAAACACTTTGTATTTTTGTAGAAAGAGGCTGTTTGAATATTCGCCAATGTTTTTGTTTGTTATGAACAAAAATAATAAAATAACAACACATGTCACTTATTAATTTTTACACCATATTTTTACTACGCTACGGGTCAATGTGTCCTTTCATCTTCGCCCAAACACAACATCCAATTTAAAAAAAGAAAAAGAAATAAATCATACATATTGACTCGCCAATGCCAAACCAAATATTATTTAACTGTGGTCTTATAGACTGGTCAAATATACCTCAAACTTCGTACAATTTGTTTCTTGGTTAAAGAATATAAAAATAAACAATATTTCGTTATTTACCTGTATGCAATATAAATACAATGTAACAATGCACTATTGATTGTGACACTTCATCGGTTTGCGATATACATGATATTTTTTTTACTAGCATCTTGTTGACATTTTTTGAAACAAATAATGAATTACCCATTTTCTTCAGATCCTTGTGAAAAATCAGCCCCAAACAAAATTAAATAAAACTCATTTCTTCTTTCAGTTCGAAAAATGACTCATAGATGTCGCTTTAAGGTGCGGCAGACACTAGGTAAGCTGTACGTCAACTGTGATCAGCAAGTCGTACAAGGAAAATATCTAGATCTCTTGGCCTTGTTTTATTTTTTTATTTTATTATCATTATTATTATTATTATTATTATTATTATAAGTTTTAGTTTTTTTCCTCCCTCCAATAGTCACTTCGCATGTGTATTATCAATAATGCAATCATAACTATTTTTATGCACTGACAGTTTTTTTTTCTTTAAGAGCACGTTTTGTGTTTGCAATAATACGAAAAATCAGAAGCTCCATAAAAAAATACAACATAAGCTTACCTTTGTGGTTTGGTGGTACTTCTTAACATTATGTTGTTATTCATGGACTTAAATACAATGGGAACCGTTCCTACTTGCTTTCCCCTTTGTTTAATTTGCATCGACCAGACCTCAATACCATAAACTGAGAATAGAAAAGTCAAACACTTTATTTACCACAATATATATCATAAGATTTATCTAACACAGATGTTTAAAAAAAACCTGCTGGTTTATTTAAATAAATTTAAAAAAAACCAAACAAACAAAAAAAACCAAAAAAAAAAAAAACCAAACATATACTGCAAATTTATTTGTTTATGAAAATTATTTAAAAAGTTAGCTGGATTTGAAATTTAGACTTAAGTCTATTTTCAGCATGGCCTTGGAGCTAGGAAAAATTACCATTTCTCCCAAGTAAAATAAGGTTTGTTTCAGAGTGGTCTTCTTGTCAATGTGTTAATATTGATTCAACTTTAAGTGTACAGAGAGCATCCGAAAACTTGGAAAGGGGGTGTTTTCTCCTTCATCATACTGGCAGTTCTCTCAACGACACCTTCCCACTTCCCCGAATAGGTCAACCCCTACAAAAATGCTTAGTAGAGCCATTCACTGACTTGTAAGCCGTATATGTCTTTGATATTATGATATATGTACTTGTATTAGCATTTTAATTTCAACACACCCACCCCCTTTTTTTATTTCATTTTAATTTTTTTTAAATTTATTTTGCATCATCCTTAATGTAGAATTTAACGTAAATTACATCTTATGGCATGCACTTTCCAATGCTTTTAAACTTATCACTAAATTTTTTGCTTATCATTATTGAAAATGACCAGCTGTAGGTCATCGTCGCAAGCTCCGATTTTACACTCCTCTCCGTGCCGGCCTCGATACTGCATAGAGAAAATCGGCAACACGCGTATGCAGATACAGATATAATGTAATTATAGGTTATAGACTTTGTATGGGAAATAAATGGGGAAAATGATGACCGATTTTTTGTTGTTGTTATTTTATTATCATTATTATTATTATTATTATTATTATTACTATTATTATTTATTATCATCATCAAAAAAAAAAAAAAAAACAACAAAAAACAAAAAAACGAACGAACAAAAAAAAAAAAAAAAGCCAAACAAAAATAAAACAAAGAAAGAAAAAAATAATACATGAAAAACCAATAAAAAAAAAAGCAAAACAAAAAACAAAAGACAAAAAAACAAAAAGAAAATCAAAAAAGAAAACATACACACATGACACCCACCCACACAGAATATATAAATTCTATAACATTTTTATTATATGCTTTCAACTTCATTTAGAAACTAAAAATAATTTTATTTCTTACAATTTCTTTTATTGCTTTAACTGAGCAAAGGAATAAAAACACGAAAAGTAGTTTTGCATATGTACTATTGTGATGTCACATTTCATGTTTGCAGGCCGGGACGTTTCCGTGCATGCATCGTGTGATATATGTCCGCAAACTTCTAGAAGAAAAAGAAGAGGTGAAATTAAAAGTATAAAACAATGGAAAATATGCATGTAAAATGTGGTTAATGGTTAGTATTTCAAATTCATGTTACATTAGCTATCAAATGCAAAGGACTTTGCAATATATATCACTGGGGTTGGACCGGTGCAAAATAATGTGATATTTTTTTTCATTTTTTTTTTTGATGCGGCATATAGTTTTTATGGGCCGAAATGCGAAGAAATTTTCAAATATTTATTAAATGAACTTTGAACATTCGTTCAACGTTAAAACATTTCAATAATAATGATTGATAATTACAACAACAACTACAAAATAAAGAATACCGTTTTGGAATATTGCAACATAAAATTTAAATTTCATTAATGTAAAATATAATATATCCATCATATTTTACATGCATGTTGTAGCACAGTAAAAATATTGGTGGATCTAAGAGGGTTGAAGGATGTGAAATAGCTTGTGAACACTTCTCCTCCTATATGGCTTATTGAATACACTCGAAACTTTGTACAATGTTTCATTGCCATTTGTAGTTGTGCATATTGTCGGGCCGGGAGGATACAATTACTTTCCTGTTGTACTTTACAATAGATCTAAGAGAGTGAAGTATAATAAAACGCGCTCGTGAACACTTATGTGACAGACTTTAAACTTCGTACAATACTTCAATGCCATTTATAGCAGATGTGCATATTGTTGGGACAGGAGGATCCAACTGTTATCCTTCAAGTTATAGTGGATCTAAGAGGGGTGGATGGTGTAAAATAGTTTGCGCACACTTCCCCTGTATGGCTTATCAGAGTTCATAATGTCTATGTTCCTTCTCATGCTTTCTCTTCCCTACCATGCAATACATTAAGGGGAGGAGTTCAATTTGGAGCATTTCCAATTAGGGGAGCTGGGGAGACATTTGATTTTTTTTACGAACACAATCTCTAGTTTTGAATTAAAATCATTTAACATGAGTATTGACAACTGGTGCGACTAGCCAGACAAGGGGTTCTTACTCCTCCTTGTCATCAGTTATACACCGACTTGCTGTCTAGGGGTCTATCAATGTTCTCAATGGTATTCCATGTGAGCGTGTCAAGATCTCTTATTCATCCTAAAACGCAATACAATATCTACTTTAATGTTTGCACATATTATAAAGAATTAAGTCACACTGCATAACTTTATTATATTTAGCATTACTTTGTCTAACCTTTGTCTATCTGCTTGTCTGATATGGAAAAAATACAGTGAATTATATGTATACCAATATACAAATTACTCAAAGCTGTTATAAAAATGTATATAAAATTGTAGTTTGTGACGGGACAATGCATCGGGCTCTAACTTTTCTCAAAGATGTTTGTATAGGACACATACCTTTTTTTTTTTAAATTGAATTGGCCCCACCCAGTGGTCCTTAAATCTAACTGCACCACGTAAATTAACTGTGGCGTAGTACGTACTGGACTGATCTCCTAACTGCACCACGTAAATTAACTGTGGTGTAGTACGTACTGGACTGATCCCCTAACTGCACCACGTAAATTAACTGTGGTGTAGTACGTACTGGACTGATCCCCTAACTGCACCACGTAAATTAACTGTGGCGTAGTACGTACTGGACTGATCTCCTAACTGCACCACGTAAATTAACTGTGGTGTAGTACGTACTGGACTGATCTCCTAACTGCACCACGTAAATTAACTGTGGTGTAGTACGTACTGGACTGATCTCCTAACTGCACCACGTAAATTAACTGTGACGTAGTACGTACTGGACTGATCTCCTAACTGCACCACGTAAATTAATATAGCGTAGTACGTACTTGACTGATCTCCTAATCTAACTCACAAACATGTCAGAACTCTGCGGATTTTGACTGGAGGTATTTTGTTTATGTGTTCGACCGGAGGTTCATTCACCAGCTTTCTCTGACTTGTCTTGTCTGTTGTTGAGATAGGCATACTCTTCGGAGACAGAATTATTGTGTACGACTTTTAGTAATGTTTTCAAATGTTAAAAAACAAACTAAGACGGGACAATTTCGCGTGGCCAAATATTTAACGAGGGTTGATATACTTGCATGTATTTACTAATCTCGTCGTAAATTGATCCTAACGTATTTTATCTTATAAACAAACATTGTACAGAAATTAAAAATGCAAAACTTTGGAATCATGAAGAAATTCATGCAAACTATGCAATGAATTATGAAAAAGAATTAAAATTGCATGAGTGTTCTCGTCTGAATTTAAAGAAAAGGTCAATAACTGCAAGCTCGTACATAAGCCTTAAAATGTCATCTTGCAATACTCAGATGACTCGTATAAAGCTTTGGAACTTTAATTATGGATCTACACTGAACTTCGCTTTCTCCGCCCCTAAACTTTACATTCTACGACGTATTGAAATTTATCCTTCATTTGCCTCCTGTCACATAATGTGCATTGTCTTTCACTAAGAGAAATATCAGCCTTTAAAATAAAATCGTTGCACCGTTGGTTCTTTTTTGTTTTTGTTTTTGTTTTTTGTTTTTGTTGTTGTTGTTGTTTTGTCGGTGCATTATTCTGGTTGAGAGATCATAAAAACACCGAGTTCAGTCGATTATATAGAGCTTTATTTTGACTTAAATATTACTAATGGTGACTGTACATGAAGTCTTGAGAATTTTGAAATTTTTTCCAGTACATTCCTGCGTAAACCTTTTACTTTGCTGTGACCCATTTGTACTCCGGAATTACATAATACTGAACTGCATGCACTGAATTAGCTGAATCAAAATAGATACATATTTATAACGTCCATGTAACACAGCAGAAGTTTGTTGTGACAGTTGCAGACTTGTGCAACTTCACGTTAGCAATAATATCTAATTTTTCATGCATTAACCTACATTTTCTAATTAACCAACAACTTTTATGCTATCACTGATTGTTTTGATTTATCACCTATTTGAAAATTGTATTTTTTACTATAAAAGTGTCACGATAATGAAAAAAATATTTTACGAATTACTACCAGAAGTTTCAAGCTATTCAAGTTGCTAAAATGCAGGAAATTTCAGGGGATTCACATCCTGGATCCACTTGAAACTTGAAGACGCCCCTGATGCATCCCTTTTGTGGAATGCTGGATCCACCACTGATGTGGTTATTTAACTGTAGATCCAATAATGGTATGAGCAGAACAATGAAACTGATTTAGCAACATTGGAACACACACACACACACACACACACACACACGTGTGTGTGTAACAGTTACTATGAATTCCTACAGGATCAACGAATCTCTAACTGACATAATATACGTAATTTCCCCCTTGATCCGACATTTTGTGTTGTACTATACAAAACTTAAGTTACATCGCAACTTAATCAGTATCATTATGCAGATAAAGTAATCCGTGCCTTCATCACGTATAATATAAACAAACTATAGATTCATTGTACATTGGTTATTTCTTGTATACACGGTTTGGTATTTTTTAAATTTGTAAGGCCATTTGCGTGTAATACGCTATATGAAGAATATCACCCAAAAATGTAAATTTTATGTGTAAAATATGTAACTGAGCGAGTTGTTCACAAGGCAAGGAATTAAAAGAAATAAACTAACATATAGATATTGCATACTAATAATGGCAATAAATTTGATTGGTAGTTTATTAAATATTCTCCATTTGTAACCATGCATTCCCTCAACGCTCATTTCCCCCCTTTTCAGTTATCTAAATATGTTTCAAAGGTCAAGCACAAATAGATCGTAAGCAAATTCGCCCCCACATGTTCCGTAAATACTAATGATCTGCATGACGTTTGTTGATTAGCAAGAGATCTGAGATCGCAAGCTAATACTGTACTCCGACATCGGTCAGAACGGTTTTACACGTGCAGATTTCCCAAGTCACTTAACTTATTCTATACTGACAACTTTTTCTCATACTTGATCGCCATATATTCACATTTACTACAGGCACGTAGATTCGGGGGGTGGGAGTGCAGCCTATTTTATCACATTCTTTTCCCGTTATTTTTCTATAAAGTTAGTTATTATCGCGTGCAAATTAAGGTAATGTATTGGATGACTGTTTCTCGCAATTTTTGAGTAGTAGTACTGAATGACAATCATAAAGAATTGAGTCCATGTACAGCAAAAGATGAAAGTCCCCCCCCCCCCCCCCCACACACACACAAAACAAAACAAAGGAACCAAAAACACGATTTATGATTTTCAGGTAAAATAGGTTTATTTTTTTCCAGATTGACAAATTTTGGACATTTATATTTGTGAATGAAGACAACTTATCCGCGCCCTCTCCCTTTGAAAAACGATGTTACGTGTCTGAACTATAGATGGAGTTACGAGACTAGGAGTCTCCGTCCCCCCCCCCCCCCCCCTCCCTCCCTCCCTTTCCTTTCTTTTTTTTTTTTTTTTTATCTATGCTTGTTTAATATTTTTTTAATCTTTCAGTAAAAATGTTGCAAATATGTTCAGGTTTAGTTTCCGGGCTGTCAGATTAATAATTCCAAAGAATATTTCATTAATTCAATTACCTCTAGGCTTTATTTTTGCTTGTCAAAACATCCGCCCTTTTCAATTTTTGTTAAATCCTGAATCCGCCACTGTTTACCAACTTACCAACGTTTCACCAGTAATAAAGCTATGTTGTTTAAATGTTAGCTTTTATTTCTCAATAAAAACTTATATATTGTATCTGAATTAGACATAGTAAAAGTAGCATGCTCCGTTTGTAAGTGTACATGTAGACAAGAATTGAAATCCGAAAGTTTCAGTGAGGCGCGATGGTAGATGTGAAGGGAGTACCCTCCCGCATCGAGAGGTGGGGGTGGGGTAGGGTAGGGGGCTGAGAAGCTTTTACACCGTCTGAGAGCAGACAATAACTAGTTTACACAAATTAGGTATGTCTGTTTTATTTAAAGCACCGAATTAACATAAACTCAAATAATAAAAAAATATTTTTAATTATTTGAAAATATCACCAACTCAATTATTGCGCACAATAATTGCATCAATTCAATTGGTCAGAGCGCAATTTGATGTGCGCATGAATTCAATTGATCTGATGAATTCAATTGGTCAGAGCAATAATTAATTTGATGTGCGCATGAATTTATTGCTCTCATCAATTCAATTGATGCTTGCCTCAATGTAGAGGAATTATTGTTAGCAAAGTTCTTTTTTGGAGCGCAAGGGTTTACAAATAAGATATTTACATTATTAATATTATTGCTATTATTCTCTCTCTCTCTCTGTCTCTCTCTCTCCATTGCACATTTTTACGTTATTATGTCGCTGGAAATGATATGCACATATTTACTGGGTGTTATTCCCCTTTTAAACTCAGAACTTCAACCTCCGTCAGTCCTGTTCTTGTCAAAACAACTCCTCTGAAACACCTTATCAGAATTTAATGAAAATGAGTTGTTAATATTCACGGGGAATTCTGATTTGATTCTTTTCTAGGAGTTATGTCCTTTTCGAACATATGGGTTTGGCCAAATTCTGTGCAACTTGCGTGAAACTGGTTTTTAAGCCGAGTAATTAAAGTGCTTTTGCTTCAATATTTTACACAATTTACATTTCTAAACCATATTACAGTGTACATGTGGCTTGCATAGTGTCATGTAGTTACATTCATAACATGTACAGTATAGCACAGGGGTGTCAGAAGTTGTTGTATTTTATGCATAGCATTGCCATTCATTATGGAAAAATCGTCATTCATGGTGGGGGCGTGGGGTATGTGAGCTTGCTCGCTTTTTCTTTCATTTACTTTGAATATTTGCTAGAAACGATGGTATCGCGTTACAGTAAGTTTTAAAACGTGTTAATAATTATCAATTAGTGACTTAGCGCCTTTCCCGAGCTCACCGGAAAGACCTAAGAAGTTGCGATCGGAATGCGTTGTTCACAAATCGTTCCGGTATGTCATTAAAAAAATCAACAGGAGGACCCGTATCATATCAGGTTTTACCACAATCATGAAAGAACCCAATCACGTTTTCGACCATGAGCGCCATACATAGCTTGTATGCAGCTAGTGACTTCTAGGTATGAATGAAGATTTCACGCATGGGACGTAAAACAACATACAAACAAGCAAAAGTGACAAAAGCAGCGTTGATAACGGACTGACAGAAATTGCGCATAAATATATAACCATTATTAACATTATTATCATGCGTACAATAGCATGCAAAACAAATATTGAAATGATAATAACCCACCAGATTTTGCTTGCTTTGAGTATCTATATAAGGGAAAATCGTCTACTCATTTGAAGGACACGACATATGTACATATAATACAGTCATAGAAACACATGCAGAATAGACTTTTTCTCATTTGCTTTTCATCACATTACTAAATGGAGTGGGAGAAAAAAAATGAATAAAATAGTATTACTAATTCCTGTGCACAGTATTGACCTTTCCAGCAATGTAAATGTAGATTTATCTGGGAGTGGGAGATTTAATATGGTAGTGAGCACGGACACAAAGCAATTCTGCCAACAACTGTCGTGTTGTGATCCAGTAAACATGTAGATCCGCCGACGGTACTCTGTTAGTATTTGCCAGTTTGGTGTTGATGCGGTCTTGATCAAACCAGCTTGATGTGGTTTGAAGGGTAAGTAGGTAAATAACTGTTATTACAGTATATTATCTCCTTAGAAGAACTCTTTCTAGTCATTTACACTTTTTACGCAGGTTTGGAAGTATCATACATTTGTACAAGATGCAGGTAGGACCAATATGATTGGGGTGTAGAACCGTCTTAGTGGGAACATAAATCATTTAAATGAATATTTTGATGCTAAAGATAAAAGAAAACAATACATTTAGAAAAATAATAGTATATATACCATTTCGATGAAATGTTTCGCAAAACCTTTTGTAAGTCAATCTCATTAAAATCATATCTACGCGCTTTGCGAGTGACCCTCGAAGTGATAACCTCGTAGTATGGAGACTATGTAACACTGTTGTGTCCGTGGTTTTCCGGATTACTAGAATCCTTCATTAGTACTTGTGTGGGAATGGGAAATTCCACCGAGGGGACAGGATTCCCAGTCAAGAACAATGCCGTGACCAGTGGTTCATGTATCTGCTATTTATAATAGTTTTTATACGACCGTCATAAACTATGGCTCCTACATATCAATAGTCACCAAAATTGATAAATAAATAAAGTAAATAAATAAATAGATAAATACAATAAATTAATAAAATAGATAAATAAATAAAGTAAATAAATAGATAGATAAATACAATAAATTAATAAAATAGATAAATAAATTAGAAAGGAAAAAATATAAAAAGATTTTATTTTACACTATATAGATATATATATAATCTGAATTGATAAATGTATAATCTAAATTGATTCATTAAAATTTTACCATATTTGGATGTGCCTGATTTGATCGAGAAATAGGAAATTTACCAGACAGACATTAACCTAGTTGTAAAGTATATACATTGATATCAATTTAAAATCTTCATAATGATATTTTCCCTTCCATTACGCAAATTCAAAAACTGTGTCGATTGCATCTGTGAGAATGTTCCGCTTTAATGGCTGTTCACATTCCTCGATAGTCCGTCGCTATGTTTGGATCGCCTCTGTTTATACCACAATTCCACCATTAAGTCTTCCAAACTATTGCTAAAAATGTAGCTGAAGAATTCGAATGAATTCTCTGCTACATACCTGCACTTGGCAATGATACAATATACTTGTTATCAGAACTCAAAATACACAATGTAGTATGAATATTGCAATAACCAAGGAGGAAGAAGATAAGATTAACGTTCAAATTGAATTTCAAATTTGATGCTATGATTATGTAATCAATGTGATTTTCATTGTTCGGAATCTCACGTGTATTTCCGTGACATCACACTGATCTACATGCATTGTTCTTTTTTCCCCCGCCATTCTTTGTAATGGGTGAAAAGTGTTATTCATTCTTTGCACTACGTTCAATACATTACAGACGTTCTGCGTACTGTGTTTACTAACAAATATTATACAGAAGTTGGAACTTTGTCAAAAGGCGTATATGTGTGGAGATATTTTCTTCCGTGGCAACACAAACATAAATTGCGATCCAGACCAAAAAGTAAGTAAATAAATAATAATAAATGGAACAAACGTAACATGGTGTGCGGTTCTACAATCAAAAGTGCATGTAATATGAAAAATATGCAATAATAATCGTTATATAACTAAACATTGGAAAATATGCCCGCCCCCAAACGTTTCACGCAAGATATAGCGCAATTCCCTCACTTTCCCGATATCCAGTCATCTGGCACTCAGTTCATTTATTAAATTTCAAGATCCCCATACACACGTGTCAACGTCTATTGACTTTTCTCCGCCCTGCAGCAGTCTCTATCCCAGTAAGTTGCAGTTGCTTTTCTCTGGGAAAGTCAAAGTAAGCGTTTTGGATACTCTAAAAAGATGGTAAGCGAATGCTAAAAATCCATCAAAACAAGATTTACAATCGTGAAAGGGGGGGGGGGGGGTATAACAAAAAAAAAAAGTTGGTCAGCGAATGCTAATCAAAACAACATCTACAATCATGAAGGGGGGGGGGGGGGGAGGGTATAACAAACAAAAAAAGTTGGTCAGCGAATGCTAAGAAATAAAAGATCCATCAAAACAAGATCTACAATCGTGAAGGGGGCGGGGATATAATCTAAAAATGGTGGTCAGCGAATGCTAAAAATAAAACATCCATCAAAACAAGATCTACAATCATGAAGGGGGCGGGGGCATAATCTAAAAAAGGTGGTCAGTGAATGCTTAAAATTAAAAAAAACCCATCAAAGAAAGATCTACAATCATGAAGGGGGCGGGGGCTAATCTAAAAATGGTGGTCAGCGAATGCTAAAAAAATCCATAAATCATCGGGGGGGGGGGGGGGGGGTGGTCGTCCACGATGCAAATTGCAAATCAATCGCAAATGCACAAGATATATCAATTTCGTGATAAATCCATTGCGAAAATTAGAGGATTTAAAGTTCATCGTGCTATAACATTAAATTTATAATTTATCAGTATCTTCAAGATTCAGCTTTTGTGCAAGAATTCGGGTGGTAGCAATGACACGTTTATACAGAAACAGTGTTAAAGAAATGTACACATTAAAGGTTATAAAAGTTTTCGCCATTCAAATGTAAAGTAAAGTATGGATTAAATAATTTTAATTTCTTTTTTATGTAAAGCTTCTCTCTCTCTCTCTCTCTCTCTCTCTCTCTCTCTCTCTCTCTCTCTCTCTCTATATATATATATATATATATATGCTGGCGGCAAACTAACGACTCAACTTTCTGACAAGCGGGATGATTTCAATTTCTCCATCGTCAACTTCCCTTATCTATGTAGCAATATTACATTATCATCTGCATTTGGTGCTTATATCTCCCAACTGATTCGATACACTACACGTTCTATGATATATGATCAGTTTTTAAATCAACGCAGGCGCTACTGACAGAGACAGAGAAGTTGATGTTACAGAGGTTTGTACAGTCTCGTCTAAAGTCAGCATTTCGCAAATTTTATGGTCGTTATAACGATTTAGTTTGCCAGTACAACCTACCATTAGGCCAAATGCTGTCTGACGTGTTTCATACCAACTGTTAGGCCGTTCTTGGCACACTGATTCTGAATGCGAATTACTCCGTTTACCTGATTCAGATACAGGGCTCACGGCGTGTGTGACCGGTCGACAGGGTATGTTTACTCCTCCTAGGCACCTGATCCCACCTCTGGAATGTCCAGGGGTCCGTGTTTGTGTCTGATTTGTATTCTCTATAGGAATTACGAGATTGAATATTGTTTGTTACCTTGGCTTTTTCATCTCTCTCTCTCTCTCTCTCTCTCTCTCTCTCTCTCTCGTTAAATAAAGTATTTAAACCTTCTTATCTTCTTATACAGCTGTGAAGTGTCCCTTTGGATTTACTCTAATCATGATCATTAAAGTTACCAAAATAATGATAATAATAAAAACCAAACCCACGTAAATATATATGTAATATCTAAATTTTCACTCCTGCCCGAGTCTTTGTTCTAGTACAATTATGTAGCAGATAATATTACGTTGGGATATGTTGAGTGCAGATAATCTTTGAACGGATTACCTTAATTCATATAAAAAATATAGGGAAATTGGGATAATATTTTCACTGTCATGCAGTGATGGAATTGTAATAAAACTACAGAAGGATAACGAAAAACAGTGTTAATTCATGATACATCACACCCCTGTATATTGTATAATATACTTTCGTTTAGTCAAACGTGTTTTTTTGTCCTTGAGAGTAAATTAATGTAAAGGTTACTGGTACAAGGATTTTGGGCGACACTCTCATTATCTTATATTTTTTTTGTGGGGTTTTTGATTCAGTGCGAGGATTCGAATTTTAGGCGACATTCCCAATAGTTTATATATTTTGTGGGGTTTTGATTCGATAGAAGTTTCCGAAATTAAACCTACATTCTCAATAGTTTTTATCTTTTGTGGATTTTTGAAACAGTAAATTGGTCAATTTTCATCCTCTGTTTTACTGTCAAGTTAACTCACAGAAGTAATAAAGATGACCACAATCATAATAATGGTAACCTTCTCAGCTACATTGACCTGGTTTGATTTTAGGTGGGAGGGGATGAAACATCATTCACTAGGAATGAAGGATACCTCCCCTCTCTCTCTCTCCCACCCCCTTAATCTAATTCGATAAAGCCATCTAAATTACTGAGTTTCTAAACAGATATATTTCTCACCCAATAGGATGGAATGGAAAATCATCCAAAGCACAAAATTCTGAGTACGGATGTTTCTCCATCATGAGCTTATCTGCTGATTAATCAACAATTGCTTCCGCCAGGGAGCGCTGCTGGCTATTTTGTCTAACCACTGTAATGCAACGATATACAAAGGATATGATCTTCGTCCGAAAAAAAAAATAATTTTTTTTGTTCAGTCGCCATTCTCAAATTGTAATTTTTGAACGAGGTAAGCGCAGAAAAAAACAACATTTTTTGTTTCTTTTATACCTTTTAATGTAAAATATTAACTATCAAATTTCTAGTATAGATTAATTGAGCCCATGGGGAAAATTCTGGATCCGTGCATGTTAGGTAAGGACTCTGCATTTTGTTCAGAATATATGTTCATGTACAACGGGAAAACTGTTCAAAATACATTATTATTCAGTTCATGCCTAGTTAACTGCATATAGGTATCAGTTATATTTAGACAAAATTTTCCGACAGTCGTCGATTACGTGCTATATACCTGTGATCTCCATGACGGCCATTCGGTGTCAACGTTCACATTTATTTCAGACATGTGCTGGAAAAATTTTCTGTGAAATTATGCCGACACTAGCTAAATATCAAAATCACATGTTAATCGGCTATAGAATGAACGTACTTAGATTTAATAAAACCCACAAACTTATGATTTAAAAATCACGTTAAGTTTTTCAAGCGTCTGAACAAATTGCAAGTAGAACCGTGAGAGGAAATGTTATCCGAAATACTCTTGATTACACGCACACTTATCACACAATCACAGTTATCCGAGGAAAAGTTTCCCGCACAGTGTGTGCATATTGTGTATCAAGATGAGTTTTTTGGAGGAGAGAGAGAGAGAGAGAGAGAGAGAGAGAGAGAGAGAGAGAGAGAGAGAGAGAGAGAAACTGGATTTAAAGCTGCAACATTTCCATAAAAACCAAAAGTAATTCTTGAGGAACACATAGACGGTGCAAAGTTCATATTTAATTAATTCAAATCTGCTTAAGAATATTTACCTATGGTATAACATTATATTAGCTCTGATACTGCTAAGTAAAATAATTCACAAGCAATGTAAATGTTTAGGTACGAATTAAATAACAAATTTTGTTTAACTTAGCTAAAAATTCTTTTTCAAGTGTTTTGGTAAATTACTAAATGTTTTACCTGCATTAATTAAGTTGATGAAAATGAAGTAGTGGTTAAACAAAATAAGCGTGGAGTTGTCCACCTATATGAGTCGCGGCAGGGATACAGATCTGGAATTAGAATTAATTATATGGTTGACAGAATCTGTATGGTGAACTATTTTATTCCTAGATATTTAACATTCTTTTCTGTGTCATTGTCCGATCATATTAAGAATTGGGGACTCGTTTCACAAAAAAGCCCCAAAATCTTGTCTGCTTCTTCCAGAAGAAATATTCGATGAATCTAAAGTATGAAGGAGTATATAAGGCCAAGACTATTGGGTTAATCGTGAAACATTCTTAAAACAGACCCCTTGGATATATATATGAAATATTAAGTACGTACATTTAGTGACCGCCCGTGGGTCAGAAACGCAGATTTCAGAGTAGAGGGATTGGCTGTTCTATTGACTAGATTGAAATACATCTCACGTGGTCTCCAACAACCTAAATAGATAGGTCCCCACCCAATCGAGCCCCCCCCCCCCCCTTTTCGGCGGAGCGATAAGATTTAATCTTCAAAATAATTTTCAGGAAACGATTTGTCTTTTAAAGTTTGATTTTCTCCATGATTCCTTAGAGCTATTTTTTTGAAAAAAAAATGCTGGAGAATATATATATATATATATATATATATATATATATATATATATATATATATAGGTTCTATGACGTTTCTCGCGTTACAAACAAATACACGAATTTTTGGGGTATCCATAATTCATTCCAAACACGCATTCGTTCACGCACGCACACACACACACACACACACACACACACACACACACACACACACACACACACACACACACACACACACACACACACACACAATGAAGAGCACTTAAAACAGCGATTTCTTTCTATCATGACATTTACTGTACTTTCATACAGCGTTATTGTGTTTGTATAGTGAAAATAGGGTAGGGTATTCAAAAATATTCTGAAGAACCACATTATCCGAAAAATTTTGATGAAAATTCAAATGATTTAGAACATTCTCTCTAGCGCCAAGGTGCGTGACAGGAACTGGTTTTAAAGTTGCATTTAGGAACATAATTAAGGAGAAAATCTTATTCTTACTTAGAATCGGGGTTGGGGTGTCAGACCTTCCATTTTTTGTCATTTAAAGTAGAAGTGAATAAGAAGAATGTAAGCTTGAAAGTTATAAATATATAAACTATTAATCGAAGCATGAACATAACCATACTTAAAGACAATGAAGTTTGGAATTTTTTGTTTTTTTTTTATTTTTATTTTTTTAGGCAATCGTTATAGAAGACCCCCTAACCCACCCAAACGATTTGGGATTAGGATTTAGAGACTGGACAAAACGCTTGGTTTTTTTTTTTTGGTTTGTTTTTTTTTTTGTTGTTGTTATATTTTCTTTTTATTTTTTTTATTTTTTGACTCAGGATCTAGAATTTAGCGTTTCATAAAAAGTATGCAGGTGTGAAGTGTTGCTTTTCATCATACCCCTCATGCATTTTCAAAAATGAAATTATGAATTTATTTTCATATTTACATTTTACTTTCATTTCTGTCGGAATATTCCCAGCCATGTAAACTGGGGGGGGGGGGGGGGGGGGGGGGGGGGGGGGGGCTCCCTCCCCCTCGGTAAAAAGACACGTATTTTTCTTTTCTAACAGTTTCCCTCTTAAAATACAAAGTACATGTATTAGAGACTAGTACTCGTTGGAACTCCCAGTAAAAAGTCTGGATCCGCGTATGCGTATGTGTGTAATGTACATGTACAGGTGCTCGCTACTCATACTTAAATGCATACAACTGAGGTGCAAATGAATTTATTTTCTTCTCATTCGCCATACAATATCAAGCTGACAGCAATTATAACACTGGTTGTCTCGGGAGACAATATCAAGTGAATAATGTCCGTATACGGTTAGTAAACAAGTAGATCTATATATACAATTAGTACAGTACGCGATTGTTTGGATTTGTTTTAAAGAAATGAATTGTCTGTATTTCACAAAATTTTACGTTACTTGATTGCTTTTCTTACTAGCATAACATTTTTTCTTGAAAAGTTGTATCTATAAGAAAACAATACAGTGGGTATTTGAGCAATTTAAAATTTGCAGAAAATCAGTAGTAAGCCTCTCAAATTTAGTACAACCCTGTACTGCATTAGTGACGTCGCGGAAAATTTCTTCTAACCTCCACACAATAAGTTGCATGGAATGACCGACTTTTTCACTCGCGAGAGAGACGAGCTTCGTGTTTATTGTCACCTTTGTTAAATAAAAACTTGAATTTGGTTAAATTTTTGGATACTAATTTTGCAAAATTATTACCACTAAGAAGGTAGGGTATTTTTTTTTATATTATATATATAAGATACTGCAGATCTACATTTGTGTTTGCAAGACACATTGAAATACCACGTGTTCTATATACTATTTATTCTCGTGTATGTTTTGTATAATACTAAGTAACACAGGATTATATAATTCCCTGCAGTATACATTTCAGTTTCATTGAATGTGCATTGCATTCTGAATAAATACAGCACACGACCTGAATATTCCTCTTAAACATTTTGCATATCTCTTGTGCTAGACCTCTATATGTTTACTTAACAATCAATTTGTTCACACAAAGAAAATTCTTTTGTGTTGTTATGCGAAAACGGAATATGGTAATTTTAGCGTTTAGTTTCCCCACGGTATTTCCGGTTGAACTTGCAGTTCAAACGCCTGTTTAGGATGAAACCAACGGATCGCAATTTAAGGACTATTGGGCAAGAATTGGGTAGATACATACAATATAAAAAATTCGTTAATGTTAAAACTGTTTTTAAAAATATGATAGAAAATTGTTGTTTTCGTGCACTGTTCATATAAGGGAATATTGGTAGCGCGAAAACTGTGACCTCTGCATTGCAGTTTTGTCTGTTATTTTGCATTCTCAAACAACGTCCCCAGGTATCCTTTACAGTTTTGTGACCAACTCATAGCAATGTTACATATTGTACTTCAATACACTACATCCAATCATATTCTAGCCCTTTTTTCTTCTTCTTCTGTCCATTCATATCGATGTAAAAATGTGATTGTGTAGGGGAAAAACATCTTATGGATTTATCCCGTAATCATGAATTTTCTTTTTAGTGTATAGCCCTTTGTGCGTCCATATTAATAATTTGTCAACAAATCATATATTCATGTAATGGGGGAGGGTACGAGAAAAATAATCTCTTAATGCAAGCTTGATTTGTATTTCATTGAAAAGATAGAATTGTGTGTGTCTGTGTGTTGCTTTACGCCTTGTAGATTTTCACTTGTTGATTCAACGCTAAAGGGGGAAAGTCCCAAACTTATATAGTATTTGATGTATGTTATATATTGATTAACAAGAAATGAGCATTGGATCGCTGAAGATTATAAGAAAGAAAACGTATGCTGATTGCAATGGTTATGCAATTAAAAACGTGGTACATACATCACTGGGTTATGACATTTGACTCTGAATATCGTATGGGATGACGTATATTTGAGATATCTGTGCATAAAACGTATAACTTATCGATCTAGATTTATTATATGCAGGAGTTGGAGTACATGTTAGATACAGCAAAAATGAAGAGGGATGATACCGAGTCTTCTAAAAGCCATTCGTCCGATGATTCCATCATCAAGGAAAAAACGAAAATAAAAGAGAGAGAAGGATGGAAGGGTCGAATGGATTTCATTATGTCATGTATTGGCTATGCTGTAGGACTGGGGAATATCTGGAGATTTCCCTATCTGTGCTACAAAAGCGGCGGAGGTTAGTGACATCAGTGTTATATAGTTAAGAATGACTTGAAAATTACTTTAACAAAGGGTTTTATGGGCGAAATAAATTCTATGGTACTCCGATTTCACAGAAATTGATATTGGAACTTTATCGTTTCCGTAGTGTTAACTGTATAGTATTTTAGCTCCGCCCAAATATTTACCTGGACAAAGTTGAAAGGAGTCCAAATTATTGCACAATGTAAACTAAACTAAATACCAAACAAATTATAGATTTTCTAATAAATTATTAAAATATGAATTTGAAAAACTACTGGTATACCTGTAGTTTTTATTAACACCATTACTGCCTCTCAACAGAGTGCTGGGCGTATGGATTAGCGGGATGCACTTCCGTTTAAGCAGCAGAATAACATACCTGTAAACTTCCCCTTAAACCCTAACAACATTCTTTCTTTGTCATTTGTCTTAATGACATGGCTAACTTCAATATCATTATCAATTTTAAATAAAGACAGTTTGTTTGATAACATAATTGCTGAGATTTGCATTTTCTTGGAATTCTGGCAAGCTACAGTAGTTGGCTGCACAAGCGGACGCATAAACAGCGAGAACAGTAAAGGACAATGAAGGACTGAATTCGACATGTTGACCGTCTGTCACTTGCTATTGGTATTCAAGGAAACAATACATTGCTTATTTGTGTCTAGACCCAGAAATAAAAAAAAAGAGAAAAGTATCATATGATACGCGTTGCTATTTTTGAGACGATAATTGGTAGAAGAAATTCGAGTTGTAAAAGATGTAATTTGAAGGTATGAATTCGTACTTCTTTTCACGCGTTAAGGAATTTCATTTCACAGTCAGTGAATATTGGGATTTCAGAATTCAGCAGTACAATTCGATGCGAGTTTTAACAGAAAATCACGTGAAATCGAAGGGAATCTGCACTGGGTTAACAATTATTTCAATGCGAACTGGAATCCGCATTTTACATTCGTATGAACTAAACGTAAAAAAATTTTCCAACACAAACGATGACAAATATTTGATTTGATAGAATACTTCTGATCCGGACCACAGTAGGGGTTTAAAATTATCTTATTTAGAATATATAGGAAAATAGTTTTAAAATCTTCTAAAGACCCAGAAGAATGAATTTGGTCAAATCAGTAAGCAACCATATTCTGATTCAGTTATTATATTTTCCCCACTATAACCTCCGGGGTATTGATGAGATCACATCGCAAGTATCTGATTAAAATCAGAACTTAAGATCCGCTCACCTAGGTCCTACACTACGTGAGCGGATCTTGGGATCTTATTTTAATCAGATTGACCGATGGTGGGAATGTTCTTAGGTGAGCATTGTGGTCCATGGGCAATTTGTATTTTCGTACGTGCTCTCTTTCTCTCTCTCGCTCTCTCATTGATTTCTATACAAACTTTCCATTATCTTATTTTCTTTATTTAAAAAGCTTGGGCTCTGCAAATTAATATATACCATTCAAGTTTATCTCTAAAATTTTATGCATTATACCCTCTAAATCTGCCGCTATCACTACAGGACAAACTTCTAACAGAGTAGCAAAAGATTTAGATAACACTAGCACCTGAATGGAGGATAACATCTTTCATTTTGATAGACTATAGATTGTGCTAAAAACGAAAACGAAAATGATCCCTATTTGATATTTTTGTGTTTTCATTATATATATATATATATATATATATATATATATATATATATGAATGACCCCCTTGGGGACCCGGGTTAGAATAGGTCCTCAGTTCCCCATTGCTTGTCGTATGAGGCGACTAAATTGGAGCGGTCCTTCAGATGAGACCGTAAAAACCGAGGCCCGTGTCACAGCAGGTGTGGCACGATAAAGATCTTTCTCTGCTCAAAGGCCCAAGAATATACAATCAAACAATCAATCATATATATATATATATATATATATATATATATATATATATAACTTTATTATTTTGGGGAAAATATTTTTGTTAGAATCTTAGGAAACCTACAGAAGGTTTCTATTTGGGTTGTTTCAAACAATTTAAAACTAATTTGCAATACACATGCAAGCATACTCATTGATAAAAAAAAAATGATCAGCAGTCGTCTGACAATAATTTTAAATCAATCTTGTTTTTTAAGGAGTGGGTCAATTTCCCCATAACAAACAAACAAACAAACAAAAAACTAACAACAAAAAACAAAAACAAAAAAAAATAACAAAAAAAAACAAACCAAAAAAACCCCCAAAAACATACAAAATCAAAATACAAAAACAAAAAAACCCCAAAAAACAAAACAAAAAAATAAAAAAAATAAAAAAAAATAAAACCAAAAAATAATAATAATATAACAACTCTAAAATGGTTTATAATAATTCATATTTGTTTGCAGGTGCTTTCTTTATCCCCTATGTGATATTTCTGATCCTTTGTGGGTTTCCCTTGTTCTTTTTGGAGGCGTCATACGGCCAGTTTTCCAGCCTCAGCCCAATCTCAGTATGGAGGATGTGTCCGTTGTTTAAAGGTATTTAGTATATCAAGTGTACAATGAGTACGCTGGTGACGATTGCTGTACAGCTGAGTGCAGATATATTGTATGCAGTGCATGTCCTTTTCAAGAAAAAGGAAAGTTAGGAAAGCGACTAGGAGTGGGGATATTAATACTTGAAATTACACCTTGAATTAAAAAGGTTCCGCTTTTGTCCGGAAAAAATAATCTTGTTTATATCCTTATCTAGCCATGACCTTTACTGTGCATATCACAATTTACATATGCATGTATTTCACAGGTCATGTTTGTTGACACCATGCGTTTTTCGCTCTGAACTAAAAATCAATGACTGCAGATTGTGCAGCAGTAAGCAAATTAAACGTGGAAAATCCCCAGTTTATTTATTTGTCAGTTGAACGGGCAGTGACACAGATAGACATGTTACAAACTGATAAGCATGAACAATTGGCTTTGTATTTTTTCCCCCCCACATATTTCTAATTCGAATTATTCAGTCTTGAAACCTGATTATGTTTATAACACACAGGACAATATTTTGTATTTGTTTTGTTTATTATTATATTATTGGTCTTTGACGGTAAATGAAATCCCTACCTTATGCAAGAAGTACTACATTCTGCGACGCATACATCTTATGTGCAATGTAGTTCAATGAAAGTTACACGGGTAAATGCTTACATGTCGTAGATATCCTTTAGCAGAATATCAAAATGGAAGATATCAATTGAATATTTTAAATAATTACATTTGCTGTAGGTATGAATTCCTGTTTCAGGTGTTGGAGTGGGGATGGTGATAGTATCTGGCATTGTGTGCGTTTATTATAACGTGATAGTGGCATGGACTCTATACTTTCTGTACATGTCATTCCGTGCAGTTCTTCCCTGGAGTACGTGTGACAACGAGTGGAATACGGAAAACTGCGTAGTCGGAATCGGACACACTATTAACCGTAACCTGGATAACGCATCAAACGCTGCTCTAGCGAACTTGACCTACAGTTCCTTAACGAATCTGACGACCAATTTCAACTATACAGTGACTCCATTAGCCAGTGTAACAGATGCCGTAGGCAAAAAGATGTCAGCCAGCGAGGAGTTTTGGACGTGAGTATTATTACCCAAAATTAAACTTTCGATTCTCTCTCTCTCTCTCTCTCTCTCTCTCTCTCATATTTTTGGGGTGGGTGGTGGAATACAAACGTCTTCTTTACCAGTAGAGGATATCCAGGATTTTACAAAGCGTGGAAGGACATGTTGTCTTGAATTTCTGGACAAGTACAATTTAAAAACAAAAGGACAAACTGTCAAACAATAAATTAAGGATATATAAAGTACTAGTAATTATCTTTGAAAGCTAAAGTATTTAGCGAAATTTGATAGAGTAAGATTAAGTTAAGCTCATGTTAAAGGGGGTCTGAGCAACCCCCCCCCCCCCCCCCCCCCGTTGTTTATCATGACGGTATGTGAAATATATTTTCTATGAAATATATTGTCTTGTACCATATTTTTTTTCCATTTTTTATTTGATGAAATAACAAATTAGGTGGGAAATGTTCATGTTTTGTTTATTGTTGATGTGAGATTTATAAATGTTGTTCTTTGTTTAACAAGATATTTTGACTTGAACACTTCATGTTTATTTGTAGACGACACGTTTTAGAAATCACAGAGGGGATAAACAATCCTGGAACTATACGGTGGCAGTTGCTTATCTGTTTGATTTTGGCCTGGCTCTTTGTGTTTCTGTGTTTATTTAAGGGAGTTAAAGTTTTAGGAAAGGTACGTTACACTTTATCTGTTTTGAATGTATCACGGCATTTAAACCACCTCAGAGATCATCAAGATTGGAAAAAAAATAATAAATGCATACAAACAAACCAAAAATATAAAATAAATAAATGAATAAATAAAACAATAACATAAATGCAGAAGGTGAATCTACCCATTTTTGCAATTTGGGTATAGCGTAATTGTAACATTTTTGTCAGTCAAAATGGTTTGAATTTTGAGTGGCGTCTATCTTCTGACATATTTGTTTGTTGGTTGTGTGTGTGTGTTTTTTTGTTTTTTTTAGATGGGTTTGGGATTTGAGCGAGTAATTAAAAAAAGAATAAATAAAAGAAAATAAAAAATGGGTTTTTCATTATCTAATGTTTTGATTGAAGTTAAGGAGTTTCAGTTTTGTTTAGATCCATTTGCATGTAAATACTGTCTAATCATTGGTGTCTCAATATGGATACAAATAAAAAGATCTAATAGTTTTTTATAGATTTATATCTGAGGTTGAATAAGACATTTTATTTTTCAGATATGTATTACATACATATTTTTCTGTCCCTTAGGTGATGCATTTCGCTGCCCCTTTCCCCTATCTAGTCTTGCTTGTCTTATTGATCAGAGGAGTCACCCTGCCAGGCGCAATTAACGGCATTAAATTCTACATTGTACCAAAGTGGGAGAAACTGGCTGAATACCAGGTAAGAGAAGTAGAAACAGACATCCTATTCTCTATGAATTAACTTTAACTCAAAACAAGCTCCCATGAGCTGCATTTTCTGAAGATATGATCAGCACAACTTGTGGAAAAGATATCTCTTTATATATCTGTAGGGAAAATTGAAGTCTTCGACGCACAAATAAATAAATTGATATATAAAAAAGGGGAATTTGAGATCTGTGTTGTTGCACTAAATTACTGACATATTTTGAAAGAGGACTGGAAAATTCCGAGACTTGAATCACCATGTCATTCAATAGGTTATTTAAATATGCAACAGACAGGAGGCCTGGTGTAAGCAGCACTCCCTTTAAATCGGGGCAACACCATTGATCATCTGAATACTTAAGATAATTTGTTCTCTTGCTTTCGTTGGAAACAAGATGAACGACAATTCAAAGCATATTAATTCACATTGCTTTAAGGTACAGGACAAATGAAAATCTAAAGGCAATTAGAACTGGAAAACAGCCAGTAGCTTTGAATGCCACATGTTGGTGCTGGCAATTTTGATAATAATGGATGATATTAGAAACTCCACTGTACAAACGAATCGTTAGAAAATCATACTGCAAATGTTTTGTTTTTGAAAATTAAATTCAATAAAATTGCGTTCCAACATGTGGTACATGTAACATTAATTAACAGCGTGAGCGGTTGCAGTTTTGTTTTGAGGACTAATGACTATTCTACAGAGAGAACTAATCTCTCTTTTATTATCTTGTGTACTCTATGACAACAAGGAAAGATGAGATTTTATTTATTGACTGTTGTTTATAGGTGTGGGGAGATGCGGCTTTACAGATATTCTACTCGGTGGGTATGGCATGGGGAGGTATTATAACCATGTCCAGCTATAACAGGTTCAGCAACAACATCTACAGGTAATAAAGTAATTTATCGTACAAATATACCGTGTAACGACATCTACAGGTAATTAACGTAATTTATCGTACAAATATACCGTGTAACGACATCTACAGGTAATTAACGTAATTTCTCGTACAAATATACCGTGTAACGACATCTACAGGTAATTAACGTAATTTCTCGTACAAATATACCGTGTAACGACATCTACAGGTAATTAACGTAATTTCTCGTACAAATATACCGTGTAACGACATCTACAGGTAATTAACGTAATTTATCGTACAAATATACCGTGTAACGACATCTACAGGTAATTAACGTAATTTCTCGTACAAATATACCGTGTAACGACATCTACAGGTAATTAACGTAATTTCTCGTACAAATATACCGTGTAACGACATCTACTGGTAATTAACGTAATTTCTCGTACAAATATACCGTGTAACGACATCTACAGGTAATTAACGTAATTTATCGTACAAATATACCGTGTAACGACATCTACTGGTAATTAGCATAATTTATCGTACAAATATACCGTGTAACGACATCTACAGGTAATTTACGTAATTTCTCGTACAAATATACCGTGTAACGACATCTACAGGTAATTAACGTAATTTATCGTACAAATATACCGCGTAACGGTATTTACAGGCGATTAGCGTGATTTGTCGTACAAATATACCGCGTAATAATGTGTACAGGTAATTAACACGATTAATCATCCAAATGTACCGCGTAATAATGTGTACAGGTAATTAACACGATTGATTATTCAAATATAACGCATAACAACATATACTGGTAATTAGCGTGATTTATTGTACACATGTACCGCGTAATAATATTTATAGGTAATTAACACGATTAATCATCCAAATGTACCGCGTAATAATATTTATAGGTAATTAACACGATTAATCATCCAAATGTACCCGTAACTATATCGGCAAGTAATTATCGTGATTGAGATAATCGTCCACGTATACCGATATTTACAGATAATTACAGATATTTACAGATAATTAAGAAAAATAATACGATCGTCCCAATGTACCGTGTTGCGCTAATATGGTAAGGAAATATGAGAATAAATAGGAACGTTCTACATACATTTATTGCTTTCTTACGTAATCATAATGTTCATATGTATCGTTAAGCAGTAATTATGCTTTTCCATATCAATGAACACAAAACAGTAAATACTAGATTCGCTAGGCCAAAGAAGTAAATGAGATGGATCATGTTCACAACCCCTATGCCCATTAACTGTCTTTTCTTATTGACTTGCAGAGATGCTATGCTTGTGCCCATTATAAACTGCAGTACTAGTATATTTGCCGGATTTGTGATCTTTGCCATTTTGGGGTTCATGGCGGAGTCAGCTAATACCACAGTCGACAAAGTTGTTAGTCATGGTAATTTATTATTATTATTATTATTATTAATATTATTCTACATTTATATTGCGCTTTATCTAATTAAGATATAATTACCTTAAAGCGCTTTACATGCAAGACAAAACAAAGATTACATCAGTCACAGCCATGAGAAAGTTTCTGAATCATACGTCTGTACTTTACACACACACACACACACATACACACACACAAACACACCCATACACACACACATACACACACATATACACACATACACACACTCACATACACACACACACACGTGGCCCAGGTCAATAAACGAAAACAAATTGTTGAACAAAAAAAAAAAAAATCCAGGGAATGTTGTTCTTATATCTGAACAGATAAACTCAGCTCAGCATGTTCTGATGAAATGCTGAAGAGCAGCAAAATCGGGTCTTAGAGAGAGTGAGAGAAAAAAAACAACAACCGTAGAGATATGGAAGATGGTTCAATTGATGTATGTCATTTTCATGCTAGAAGTTTTGCTGTGCCCGAGCACATTGTCACGTGGAAGCTTGGTGCTGTCATTACTGATCCTGGTCTCTCGATTCCGTTTGAATTGAAAATATTGAGGCTGACCTGCTTTTCTGCTATTAAATCGTAAAATCAGAATGGAATGACAGTAACATTGAGATGTTGAAATTCATTATCTCTCTCTAGATACGATATGAACATAAAATAAGGGGCGTGCTCTCTTTATTTGAAATCAATGACTAGAAAGCCACAGTGTGATATTTTGTTCTTGAAAGTTACCGTGTAAAGCGATACTAACAAGTTAGAGAGGCCTCCTGTCCGACATTCCGTTACAGACAATTCTACATGCATGTACATCCACGTGATATATTTGAAAAACAAACAAAAATTAACAATCAGAGAACCGACACAGATTATAATGTCTAGATTTACACGTCTTTCTGGTTGGGATTAAGCGTTGTAACACAATGTGCAATCTTTCTACTTTAGGGCCAGGATTGACATTCGTGGCGTATCCAGAGGCGGTGGCCAATCTCCCTATTTCTCCTATGTGGGCGGTATTGTTTTTTCTGATGTTGTTCACCATCGGTCTGGACAGCCAGGTAGTTAGATAATTCATATAAACACAATTATCGTTACAACATTTCGTGTTCTCCAGTCTATTTGAGAGTGCGAAAACACCCATTACTTTTGCGAGGATTTTAGAGTAAAGTTTTCAGTATGAGGCATTATTTCAAAATCAAATTTAACATGATCCAGGCTCTTTTTGCAAGGCAAAGAAAAATAACGAAAATACATTAATTTATTTGATTCAGTTCAGCTCTTAGAAAGTACACGTCGCCATTTGTAAACTTTGAGGTAATGTGTACAGAGTTAAGGGTATTTCCTGAGTGTGCATGTGCATTGAAGCAATTTACATATATATCTTGCATAAAAAGTTCATTTCTAGAGGCAAGGGAAAGGTTTGCAGTAAGACAGGTGGATTCATAACGCTTACTTATGGTACGTGTACATTCTGTGAAAAATTCCAAATTCTTCGGAAGTATTTATGTCTACCGATTATCACATATTTGAAAATAAAAAAAAAATTAATTTTTGAAAGTTCCAAATTGAAAATCGGTGGAGACATTCATTTGGAATGAATGATATTGGGATTTTGAAGATTTGACTTTTTTCTCTCCGTTTGTTCTGAAGGAAAGAGCTATAAGGAGTGAAAAATAATGTGATTATATGCTCTCAAGTAGACTGAACCAAATATTTTCCAGTTACCCTATTGTTAGACAGAAACCTACGTCATCCACAAATATATAAGCAGTATGATATTGCTGAATGAACACCATGAATGTAAATAATGCAGAAACAGATTGTCAATTAACATGTGTAGATTTTAGAATACTGTCTTTTATTAAATAAATGATTTATTTTAAGTGACTTTTCAAATTTGAAAATATTGAGTGATTTTACTCATATCACAATCGCCATTTTACACGTTTTAATGGCATATGGAAAACAAAGTTGCAATAATTTTTTTTCACGCTCTCAATGCCACTGGAGAGTTCCCTGTCAACACGGAAATGCATGGGTGATTTAAATTTGGTCTGTATAGTCCGAATCGACCAACAAGACTAATGATAGTTATGATAAACACTTTAAAATGGATTTTCAGTATGGCGACGTCGTGGAAGCTAACAACTTGATTGGTTAATTTTATTGACGGTTATTCGATGTCACGCTGACCGAAATGTTCACGTACGTGTAAATGCGGCATTGTCATACATGTCAACTACTATCCCGACTTTTATGAACTGCATATATAGTTTGTAAAGTTTTTATAAGTTTACTTACTTCTTCCGTGTTGGCAGGGTACGCTGTCCATATATTTTATTTCTAACTGTATATATTTGACAAAGTTCACGGTTCTAAAACTGAAAATTCCAAAGATTACTTCCATATGATAAATTTTTATATGTGAAATTGAAGAATGTGCAACTATGTTATCCATGTTAAAAAGTTTCAAAATTAACAGTTCTTTTATACATGAAACAAACTATATTCTGTTAGAAGGTGAATGTGAAGCGCTTTTCTTTGGGGGTAAGGTCGGCCCTTTAATTCATTCAGGTAAGCAAAATCGTGTAACAGAGTGTTAGAGAAATCAAGGGCACATTTTGAATGATCTAATTTTTTTTTTCGTGTTTGTGCGAAACAATTTGCAGAAACCATTGATTTGATAAAAAGCATTTGAGAAAGGATTTATTTTTTTTTTACTTTTTGAAATGCTTTGTTATCCTTTCATCTGTTTTGGCAGAATGTTTCAGTTTATATGCTCGTCTTCAGTGTGTCAAAATGTTGAATGAATAGTTTTTGTGAAGACTGCTTGAAGTTTTTGCCAGTAGGTGTGTATGTGTGTGTGTATATGTATGTGTGTGTATGTGTGTGTGTATATATATATATATATATATGTGTGTGTGTGTGTTGTGTGTGTGTGTGTGTGTGTGTGTAAGAGAGAAAGGATATCGGAAGTGTACTACATCACTGAAAGATCGAATAATGTTGTGCTTGATAAAAAAATATATATATACCAACGGACTCCATAATAGTATTGTATGGTATGCTTTAGTGATTTTTTGCTTCAGTTTCAGAAGGATACATCTTTTATAATGACAGCTCTGGAAACTTGACAAAAACGAAACAAAATCTGACCTTTAACTGAATGTAATGTACATGCATAATTGACAAAGACTTTCTTCTTCACATACATGACAAATTGAATTATTTTAAATCCCAATATACGAGGATACCCTCTTCTCTTCACATAGTCCTCTTCAAGGCGGGGGGGGGGGGGGGGGGGGGTCGACGTTCGACCAAATTTGATCTGATAACATTCGAGATTTTACGGGTAGTGTGTCATACCCTCGATCTCAAGGTGTTGACGCGTCTTAAACGTTTAGCGTGGTTCTTGCGTCTGAGATTTCACTGTCTGGACTTTTACAGATTGAAAAAAAACAAAACAAAAAAAAACAAAAAACAATTACATAACCATATCTCTCCATTATCACAAATGACGAGTAAAATGCACGACCCCCCCCCCCCCCCTTTTTTTTTTACCTGAGATTCAACGCTCATGAATTTGAGGTTCAACGCTCGTGAATTTCCTTGCAGCTCAGAGGACGTTTAATCGGTAGATCCATTCATTGATAATGTTTGAGGATGATCAGTAGTGACGTGTAAAGGCATCGGGGCCGTGTGTTACAAGGGGAAAAAAATACGACTAAGACTAAAACTGTTACCGAGTTCTAAAAACTCATCAACTTAATTTTTGTGAGGATATAATAATATAAAATTGTATAACTAAATTCTTTTTTATGACATTAAAATCAGAATTTAATCAACGTAAAGATTAAAAATCAGTAGCAAAAGAAGATTTTAATCTTAGTCGCAGATTCTTTTGTAAAACGTGGCCCGGATTACTTACAAGACAACATCGAAATTTTTTAGTATGTTTATGTTTGATTGTTGGTTCACGTCCACTGGTGAACATTTCACCCAGAGAGTCCAGCAGTAGGAGAGACCAGCTGTAGGTGAAATAACAAGAAATATTGACCTGTGCATGGTGCTGATGGCCGGAGCAATGCAACCGTGACTCGGGATCTCTGTTTTTAGGTCATGTTTAAAAAGATCCGGGCCTTTCGCAGCTGATGTCGAGCGCTTGACAAAGCAACAGTCACTACCTATTTTAAATCGTTCTAGGTTTGACACAGCTGTCGAGGCCCTACACCTGCCGGTTAAAGAAGCGAGTGTCCTAACCGCTAACCGATCACGACCTGTTTTTAATGTGTTGACAAACTGCTACTGATAAACAAAGTACTCTATAATCATAAGCAACCCAATGCATACACTGAAAGTGACATCACAATTTAACGTATACTGATGAATTTACGAGCGTTAAATGATTTGGCAATGATTTCCTTGGGTTGCATTTTCAAAATTATTTTACTAAAGGATATGGATAACAAATTTAAGACAGAGTGGGGCCAATAAAACACACAGACATATACAAGAATAGAAAGGATTATTTTTTGGTTATTAATCAGAAACCAAGAAACTTAGGATTGTAATAGCGTTATGTGTTACATGATTTGATTTCCTTCATTGAGACAGGTATGGTCGGCACGTATGTGGAGCCACGGGGGCCTCGAACAGGCATCACCAGGCTGAAAAGTCACATAGGTTTTTATATGTCCATTTTGTGATCGAAACAGAGATATATGTATTAAATGGAAATATTATACAAAAAAAAAAAAAAAAAAAAAAAAAAAAGAAAGAAAACAAATAAAAAAAAAATTAGGAAATAAATAAATGGGGTGAAAATATTCATATAGTTTTATGGTGTTGTTCTCTCTATGAGGTCGTGATGTTTCATAAATGAACTGATTTACATTTAGGTAGAAAAGGAAAGTTTATATTCATCAGCATGTTCCACTAACAATCTATGTCAATGATATATCTTCACCCCTTTTATAGACTTGGTTTAGTTTTTTTAATGTCTCTATTTTCGTTTTAAGGTAACATCCTCGTAAATAAGTATGCTTTTATATATACTCCAGTAAACCCGGTACACCAACAAAAATGGCTAATATTAATCGTGAATACTGGCAATGCTTAAAGTGTTATATTACCCCCCCAAACCAATTTCCCTACCCAGTGATCAATAAACGGAAACTTACACAGATCATTTCAAAAATAGATTTTAATGTGCACCACATCGATTGGTTATGATGAATTAATTTATTAATAATATGTTATGATTGCTTCACTCTATTTCACATATTCTTGTCATAAAACATTAAGAACACTTGTTACAAACACAGATGTATATCATCTATAGTTTACTTTGGTTGTGACAAGTTCAAATATATAATTTCTTTAAAAAATTCTATGATGTTTAAAACTTGAAATATATTACCTCTCCCAACATATGTGTGTAATTATTTATAAATTTTCGACACTGTTTTGGACTTAATTGAAAATCATAGGAATAAATTACATTACGAACGGTAAATTGTATTCATTTGTCGTTAATGTACAGCAGCAATTTGATAAGTTAGGTGTTGGTCTCAATAGACATGAATGAAGCAATCGTGACTTTTTCAATATATTTTTGTTGCATTTATATTTATAGTGTGTAAATGTTCATACCGTTGTAGCACACGTTAAGGTTGATTTTGTACAGGACTGACGTTTTGAACGTTTTCTGATATTTTATTTAGTTTGGTATGGTTGAAACCTGCATATCAGCATTTCTGGATGAATATCCAAAACTACTTCGAAACAAAAGGACGCAGATTTCAGTTTTAGTCTGTTTTGTGGAATTTTTGCTGGGACTTCCCTGCATTACCCAGGTGAGTTTCGATCACTGTAAAGGATTCATTTAATAGGAAGTAATGTCATAGACATGATAAATAATACATTCTGTTAGACACGGATTACAACATAGAAGAGATACTTTTGTTGACGGTAAATGACACACGCGTGGCTTATTTTCAGGGTGGAATCTACGTTCTTCAGATCATGGATTGGTACTGTGCTAGCTTTTCCTTAATGCTGATCTCTTTGACGGAATGTTTAGCTATAGCGTGGATATATGGTACACATAAATTATCAAATTATTTATATGAAATTATCCATAAAGTACTTGTGCATCCTTATTTTGTCTTGCGTATTGATTAAAGGATTAATACAATGTGGGACTGTATTGCTTATTATTTAAAAAGTGCTTTTTATTTCTGCTTTCCAAAAAGAAAAAAAAATGTTCTTGGAATCCAAATTCATGTTGAGAAACTTGGTATCATGACTTGTTTTTACAGGGCATTTTAAACTTTAATCAATATTTTACAGGCACAGATCGATTTTACAAAGATATTGAATTAATGTTGGGACGCAAACCTCATGCCATTTGGCACATCATGTGGAGATATGTGACACCGTCCATAATCTTGGTAAATGTATATAAATATACCGTAAAACACGGTTATAGTGAACATACAGGGCCGACTGCATTAGTTCACTGTAGCCGAACTCCATTATATCCAGTAGGATTTTAGTTGTTTGTTTGTGTATTTCTTTATATTAAAATCTAGATATAATTCAACTGTTTTTTTTTTTAAATTTTATAGTTTAAAATATGAAGTAAAGGTAACTTTTGGGTAGTTATGGTACAAAAATATATAAATATTTGAAAATTTATATTCTGTTTACATTGCACCTGTCTCTAAACTGTTGTAAATATGTGTGAATATCAATTTTTGTTTACATTTGTAAACAGGGCATCTGGTTATTTAGTGTGATCACCTTGGGGCCTGTGAAATACGATGGAAAGGACTATCCAACATGGGCTGTGGGGTTAGGATGGTGTCTAGGAGTTGCATCAATGATTCCTATTCCAATAATTGCAATTAAATCACTGATGCTTTCCACAGGAACATTTAGTGAGGTAAATGCCAATGGTTAGGCCGTTCTATACACACTGATTTTGATTACAGATTACTCAGTTGACCTGATCAAGATATAGGGCTCATGGCAGGTGAGTCCGATGAACAGGGGATGCTTACTCTTTCCAGGCACCTGATCCCACCTCGGATATATCCAGGGGTCTAGGAGTTATGACATTAATCACTATTCATTATCTTCACCTTGATCAGATTTTTTTCTTGGCTTTTTTCTTGAAATTTTGTAATTCATAAATTACTCCAGCTCAAATATTATTCATTGATGAATTGTGTTTAAATTATCTCTATTAGCGTTGTACCAGCGGCGAATATTCTCTGTTCCTGTGTCCCTAGTATATGAATATCTAAATATACATGAAAAGTTCCTTGTGGTTTTTGACATTTTGATTCATTGGAAAACATTAAGAAAGCAAAAGAAAAAAAAAAAAATGCTTGGACTTAAAAAGATGTACTGTCATTCACCTTTGGACATGTCTCATTTCATGCTATTTGGCTATTGTAGAGGTGGAAGAAATTAACTACCCCATTGAGTAGCTGGGGACCAAGTCAACCGGAAGACAGAGAACGGTACCATGCATCACTGTGTTACTCTAATGATGGGGTACTTATGACAGCATCTTATTCAATGGGTCATCAAACCAACATTGAAGATGATATTGCAAAATCATTCCTGTCAACGTGAATGATGTTACTGCTGGTGAAAGTTTCATATTCAGTGATTTTTTTTTTGCAAAGTAAAATGATAGACTTGAGGGAGAGTTTTTTTGATGCTCACTCACATCAGTGTGATAATAATATTAAAGTTTCACCCTGTCTGTCTGTCCGTCTGTCTTTCTACCTTGTGAGAAAGTTACAGTATGGTAGAAATCAAGAGTACTTCCCATTATTGTGAGATCAAATTTGAAAATTGTGATATTATCCTCACAGTTGATTGTAAATTTGAGAGTCTCTGCTGGATTTAAGCCCACAAACATAATTCAGGATATCATCTGGACAATTCATACTGGGACTAGGAAGCCAGCCATTGATTAATTCAACATACAAATAATCTGGATGGTATCGGAAAAATAAAGATCATCTGCATCCAGCCGGGAGAGTAGTCCTACATGGAAAGCCGCAGTGCCATATATGTTGTGCACATACTACAATTCATCTGACTATAAACTGTATGTCTGTCTGTTGATATTACATCCACTTGCACTGTATATCAATATATTTTTTTTTACTTGATAATACTTATCAAGTATAATAGCCATACTCCTCTTTATGAAATATTGTTTTAGCAAGGGTATTCACTCCATCAGAGTAGTTGTGATTTCTTTGCAGAAACATGCTGTGTAGTGGTTTTTTTTTTTATTTAAACTGTAATGTTATTGTAGAGTTTTATCAAGAAATTTTGTGGGTTTATTTGCGTTGTAGTTGTCGTTGAAACTTGTCAGCTCACCTGCTCTTTTCTTTTCTTGTTCATTGACTATAACATTAAAATCGTGTTTAGAGAGAGCCAAAATTCAAACCTGTTACCAATGAAGTATGATTTGTAAGTCTTTTTCATCTAACGTGGGTTGGCTTTTGTGATTTCGATATTTAGTTCTAATATGTGTTGATTTATCTATATATCTAGTCCATTTGTGTACAGCTGATTTTTACGATAATGTCAGTAAATTTTTATATTTTTAGAATGAGGTATTTTTATTTTTATTGAAATATACATTTGACATTGTCAATGGAAGATGATTTTGCTATGATTCAATGAAAATATGTTGTCTTCTTTTTAAAACTGTTTATCACAGTGAAATACAGATTTTATGCAGTACATTTATCACGGTTAGGGTATTGTCTGGAAAGACTATTTTTTTAGTATGAAAACTATGTCATATACATTTATTGTACACATGAATTACACCGCTTTTGCCTTATGTTTATAGCACATTTTAATTTAATGGACCTGTGGTATCTTTTTTATAACATGCATTATGAAAGGTGAAACATTCAATAGATTAAGAAACAACAAAACAAGTGATATATATATATATATCCAACAGGGCATTTGTAGTTTCTCTACATACCATGCAGTGTATATGTAGACTAGGATGATTTATGTAGAGACATTTTGAAGTTATTTTTTGGTTGTTTATATGCACAGAGACTTGTATAACATATCATGTTATTTATGTCTCTGATAGGCATTAACATGAAATTCGTATATATAAAGAGCCCAAATTAAAAAAAAAATTGTTGCTAAATATAGAATATAGATATAAAAATCTTCACTCCAGTTGTTTCATTTAGTTCTGATTATGTATAATTAACAAAAAAATACAAAACATTATTTTGTTTTAAACATTTTTCGCCTTGTTTGAAAATAATCTACACTCCTTTAAATTCTACTCTAAAGGGAATTTTGTCTTCAGACATTAATTTTATTGACGTTACCGAACTGTAGAAAAATAAAATTATTATGTACATTTGTTGTATATAATCTCTGAATATGCTAAGCATAATATGTTTATTTATGTTCTCTCATTAGAAAAAAATGAATATCTCCATATTCTACATGTTGTCTTACTTTGACGTGCTATTGTTTACTAAAGCATCTATAATTTTTTCACGTACTTTTAATGAAGAGATCTGTGTTCAGAAATTGAAATACTGATTTTCTCCTCTTTGATGCGATTACTACGGCTGATAAGGTAAGATCCCTTTTGTTTTTGAATACTTTTATTTCTTTTTTGAATTGTTGCAGATGATTTTCATAATTCTCAAGTCATAAAATGATGAATGAGATAGGACGTGTATATGTTGTATCATAATTACTGTGCATGGATATTGGAAAAAAAAATATTCAATTTAACTATGTGATTAGTAAAATAAATAAATTATAGAAAAAACATAAAGATAGTTGTGTTTATAGTTTCTTTACCGAGGAGAACGTTGGACATGAATGAATTGCTACAAATCATAATTTGTTGTAACATTGTACAAAAGAAGGTATACAACATATTGTGTTCAATCACATACATTTATAAGTCTGGGTTATTATAAATAAATGAAAACTGTGATTGTTCCATGGGCACCAGCATTGCTCTGTTCTGTGACTATTAGTGCACATGATCTATTGTTATTTCTACAATCTTTATTGTTGTGACTATTGCTACGTATTACAATAGTCAATGTGCATGAAACATCATTGCTCTGTTCTGTGTCTGTTGGGACATGTAGCAGTATTTTATGGGACCCACCATTGTATGTTATGTGACTGTTGGTCAACCAGGGTAGAAAATAACTCCTGTCTTGTGGGTATCTTTATTGTGACAATGTCAGCAATTACTTACATGGATGGTAATGATGATCACAATGATGATAATTTGAAGTGCAGTAAAGATTTATAAAAAACAGGAATAGTAACTGTAGGAAAAGTTTACTAGCAAATAAATTTATTTGGATAAAATTTCGAGCGTGATTCTGCCTGCTTCTTCCTGCAAGTTGGAAAGTAAAGAATAAAGAGAAAACGCATGAAACTTTCTTGAATTCTTGCCAAACATCAACAGATACGAGTTCTGCCCAGTGTTCTCGTGGCGAGTACAATAATAGACATGTATTGACTGGTTGATATATGCCTTCCAGTTAACCTTCTTTGCATATGGAAGAGAACCAAGCATATCAAGCAAGTACGGTTAAACCTTTCATCCATCATATTAACCATCGTTGATTTACTCATCCGTGTAGTGATACTAATTCTTGATCACCCCATCCTCAGATTTTTATACCACCTGCAACTAAGTCAATGGGGGTGGGGGTATACTGGAATCAGGCTGTCCGTCCGTCCATGTGTAGATGCAATGATTTCCGGCCTCTAAATGTTATTCTTTTCACTTAGAGTCAACATTCCATATATACAGTCTCCCTGTGGGACAATAATGATCCTTATTGATTTTGGGATCAAAAGGTCAAGTGTACTGGGCATTGAAATAGCAGATTGGTTTCCGGGCTCTAAAGTGTTATCCTTTTCATTTATAATCACCTTATCGCATATATGGAGCTCCCATGGGGCGAAGATGATCCCTATCGATTTTGGGTCAAAAGTGCAAAGGCCAGTGTACTGGACATTGAAATAGCAAAATAGTTTTCGGGTTCTTGCGTGTTATCCTTTTCACCAAGATTCTCTATATCACGTCACACATATGGACTACCCTTGGGACGAAAATGGATCCTACCAACGTTGGGGTCAAAAGGTCAAAGGAACACGCTTTGGGTTTGACAGACTGGAATGAGCGGGAGTATTTCTAGAGGGCTGTGTTTACAGTACCTCTTGTTTACCCTAGTTACAATGGATTCTGCCGGTTTCTTGTGGTGAACAATAAAATGATGAAAGGATGCTTTTGCATTGTGCTCGTTAAATGATTTTTGATTGGGATAGCTAATGCATACCTTGTAAAGTGGTCTGTGATCATAATATCTGTTGATCACCTCTTGCGTGTTCACACCATTTTTTTTTTAGGCCGTTCCGTTCTTTATGCACTGATTTTGACTACGGATTACTCCGTCTACCTGATCGAGACATAAGGTTCACGACAGGTGTGAGCGGTCGATAGGGGATTCTTATTCCTTCTAGGCACCTGATCCCACCTCTGGTATATCCAGGGGTCCGTGTTTGCCCAACTCCATATTTTGTATTTATTTTTGGGATTTATGACATTGATTGCTATTGGTTATCTTCACCTTTTCACCAGAGGAGCCTGTTGATTGGTTGTCTTCTCGCATATCTTACTCGGTGATCCACATAAGGTTAGGTGCTGTAAGTATATCCTAATATCGATGCAGAAAGGAAGTTGGTCTTGTACGTTCCGAAAGCTCTTTGCTGTTCCATCCACCAATGCACTTGTTTATCTGATTTTTTTTTCTATTTGATTTCTTCTCGGGAGGTAATAGCATTAAGTCAGTTAATGGTGTGCTCACTCTAATATAGTCTATGATTTATTTATAGTCCCTTCAAAACCTGTACATTCTCTGATTTGTTAGTTTCGGCTGGTTTACCACTTCTACAGTATGCCTGAATCTGTCTCAGTAGCGTTCTATAATACAATATCACTAATAAATTTGACTTTCCTCTTGATAAACTGAAACCTGAATGGAGCAAGCTAAAGCATGGCCCCCTGTGTTTCATTTAAAACAAGCGTTACTTTCCTCAAATGTCTTACCAAAAATACGTCATTAATCAATTACTCAAAACCTGTCAAAATTCCAGTTCTACTCTTGTTTTGTTTATTACTATTATCATTTTGTCTATTAATGATACTTTTCTCGAATTCACAACATTAAAACGTATGGTTTTACAACTCTTTACACGACCATACCTCACGATAAATTAAAGACTAGACTTTTTGACATCATAGACAGTTGTGTCGTGAACAAAAATGGTAAAAGGAAATATTCATATTTAGTGATTGGTCATCCCAAAAAATATTTTGTCAAACACCACTCTGACTCCACGCACAAGTACTCTGAAGTTGATATTAAATAGATGCTCGAGTTCGTCATTGACAATATTTTTGTAGTCTTTGGTGATCAGGTCTCCCAACAGTCTGTTAGAATTACCATGGGCACGAATTGTGTTCCTTTGTTACTGACCTATTTTTATATTCTTCGAAGCAGAATTCATTCAAAAGCTTCTACATGAGAAAAAAAATCTCTTCCTGTGGCCTTCAATTTGACATTTAGATATATCGACGACGTTTTGTCTAATAACAATGCTCATTTTCATTCATATGTCGATTCGATATATCCCAGTGAGCTTGAAATAAAAGAACCTTCCACTTCAGCTTCTTACCTAGCTATTTTACTGAAAATAGATGCCGGCGGCAAACTAACAGCTCCACTTTATGACAAACGGGATGATTTCAATTCCTCCATTGTCAACTTTCCTTATTTATGTGGCAATATTCCATCATTATCTGCATATGGTGTTTATATCTCCCAACTGATTCGATACGCAAGAGCTTGTTCTGCTTATGACAGTTTTTAAATCGAGACAGGCTACTGACAAAGAAGTTGATGTTACAGGGGTTTGTACAGTCTCGTCTAAAGTCAGCATTTCGAAAATTTTATGGTCGTTATAACGATCTAGTTTGCCAGTACAACTTACCATTAAGTCAAATGCTGTCTGATATGTTTCCTATCAATTGTTTGTCCGTCCTTGGCACACTGACTCTGACTACTTTTACATGATCGGAATATAAGGCTCACGGCGGGTGTGACCAGTCGACAGGGGATTCTTACTCCTCCTAGGCACCTGGTCCAATCTCTGGTATGACCAGGGATGCGTGTTTGCTCATCCCTCTGATTTGTATTTTCTATATGAATTACGAGATTGAATACTGTTAGTTATCTTAGCCTTTTCATTTATAATGTAATTATAAGGACCCATTAGAAATAAGCTAATTTCAGCTTGTATGGGTTATCTAGAGGTTATCACGTCATTGTATTTCATGTATCGATCTTGCTACTTCTTTAATTATCATAATTACATAGTGCATTATTATTTTCAAATTTATATTCATGACATTCTGTGATATCTTGCACCTGTATAAAGTGAAATTAAAAAGGAAAATGATCGATGAATACACATCATTCTTTCAAATTCAGGTCAGGAAAGATGATCATAATCAATCTTTTATCAAGGACATACGGTTGAATTCATAGAATCTTAATAGCCTAACAAACCTCTACTTGCCACCCTCTAAAATCTCCACTTGTTAGTGACCAGAGTTTGTCGTAGTATTGGAAGAGGATTTATTTCCATTCCCTCATGTAGGAAGAGTTCATCTTTATCTGATATAGTAATGACTTCCTTCACTGTATTTGGATTTTTTGCTTCTCGTAACCTTTCTCCCACTGTTGGAAAACAATTTGCAGCTTCTTCAAGTACTTATTGGTGTTGTATTTATGTCCATTACTGTTCGTCGAGTCAAAAGCCAAACGCGTTCCATGTAACATACTGTTTACTTCTAAGCACTTGCTAGCGCCATAGGGATCCGGGATAGAATTGGTCCTCATTATTCCATGCTTGTCGTAAGAGGCGACTAAATGGGGAGGTCTCTTGGATGAGACCACAAAAACCGAGACCCCATGTCAAAGCAGGTTTAACACTAGAAAGATTCCTTCCTGCTCAATGGTCCTGAGCGCCGAGCGTAGGCCTAAGTTTTGCATCCCTTCACCGGCAATGGAGACGTCTCCACATGAGTGAAGAATTCTCAACGTGAACGTGAAACAACAAACAAAATCAAATAAAATCTAAACTCTTGCCAATGATATTATGTACACTGCCATTCCTGCAGAATAATCTTCACCCCCCCCCCCCCTTTGTTTCATAATGTAGAATTCTAGTAACAATTATTCAGCACGGAGGAGTATGCAATATATTGAAATGTATATGTTCTAAATATTTTCTTTAAAGATTTCATAAGTTCGAAATAAATATTTATATTTTAATTCATTTACTATTTTACAGAATTAGAAATTTAATATGGTTTTATCTGATTTGATTTATTTCAAAACGTTTGTCTTCTTATCTCATTATTTTATCAAGTTTACTGTTTATCAGGAAAAGCCCAAGTCATTCCTCTTTACGATAGCTGCTTTGTTACTATTTAAAGTTTTGGACATTTTGAACTGGTCACATCCCTTTATATCTTTGATTAGTATTCTAGTTTTTCAGGCCCAAGCGACATCCATAGGCGTGATTGTACTCCACACATAGTTTAAAGTTTGCAACGTTGTATTGATTTGGTTGATATTTATTGCATTCAGCAGATTGGTGTTGAGCGTAGCCTCATCTTCACTACTTTATCTTGTCAGTGAATGCTTGAGTGATGTGTATTTTCATGGATAAAATAAATATTATATATGCCAGGCCTTTGCATCTGCTAGGATGTTACAATAATCACAGAAATGCTACCCTGGTTATTATCTTAAAAACATACTTTTAATTAGAAAAGTTCAAATAAGTTCAGTTTTCCTTATTTGTTCAATTCATGTTATTCAACAGTTTTTCATGGGGTATCCATTATTTAGAATTTATTTAGTTTCTGTTCATCATAAACTCTTAAACTCTTAAATGTTCTATGCTAAGATGAAACATTGTTGCTTAAAGAAATTATAGTAAGTTTTGATTTCTGTGGTTTTGATTTTTTTCGTATTATTTCAACGATGTCCATAACAATCATGCATAGTTATTATTATTCTTTTCATGAAAAAGCTAATATAACGAACACTTCTCAATCTCGCAATTCCTATAGAAAATACAAATCAGTGAAATGGGCAAACACAAATTCCTGGATATACCAGGTTGGATCAGGTGCCTAGGAGGAGTAAGCATCCCCCGTTGACTGGTCACGGTCACTGCCGCCGTGAACCCTATATCTTGAGCAGGTAAACTGAGTAATCCGCAATCAGAATCAGTGTGTCAAGAATGACCAAACAGTTGATATGATATACATCAGACAGCATTTAACCGAATGGAAGGTTCTATCGTTATAACGAGCGTAGAATGTGCGAAATGCTGACTTCAGACGAGGTTGTAGAAACCCCTGTAACATCAACTTGTTTGTCAGTAGCCTGCCTCAATCTAAAAACTGATAATATTCAGAATAAGCCTTTGCGTATTGAATTAGTTGAGAGATAAACACAACACATGCAGGTGATAATGGATAAGGGCAGCTGGCGATGAAGAAATATAAATCATATCGTTTTTCATAATGTTGAGTTGTTAGTTTGGCGTCAGGATCTATTCTCAATAAAATATTCAAACTGATTTGGAAGATGTGGCGCCTTTTATTTCAAGTTCACTGGGGTATATCGAATCGATACATGAAATTGCTCAATATTAATAAATAAAACGTCGTCGATATATCTAAATTCGGAATTGAAGTCTACTGCATAAAAATATACAAGCAGGTCAGTTAACAATGGAGTATAATTCGTGTCCATGGGAATTCCAACAGACCGTTGAAAGATCTGATCACCGACGAAATTGTCAATGAGAGACTTTAGCATCTTTTCAATATCAACTTCAGAATACTTGTGCGTGGGGCCATATTGGTGTTTAACAAATATTTCTTTGGATAACTGATCACTAAGTATGAATATTTATTTTTACTATTTTTATAGAAGAAGGAATTGTCTATGATGTCAAAAAGTCTAGTCTTTGATTTATCACGAGGTATGGTCGTGTAAAGTGTTGTAAAGAGATACGTTGTAATGTTGTTGATTTGACATCTTTACTAAAAGTTCTGTAGAAGGTTTTAGAATCCATGTTTGATTTACACCACTTCTGGCATTTGTAGTGGCACAGTGCGTTTGAAGTTTCTCTTTTACAACAGTTAATATTTTCTTGAGGAGCAAAGACAGAAAATTTATTGTATTTAACCGTCATGGAAAAGAGCAATGGTGGTACACTTGAGAGTCTGTTACATATGCTAACCGTCACCATTGTTGAGTTCAGTGATTTTTAGTACGTATAAGAATATTTCATGGTCACTACGATTGTCTTTTCTGTGACTGTAGGTTTTTGTTTGTTTGTTTGTTGTTTTCCGCCACACTCTATAATTTTCAAGTTATCTGGTGGCGTCCAGGTTTTATTGGTGGAGGAAAGAACCCAGATACAATGTATCAGGGAAGAGACCGGCGACCTTCCGAAAGTAAACTGGCAAACTTTCTCACATATATCGGCGCGAGCGAGGTTCGAACGTGATTGTAGGTACATGTAATAGTATTTTGTGTGCAATACATTTGTTCTGTTCTGTGACTATTGGTATATGTTAGGCATTTGAAACAGTATTTCAACAGCGTCGACTTATTTCTTTAAGTATTTATAAGTGCTCACGAAAACATGATAGTTTTAAAGTGTTTTTCTTCCGAAATCTATTTTTACATTTACTATCATAAAAGTATTCCTGTAGAATATCACGACACAATCTAAAGTCATCTTAACCGTCATATCTCCCGTGCAAATTTGGTATGTAGAAGTGTTAACGGAATAAAACATCCCGTACTTTCATTTATTTTCGTTGAAAATTAATATCCGTTTTGATGGTTTATCGAACAAAATCAATTGACAAACGAAGTGGAAATTTTAATCAAGGAAGTAGAAATTAAATAGGTTTCTATAAAAGTAGTGTGAAAAATGTTATAAATGTGGTTTTATGTATATGGTTTTTTTGTTTTGTTTTGTTTTTTGTTTGTTTGTTTTTTTGTTTTTTTTTTGTTGCCCTTGTTTTTAGCTCATATCAAAAAAAAATCAAGTAAGCTTTTCCAATCTTCTTTTGGCCGTCTGTCTATCCGTCTGAAAACGTTTTGAATTCTTTTGAATCCTTCTCCAGTACTACAGAACTTGCCACGAAGCATACCTGGGTAAAGAGGATTCAAGTTCGTTCAAAAGTAGTGTCACACCCTTCTTAAAGTGGAAATAATTAAGAATTGTGAAAATCTTGTGACAATTTAAAAGTTCTTCCCAAGAACCACTAAGCCAATTACAATCAAATCCGACACAAATCTATCTTGGGAAAAGGGGAATCGAGTTTGTTAAATGAAGGACCATGGTTCCTCCCAAGGGAGATAATCAAGAAAAGGTAAAACTAAGGCGAGGACATTTAAAAACCTTTTTCGTAAGAATCACTGAGCCATAACACAAGGGTAATAGTGCTAAGGTTAGATTTATCCGCGAGCCAGCCTGTTAGAATGATTTAAGTAGTGACAATTCTTGTATATATATCTGTGTGTGTGTGTGTGTGTGTGTGTGTGTGTGTGTGTGGATATAAAAGATGCGTGCAAACGTATTACTAAAGGTTGACCTTTGGAATGTATGTATATCCGTGAATATTCACGAGAGAAACTGTTTTAAGAGGGCTTCATTGGACTTTTTCAGTTGACTCAAAACCTACTTATATGCATAATGCTAAACGTCCATTTGGCGCAGCAAAGGTCCCTTAAATGTTTCAGACTTACCTAGATGTGATTGTTACTTTACGAAGACTATATGTGGTGTCCCTGTCATTATTCATATTGATGATTTTCTTATTACAGAAGATTCGCATGAGAAATACTTGTTTATGTAGCATATTCTCATATGGATTGAGACATCTAAGTTTTAGCATTATTTGGGATAAGTGCCAGTTCCCCTTACAAACGTTAATTTTTCTTGGTATATGTATAGACACTAATGTCTTAACATTATCTCTTCCACGCAATGAGAGTTTTCCTGACTTTTGCAATAATTCGCTACGAAACTTTGTGCCAGCAAATGTCACCTGGAATCATTCATAGAGAAATTGAACTCAGCATGTAAAGTGATCCAAGAATGTAGGTCGTTCCTTCGCAAGAATGACAAAATCCGCTTAGGAAATGGATTTCGAAAGGACCTAGAATATCGAAACATTATAATAGACGCATGCGATACAGTTGTAGTTGTTTTTCATAACATTGATTACTTCTATGTGAATTGGAAAAGGAACCTGCCCGAAGCAGAAAACCATCTCATTAACGTGAAATAGACATTAGCGATTACATTAATTTTAGAACTTTGAGTCCCATGCCTTGCTAATAAATGTGTTATAGTTTACATGAATATACTGCAGGTAGCATTTTTCATAAACAATGCTTCGTAACGACTTGTTTTGTCATGAAACATTACGTAGATTGTTCTGGATTGAAGCCCATTAAGATTTCAGTGCTTTAGGTAAATATGTCCAGGATTGTTTCATACTCCGCCTGACATGATATTACGCAAAAAAAATGTTGATATGTTCTGTAATTTGTACAATTTACTACCGCACACATACAACTTATGCTTGTCATTTGAGATGATGCTTGAATTTTTTTACGTGATGAACTTCTCCATATCTATACCAGTCGATGCAGATATCATGCCATTATATCGATATGTTGCTTATATACGTAATGTGAAGCTTTTCCATTTCACTACAATTAGAAACTATATAACAATACTGAAGCACATGCATAAAGTTGTACCATGGGGATCCGGGTTAGAATAGGTCCTCAGTACCTCTTGCGTGCCGTAAGAGGCGACTAAATGAGCCGGACCTTCGGATGAGATCGCAAACTCCAAGGTCTTGTGTCACAGCAGGTGTGGCACGGTAAAGACCCCGCCTTGCTCAAAGGCCGTACGAGCCGAGCGTAGGCCTAAACTTTGTAGCCCTTCACCGGCAATGGTGACGTCTCCATATAAATGAAAAATTCTCGAGAGGGACATTAAACAATATGCAATCAGTCAATCAATCGTACATAGAGTTCATAAAGAAACATACGCCAGTGTCATTACTGCTTGGAAATGTAGCGACACTTTCGCCACTGGCTTACAAACAGCTCATGCTAGACTTGCTCTTAACACTATCATTAAAGATGCTGGTATTCCGGACAGATAGGAGCGTACCGTTCGTAGAGGTGGGCGACTGGACCTTGAAGTGAGAGAGATGACACAGGACTTCGGATTCTATACTTGCTTTACTTGGTTCCTTCCATGTATCAGAGAATGCCTTTAGACTTTCGGTACCATTCTTCCCCTATAGTGTTATACACCCTTCGTGGCATTTGTGTTCTTGGGAGATTTTCATGTATTTCATGTATGATTGTTTAATTTCTGCGGATATCTTCCGTTACGCTAAAATTATTTCTGGTCGCAATTTTTGTGTTGTCACGCTGAGCTGAGACACCAGTCATTGCTAATAGCGGGTTTTCCCCACAATTCGTACCTTCTCCAGTAGCTTTATTGTTTTCTTTTCTCTATTGTTTTTAAAACGATTTATGTTTATGTAATACATTGATATATGTGGCCAGGTCAGGAAGGTTGTTTTAGGACTGATTGTTTAATTTTTTCAAAACCTTCTACATGAGGAGATAAAATCTCTCGATATATCACGGTGAACTCAAAATACAGGACAACGAAGAGTTTTCCACATCTGCTTCACACTTAGATATTTTATTGAATATGAATGTTAACGCCAAACTAACCACTCAACGGGATTACTTCAACTTCACGATCGTCAACTTCCCATATTGATGTAGCAGTATTCCATTATCACCTGCATATGACATTTCTGTCTTTCAATTGATTTTATACACAAGGGCTTGTTCTGCGTATGATCAGTTGTTATTACAGGGGATCAATAGTCTCTTTTAATGTCAGGATTTCACATATTCTATGGTCGTTATAACAATCTAATTTACATTTACACATATAATCTGTAATTTTATTAAGGCTGTTTTATATCAGGGCCTTATGTGCCAGTGGGCATGAAGATAATAGGTGATGTGAGCTGTCTGACATGTTCATGAGAAGTGAAGATAACGAACAGTGATTAATCTCGGAAATACTATAAAAATACACAAATTCAGAGTAGAGCAAACATGGATCACTGGCCACACCAGAGGTGGGATGAGGTGTCTAGGAGGAATAAAGATCCCCTGTTGACCGATCACACTCGCCTGGAACCCTATATCTTAATCAGGTAGACGGAGTAATCCGTAGTTAAAATCATTATTTAAAAAACGGCCTAACAATTGGTACGAAAAATAATAATCAGCATTGGACGGAATTTCGACCTCACGACAGGTTCCATTTGCAAATAATATCATAAGACTATGGAATTTGAAATATTTTGACTACAAACGAGACTGTTGAAACCCTTGTAATATCAATTAATTGTCAGTTGCTTATCTCGATTTAAAAACTACAGCATGCTGTCGATTATCAAATCAGTTGACCAATCATTAGATATTTCTCTGCATATTAATTCTGACCATGGGATACTCTATTTGCATGATCAAAGTCAAGGGCTCACAGCGGGTTTGACCGGTCAACAGGGGAAGCTTACTCCTCTATACACCTTATCCCACCTCTGGTGTGTCCACAGGTTCGTGCTTTCCCTACTTTTTATAGAAATTATGAGATTGATTACTGCTCGTTGTCTTCATTTGTTCATCATATAATGATACAACCACATCATACAGTGACATTCCCATATAAAATGATATGATATAATATAATTTAATATAATATAATGATATACCCACAGTCTAACAGCTCTCATTAATTTTCCAAGGCATTAAATTTATTTGGAATAGCATTCCTGAGAAGTAATATATTCTTCTGTTTTCATCAGACTAAAATTTTAACTATATTTCACACAGATTTTCAAGGCGTCGTCTTATATTGTTACATGCTCGGATCTACATGTAAACTTGGTACACTTGCTACAGAAAATCATGCTTTGTCTTGGCTATTGCATTTCCCCATTAAACCTATAAGCCGTGGTATAGTATCTATAAAACTAGAATTACTCTGGTGGAACATGCCATCTCCCTTTTATGACAAAGTCCCTTTTTTTGGTTATTTTTATCTGCAAATTTCGTTCTAATGGTTGGTTGCTCCTCCCACATCTTTTAGAGACAAGGAATGGTAGTGGAAAGGCTGAAACATTGAACTGAAACTGAAGGATGAAAAGGCTAAGATAACTAACAGTATTCAATCTTGCAATTCATATAGCAAATACAAATCAGAGAGATGGACAAACACAGATCCCTGGTCATACCAGAGGTGGGATCAGGTGCTTAGGAGGAGTAAGAATCCCCTGTCGAACGGTCGCACCCGCCGTGAGCCTTATATTCCAGTCAGGTAAACGGAGAAATCCGTAGTCAGAATCAGTGTGCCAAGGACGGCCTAACAATTGATAGTGAACACATCAGACAGCATTTGACTTAATGGTAAGTTGTACTGGCAAACTAGATCGTTATAATGACTATACAATTTGCGAAATGCTGACTTTAGAAGAGATTGTACAAACCCCTGTAACATCAACTTCTTTGTCAGTAGCCCGCCTCGATTTAAAAACTGATCATAAGCAGAACAAGGTCTTGCGTATCGAATCAGTGGGGAAATATAAACAACATATGCAGGTGATGATGGAATATTGCCAGATAAATAAGGGATTTGACGACGGAGAGATTGAAATTGGCCCGTTTGTCATAAAGTTGAGTTGTTAGTTTGCCCCCGGCATCTATTTTCAGTAACATTTCTAAGTAAGTACGAAGCAGAAATGGACGACGCTGTGATGACTTTTATTTCAAGCTCAATGGGATATATCGAATCGACATATGAATGAAAATGATCATTGCTAATACAAAAAACGTTGTCGATATGTCTAAATGTCAAATTGAAGCCACAGCAAGATATTTTTTCTTCTCGTGTAGAAGCTTTTGAATGAATTTTGCTTCGTAAGAATATAAAAGTAGGTCAGCTAATATAGGAGCACAATTAGTGCCCATGGAAATTCCAACAAACTGTTGGAAGACCTGATCACCAAAGACTACGAAAATATTGTCAATGAGGAACTCTAGCATCTTTTTAATATCGACTTCACAGTACTTGTGAGTGGAGCCAGAGTGGTGTTTAAGAAAAGAAATTTAGGATGACCAATCGCTAAATATAAATATTTCCTTTTACCTTTTTCCTTTTTATAGCATTTTGCCCTCCTTCACTATATGGTCACCATGGGATGCTTACTCCTCTTTCACATTTGATCCCTCCTCTGGTATGTCCAGATAAACTTGCTTGTCCTTCTCTTGATACAGGATTGGAAATTTCATTATTGTTCGTTATCTTCCCTGTTTTAATTTTGACGTTTGGGCAGAACTATGCATTTAATTTTGTTGTTTATTTTTTGCTTCATATTCGCTACACAAGAATTTTCAGACAATTGTGAAGACAACTCCTCTGCTCGTCCCTCTCTCTTTGAACAATTATGCTACGTACCTGAATGGTAAAGAATAATAAGGGTCATGAAAGTGTAAAATACCTTGTTAATTTTCCTAAAAATGAAAAAAAAGAATGTTTAAAACGAAAAATAAAGGACTTTGTAACTTTATATATCCTATTTCCAGTGAGGACGCGGGACACAATAGGTCCTCAGAACCCTACTTGTCGTAAGAGGCGACTCAATGGAGCGGTCCTTTGGATGAGACCGCAAAAACCGAGGTCCTGTGTCACAGCAGGTGTGACACGATAATATCCCTTCCTGCTTAAGGTCCTGAACGCCGAGTATAGGCCTAGGTGTTGCAGCCTTTCGCCGGCAATGCTGTCGTCTCCATAGGAATGTTGAACGGGACGTTAACAATATATATAATCAATCAATAGTAATCGTATATCCTATTATTCTATAAATAAAGGCAAGGAAAGGAATGCTTTGCAGCTAATAAACGTATGCGTTTTAACTCAATTTAACAAGGCGATTTTATTCCTAAGGTAAACTTAGTTCTTTATTGGCTGTGAATAAAATATCCGTTTGGGTGATGTTAATCGGATTCCCCCCCCCCCCCCCCCCCCCCCCATATTTGATTGGAAAGAGATAGTTATCGACTTGGAGAGGGTACATGAAAATAAATAACAGTGTTGTCTCCTTTATTGTTCATGTACATGTGTAATTCTGTGTTGACTCTTGAACGTTGCCTTCCTTGTAATTATGCTAGCCCGAGTTTTCGAGATCTATAGAAATACTTTTAATAGACTTCTCACTTTCATTAGAATCTCTTTTGAGTGTTTCCGGAAGGCGTGTTTAGGGTTTCAAAGAAAAGTAGATATTTCCTTGATTGTGATTTTTTTAAAAGAAATAATAATTTTACAGAAAAATTTTCTGAAAATTGTTGCAATATACAGCTGAATCTCGTATGGTTTACAATTAGACGACATCTCCGATATCAAGTGGTCCGTGTTTGTCCAACTATTAATTTCGTATTCCTTATAGGAATTATGAGATTGATCATTGTTCATTATCTCCACGTTTTCAAACAATTACAATTACAAAAGGGATTCTTTTTTCATTTTTAAAATATCACAATAAAACGTTGATCAATTCCGTCTGAAGATGGAGCCAATTAAGTGGAATATATGATCGATTGTTTTTTTTAAACGGAGGCAAACTACTGACAAACAAGCTGATGTTACAGGGGTTTGTGCAGTGTTGTCTTAAGTCAGCATTTCGCACATTTTATGGTCATTATGATGATCTAGTTTGACATTACAACCTACCTTTAAGCAAAACGCTCTCTGACGTGTTTCATGCTAATTGATAGGCCGTTCTTGGCACACTCATTCTGACTGTGGATGACTCCGTTTACGTGAGCCACATATAGAGCTCATGACGAGTGTGACCGGTAGACAGGGGATGTTTTCTCCTCCAAGGCAACTGATCCGACCTCTCGTGTGTCCAGGTGTCCGTGTTTCGCCATCACTCTGATTGGTATTTTCTATAGGAATTACGAGATTGAATACTGTTCCTTACCTTAACATTTTCGTGACATCGATGGTTGTTCTGTAGAACCTTGGAATGTAGTATTAGTAAGCAAACATAGTTCAATGTAGCATCAATGTTTTACTATGGTAAATATTACTATCAATTTTTGTATAGTAAATAACAGTATCACAGGTTTTACTTCACTAAGTCAATATATAAAAGATGTTACTATAGGAAAACGTTCGATTGAATATGTCGATGTATCAAAATCACATAGTTTCTTTCATTGACAGGTACTGATGTTAACTTTGTCGAAGATTTTACACTACTACGACAAAAATCAAAGAGGTCACTTGCGCGTTGTCAGAATGATAATAGTAAAAAAAACCCCAATATTTCTAAACAAATTGGCAACGTGAAAGCCTGATTTGTAAGAAAACACTTAGGAGACATACAGACATGAATGATGCACAATATTGAATTCTCTAGTGGCTGTATAAAATTAATCCAAATTGAAAAAAAGTTCCTGTTTTATTTATGTTTGCATAAGTGTAGTTATAGAAATCTGACTCGGAAGGGCAACAGGGAAACTATGACAGTAATTTAAATGATATATCACTACAGTGTACTGATTTTTACCACATGATGGAGCACCACGAAAAAGTACAGTATGTATTATGTATCAATCGCCAATTCAAGTAGTTACATTTTCGAAATCATTATTTTTATCCTCATTTTCTGACTGAAACTTTGTAAAGCAATCTTGTGTGCGCATTTCAATGCTTTATCTGTCACGTTGGTCCGTAAAATGTGTAAAATTTTCGATACACACCCATAGATATTATACAAGTTAATTGTTTCAAAATTGAAAGTTCCTTCATTGACCATCAGACATATTTTAAAAAATGACAAACATTATTGAATGCAATAGATTTATCTGATTCTACAATAAACAAGAAAATGGAACATTTAATGATAGGAAATACGTAAGAAGATGAAGGACTCTGAAAGATACGCATGCGTATTCATCTCATTTCAAGTACATATTACGTATCTATTTGGGGAACGGGTAACACATATCCTTTGAAATCAGTTTCTGATTGGTTAAACTATAGGAAATGATCGATATAATGCACTCTTAAAACAATCGAATTTATATATTGCATCATTCTATGTTATGTCTTGAAAGGACAATTACCCTAGATATATGTTGATACTATATTAGTTGAAAAGAAACATGTGATACACCAAAACTATTCTCAATATTTTTAGAATATTAAGCCTGTCCTTGTTTATGCAAAGTGTCACGATATTTGAAACTGCAATTACGAAATACATTTAGCTACCAGGAAGACTTTTATAGATGGAAAACAAAACCTTTGAGTTAGAAGATTGGAACGAGGAGTACGTCAAAAGGTATACGGCGAATATTGCCATCCAATCCCTGTATCTGACAGTGGGCGTCATTGGCAACCTGCTTGTAATCGTCGTTTATTCCACAAAAATGCGTTCTAAGAATGATGACAGATATTTCATACCTATTCTAGCTACAGTGGATCTTGCTGGATGTGTCGTTTCAACCTCATTAGCTTTCATTCAAGACAGTAAACCATACAAATATCCGGATTCCGGCTTATGCAAGTTTGTTAACGTGATGGCTTGTGGATTGATCATTTCATCCATCTTTCTGCTATTAGTGATTTCGGTACAACGATATCAGAAGATCTGTCGCCCTTTTGGATTTCAAATGAATTTGACATATAAACGAATTGCAGGAACAATAGCACTATTCCTAGCCTCAGTACTTGCTTTTCCGACTATATTTCTATATGAAAAAATTGAGGTAGTTCATCCAACGAAAAACATAACTGGCTATAGATGTGGCCCAGTCCCAAATACCGAAACATTCGGAGAAGTATACAGGGGAATTGTTATCACAGCAGAATTTATCTCCGTGGTATGCATGTCTGTCCTTTACGGATTGGTTGGACATACGTTGATTACGAAAATGAAACCTACACGGAAAAATAACCATAGCAAAGCCCAAACGTCTTATCAGTTAACTGATACAGCGGTGGACAAAATCGTAGGAATGTCTGGAGTTTCAGAGACATGCATCAGCTACACAGAGTCTCAATCAGAGGAAAATAAAGTAGATAGGATATATGCAAAACCTAAAGGGAAGGGCACGAAAATGAAATCTCTTACTGGCAAGCAGTACTCCCTGATGTTTATGGTGATATCACTGGTTAGTATCCTTTGCTTTTTCCCTCCCTGGGTATTTATTCTCCTAGAGACGAAAGATAAATCATTTTGGAGTGGAGTATCCTATGAAGAGGCTCAAGTATTCATTATCATTCGAGGATTGTTTGTTTTAAACTTTGTTGTGAACCCTTTTATCTACGGATTTTTTGATTCGAAGTTTCGAAGAAACATTTGGCGATGTATTTCTTTAAAGGGAAATTAATTGATTGATTGGTGGTGATAACCACCTGAGCAATTTCTTAGCTATCTTGCGGCTATCTCTATTGAAATCGTGAAGACGTGTTATAAATGAATCAACAGTTTTAAAATAAAACGCTATTTTTTACATGTTAAGATATAGTGCTAAAATGTCATTATCACTGTGTATAGAAACCATTTGCATATATAATTTCTTACAATCAGTTAATTTCATTTTTTTTTTGATAAAAACCGGTTTCATATATAAGTTCTTTCAAAGATTGTTTATTAAAATGATGTTGCATCTCTAGTGCTGTATCTCAATATTCTATAAAAATAAGTTTGACTGTTAAAGGACATTGGCAGAAAACACACTCGACTGGATCTTCTCTTTGCAGGAGAAACGAGTGCGTTATCTGTAAATGTCCTATTCTACACCTAGTAATTTTGACTTCGTCTCGACGTTTAAGAATGAAGGGCTGCAAAGTTAGGCCTATGATCGGCGCTGATAGCCTTTGAGCAGGGAGCTGTGACAGGGGACCTCGGTTTTTGCGGTATCATCCGAAAACCTCTGAATAAATTCAAGTACATTATTATCTGATTTTTGTCGTTAGATAAATTTAAATTAACAGTAGGTTTTGATAGTTCCCAAATTGGGCTACTGGGTATTTGTAATTCAGAAATAACATTTAAATATATATTAGAGTCTTCAACATGTTTTTGGAGTCTTAATCCAAGTGCTTTAATATGTGTGGTGTTTTTAGAATATTTTGTTTGAAATTTCAGGTTGACTACACTTTTGAATGATGGGTGTTTCGGATTGGTACAAAGTTTAATTTTGTACGTCTATTTCTTAGTGATGGTTCATTTGCTTCTACATTTAGGCTTTCTATTGGAGAGGTTGTAAAAGACCTTAAAGAAATATGTATAGCTTGGTTGATTGATTGATTATATATTGTTTAACGTCCCGCTCGAAAATTTTTCACTCATATGGAGACGTCTGTATAGCTTGGTTATGAATTGCATCTAAGGCTTGGAGATACGATTTTCTAGCAGATCCTTAAACTATACATTCATAGTCGAATTTGGATCGAACTAGAGATCTATAAAGTTGAAGTAAATTTTTTTTGTCCGTACCCCAATTAGTATTGCCGACAACCTTCAAAATATCAATTACATTAATGCATTTAGTATTAAGCATCTTTAATATGTGGTATAAAGGATAATTTACTATCAAAACTTACTCCTAGAAATTTAAATTCTTTTATTATTTTGATCGGGATTGCATTTCATTTAAGGTCTGCATCATTGTTAAGTTTTCGTTTTTGACAACAATGAACGCCTGTTGCTTTTGATGTCGAAAATTTAAAGCCATTATTGCCTGTCCAGTCTTGAATTTTATTTAAATAAAGTTGAAGTTGTCGTTCAATACTTGTCATATTTTTTGAACGATATGAAATGACGAAATCGTCTACATACAAACAGCCTTCTATATCATTTTTACGTACCCATGCTAAACTATTAATGGTAATACTGAATAATGTTATAGATAAAATGCTTCCTTGTGGAACACCATTTTCTTGATCAAACAAGTTTGAGTAAGTGAAGCCTAACCTAACCTAAAGTTGACGTTCTGTTAAAAATTATGAGACAAATATTGGTAAATTACCTGTTAATCTCATATTATGAAGGTCTTTTAAAATCTCATATCTCCATGTTGTATCATATGCCTTTTCCAAATCGAAAAAAATGATACATCATGTTCATCATTGATGAAAGTATCACGAATAAATGATTCAAGTTTGACAAGATTGTCTAATGTACTTCTCCAGCCCCTGAAACCGCACTGAACACCTGCAAGTAGATTTGTAGATTCCAGACACCAGACAAGCCTTTCATTAAGCATCCTTTCTATGGTTTTACATATACAACTAGTAAGAGCAATTAGGCGATAATTTGATGGATTACTGTTATCTTTGGAATGAAAATAATGGTAGGTTCTTTCCAAGATTGTGGAAAATTGCCCTTTTCCCAAATTGTATTAATTATTGATAGAAAACATTTTAGATTTGTTTCGGGTAGATGTTTAAGAATTTGATAATGTATTTCGTCTGGGCCTACAGGTCTGGCATGTCAGTTTGACAGAGAACATTTTAATCTATGTATGGAGAATGGTTTGTTATATTTTTTTTCTAAATCATCAGATGTAAAATTTAGATATTGTCTTTCTTCTCTATTTTTCACGTTAATAAATTTGAAGACGTATGTTCTGTTGATGAAGTGTTTGATATAGAGATTTTGCAATTTTATTGAATATATGTGTAGTATATGTAATTGTGGTATTATTAACGTTTAAATGATAAAAATTCTATTTATTAATAGGGGTGTGTGAATTTAATTGAGAGACAAAGTTTCTCCATGAATGTTTCCTACTTCTTGTGTTAGAAGTTCTTCGGGCTTTTACTTTCAATATCCTATAATTATCTAAATTTGTGTTGGACGGGGGTAAATTAAAATGTTTTGGGGCTTCTCTACTTGTTTTGATCGCCCCATTTCATGCATCATTAAACCATGTGTTTTTTTTAACACAATTTCTCAAGATTTGTCGAGGTTTTCGGAATAGATTTTTCGCTATTCTCTAATACACTATTTGTGAATTTTAAAATTGGATTGTTTTCGTTGATTAATATATTTTCTTTTATTGTTTCATTACAACGTTTGTCGAATAGATTCCTATCTGCTTTACTAAACTTCCAGTTTTGTTTTTCGTGATAATGGGCAGGAATTACATCTTCATTTAGAATGGGGACATGGCCACTGCCACACAAGTCGTTGTGGGTAGTTCTTGAATGATCACAAGCCAAAGCAGGATATGTTAAAGAAATGACATTTCCAGGATGCAGATATGTACTGGAACCATCATTTAAGATAGAAAGATTATTTTGATTTGCAAAATCCTATAGCGTTTTGACTTTATCAGTTAACTTCTCAATACCCCATAACGGTTTACGACCATTAAAATCTCCTATTACGATATAAGGATAAGGGATTGATTGATTAAATTGTTTAACTCTTGTAATTCTAATTTGTATTGTGGGGGAATGTACACTGAACATAATATTATGGTTTTATGAAGGGAAATACGAACGGCTGTAACTAGTAAACTAGTAAATAAGTTTGATTTCGCTATGTAAGATGTTGTTTCTTACACATATTGACGATCCACCTTTTGCTCGATCGTCATTTGGGTCATAGTAATTATATAAGGAATAATGTTTTAAAGATATATTGTCAGATTGTTTAAAGTGTGTTTCATGAAGACAAGAAGGCAATGAATGCAATTTGTATAAAAAGTGGTATTTCGTTAAAATTAATTTTGAAACCTCGACAATTCCATTGAATGATTTTAGATGAATTACAATGATTAATTAAATTTTATCATTGTTCTGTTTTTGAGAGGATTTGGCTTCTGGATTGAGAAGATGAGGTATCCGCCCTCTCCTCTTCCAGAATGTCATAATCTGTTATGAACAGATATTAGATCTCGCATCCCTTTTGGGATTCTATCACTTTTTGTGGTTGTGTTTGAAGACTCTAAGGCTTTGTCACTTTTTTCAGGTTGTTTATTAGATGGTTTTGGAGTGTTGGGCACATTTGGTTTAGGATGAATGTGAGGCTTGGAGGAAGCAGAAACAAGCTGTTTCAGTGAAGCTGTATCAACTTGATCTTGAACAGTTGAACGAGTCATTTTGTTTGGGAGATGTCAATTCTGAATCTGCTTGGCAAGCAATCTCTCTTGTAGATTTCTTTTTTAACACAGCTGCGTATGAGATATTAGGATGGTGAGTGCTATATAATTTCCTTGCACCAGCGTAGCTAAGATGCTTTTCAATTTTTAGGTTTTGTATTTCGTTTCCTTTTAACCAAACACTGCATTGTTTTGACGAGGATGGGTGGTTTTCGCTGCTATTTACACATTTAGGTTCTTCTTTGCAGTTTTCTGCTGTACAGTTTTCAGAACTACATCTGAAACATATTTTTCTGTTTTTACAACGATCGAATGAATGACCAAACTTTTGGTAGTTAAACAACGTAAAGTATTGGGTATAAATGCTTCTAACTTTAAGCAGTAATATCCAATCTTAATTTTATAAGGAGGGTTGGGAGTGTCAAAATCATGAATGGTATAAGTTGGAATAAGATCCCCTTAATTTTAATACGTTTTGTAAAAAGGACACCTTACGGTTTCAACTCCTTTGTAATTTCTTGTCTCCTCCACGTCACAAAGATGACGTCCTTTGTCTCTAATAACTACTTTGCTCCGGCTTAATCTGGAACTTGCTGTTACAGTGACTTTGATTCCGCTAAATTTCAAGACGGATTGTAAAACAATAGCTTGTTTTCCGTTCTTACACTCTACTAAGAGAGTTTCATTTTTCAATTGTTTAACTGACTGGGCTTCTCCAATTATTCCTTTCAAAGTTTTGTCGATCACAAGCGGTGAAAGATTTGTCACAGTCTTTTTCATTTTCATCCAACGTTGATAAAAATAATATATCTATCCCAATTTTCACTTCGATGAGAGACTGACTCAGATTCATCATCTTTCACAAGTTTTATTTTCTTGTTTTTGTATGCCATGGTGAATTGAATATGGTTCAGCACCATTGCTCCCCGCCCGCCTCGAAGGGCGATGCGGACTACCGCGGACACCCAAGCAGAAGAGAAACACCAAGAAGATACAGCGGTGTTATTTGCAGATGGACGTATCCACCCAATTGACCCTGACCACCGCTTAGACGATTTCACTAAAGTCATAATAAAGTAGTAACAAGAGTAACAAGTCCGAATGTAGGAGCCTTCCAATTTATAACAAGCATTATTAAAGACTACAAAATACAGTGATCAAATATCAGTAAAGAGGTTACAAATATCTGTATTAAACAAGGATTAGAAGTATCTAAGCTAGGCGTGACCAGACAATTGAACGTGCCGGGCCCAACACGACCGCCCGTTTAGTATGAAATTAGGGCCAAAGTGGAGTGTTGGTCAATGAGCGTTGTAACATTAACACCCATCAACCTCAGCCACCAGGAACCCCTCTTCCATCGACACGGGTCTCATCCCACGCAAACAGGAGACCCTTTTTAGTTACGATCAAGCAGGCGATACTGTGGGCCCAATTTTTATTTCCACGGATCCACACGGGAGTTAAAGGAAAGAGTATGAAAAAAGACTGAATCATGTTGTCTGTTGTTAGCAACACTAAATGAACAAATAACACACCGGTAACTTGAATCAGTTGCATTTAATTTGTATATAGTAAAAGTGTATAAGATATCCACAGGCCCGTGAAAAATTGATTCAAAGTATGGATCAACGGAAAGGGTAGAAACGTAAAAGTGAAAAAAAACACCGCTGATTTCTAGTGTAGCAAGCACTACAATACGTTTCCTGTAGGCAGTATTATTAACGAAGTGAATTATGTAGGGCAATGGTGTGGTTGGACCTCTGTCATATATAGCTTTAGAGTCAACACATGCACAAGGAAAAAGGGAATTGCTTTGTTGTGCGTTCGAATATTATTGCTTAAGCGTCATGTGAATATTTACTTGTTACTGTAAAACAGGAAAACAACTACAATAAATATTTAACTTTTATATTTACATAACATTTTGAAGATGCCATCGTGACATCCCGTTTCCAAAATCTATTGGAGCAATCAACAACACTGGAGTAGTCAGGGATGCTTTCTTCAACTAATTTAAGCGCACAATATTTATTGTTCCATAGCAAAATCATCTTCGAATGTAATTATAACAAAATTAGTTAATATATATTATTATTTTAAAAAACCCCCAGTTTAAACATTCATCCTACCAGCAAAATCAATTTGAAAACAATTTTTGCGATTAGAAATATTCTTAAAAAGAAATCACGTGACACTCTTTGTCGTAACCTTGATAAATTTCATGAGTTAGTTGTAATCTGTGTTAATTGCTACAATTTGATTATTTTGGTCGTGTATCTAAATGGTTTGCACTTTTTAAAGTCTTTGACGCGCGTGGCTGACTTGCAGTCATTGTATTTGTCGTGTTACTTCACAATAAATATTAATAACAAGAACATTTAAGTGCAATATTTTTCAAGTTATCGGGAAAAAATTGTATCGTTCAGTTTTTAGGAAAACGTGTATTTTGTCGAACGTATGAACAGACAGTGGATAGCATACCACAAAAACTGCGTTTTAGATAAAAATGTTCATCATTGTAATTTCAATATCTTACATTACAATTGACCACGTTAATAACCATGAAAACTCTAATGGAAAATCAAGATAAACACGTACCGAACCTATTTCGCGCATCCAACAACTATGATCAAGATAGAAATCAAAGATGACATGAAATGTACACAAGGCGGATACTTGTGTGTTACTATGGGGAGACGCTTTCATTAGTATTAATGACAATGAAAAATTATTTTTTATAAAACCCGTCTGGTCGATTTTGAGTTTATCTTCGTATCAGTATATACCATATCAACAAATATGAAGATCTACTGACAGAATTTCCATTCATACCTTATGGAAAATATGTTGAAATGATCTTTGGTATCACTGTGCCTAGATATAGAACATTATTTTTAGTCATCAGTTGTTACACAGGAAAGGGCTTTCTAAATTTTAAGAACTTGTGTCCATTACTTTTAGTGTAAACATCTTCACAATAAAATATGCTCAAAAAAATCCGGGTAAAGAGTACATTTCTTTTCGATATGACATAGCTCAGTGGTAAGAGTGTTTTCTTCGTAACCTGTATGTCATAAGTTCGAGCACTGGTCGTGTCATGACTGCTTCAAACCTGCGATATAAAAATATCGTATTTCGAGTAATTTTGGAGTTGGGAATATTTAGCAGATTTTTCTTTTAAAACCATTAAAAATATCTTAGAGCTTTATTTTTAGTCGTAATTTCCTCTAACAAGTGTGCAATGTATTTAAACAAACATGGATCCCGGGAAACATTAAAAGGTAGGATCAATTGTCTAGGATGAGTTTGCATCCCTATTGATCGGTTACATCCTTGTTGATCAGTAACATAATATTGATCAGTAACAACCATCAAAATTCATCAATTTTAATCATGTAAACTTGGTAATCGAAATTCTCATTAGAATATATAAAACGGCCTAACAGTTAGTGTGAAATACTATAAATGAATGAAACCTTCCGTTACTAGACGTTATGCAAATTTGGCGCTCAATAGATCTTGCATGTATATATCAAAGACATTTTGCGTTATTACATTCTGGATTGAACTTGACGAAAAATGTACTAATGCAAAATGTAATCATTGAGCGTAACATTTTTTGTCTCCTCTTATCATGTACGTAGAATCAGAGCCCCCCCCCCCCCCCCCCCCACACACACACACACAAAATTTGCTAACAATTATAGTGAATTTGGAAAATGTAAGCTTGAGAGTTCTGATGTAACAGTGAAAGACTATATAAAATTTTTGAGAAGCCATTTTTCCTATCTGAAAAATACTTGCCTGGTTATTGCATTTTGTGTTGCTATTCATGTATACTAATTGTATGGTGTATAATTGCATAATTTAACAAATTTTACATCATTTACGCAGGTAAGGAATGGTAAACTATTTCACAAAACAGAAAATATTTAAAGACCAAACGTTATTTTTAAGTGTGCAAACTTCAATCATAAATATTAGAATGTTAAAAAAAATCGCCTGCATACATTGTAGAACTATAGCATAGGTTTCTGTAATATGCCATTATGATTATCTTGAACTTTTTGATATAATACAATGTCAAAACTATGCATAAATTGGATTCGCACTTTTATTTCAACACGGTATTGAGATCGTGTAAATGTTTCATCAGGTATGTATACAGGAGGGTTGGGAATAGTCAAAAAACCTGGACTGCCCCTCAGTAGTATAGCTGACATATGGTGGGGGTAAGCAATGGGTCTATTGTGTGAGATAACAATGGGAGGGGCAATGGGGGATTATCCAATGGAGCAACGTCATGGATGACCTCTTCGTGACATCTGTTTCATGTTCCATAACCTTCACGCAGCAGCGACCTCATTTTGTACAAATGAACTGAGTATCTAAAATCTATTTTCAAATTCGGACAAAGCAAGAGACGTTATCAATGAAACCCTGAGTAAGCACGAAGACAGGAATTGACATCTGGGGTACGTGGGGGGTGGTTCGGGGTCATTGAGTGCAATGAAATGTTGTCCTAAGGTTATCAGGTGACCTATCAAATTGAAGGTCTCGACGAGTAGAGTTCAGAACGGGGGTGGTATGGGGCTATTGAGTGCATAATAAGAAAGTTGTATATCGTGTGATCTCTTAATTTGAATGTGTTGATGAGTAGAATTCAGCGCCGGTGTCATTAAGTACAAAATCAAAATTGGTTCTGCAGGGTATCGCGTAAAATCTCGAATTGATACTGTCAATGAAAATGGGTCTTTGTGCATTTGTAAACGATAGCCATTTGATGAAATGATATGCTCTGCAGATATAATGTTTCTGGGGTGGCTCCGCGGCGCAACGATCTTCTTCGCCGGTGATCTTGGATTACCGGGAACCTAGGAAAGTTTTCAAGGCTTCGTCTCATACTGTAACCAGCTCGGGTCTACATGTAAACTTTTTATACTTGCTATAGAAAATCATGCTTTGTCTTGGCTATTGCATTTCCCCATTAAACCTGTAAACCGTGGTATACCATCTATAAAACTAGAATTACTCTGGTGGAACATGCCATCTCCCTTTTATGACAAAGTTCTTTTTTTTTATTTTTATATGCAAATTTCGATCTAAAGGTTGGTTGCTCTTCCCACATCTTTGTAGAGACAAGGAATGGTATTGGAAATATAAGGCTGAAACATTGAATTGAAACTGAAGGATAGCATTTTACCCTCCCTGACTATATAGTCACCAGGGAATGCTTACGCATCTTGCATACTTGATCCCCACCTCTGGTATGTCCAGAGAAACTTGTTTGTCCTTCTCTTGATACAGGATTGGAGATTTTATCACTGTTTGTTTTTTTTTCACCTATTAATTTTGAAGCTTTGGGCAGAACTATTCATTTATTGTTGTTGTTGTTTATTTGCTTCATGTTTGCTACACAGGAACTTTCAGACAATTGCGAAGACAACTTCTCTGCTTGTCCATCTCCCTTTAAACAATTATGCTATGTACCTGAATGGTAGAGAATAATAAGGTTCATGCAAGTGTAAAATACCCTGTTACTTTTCCTAAAAATGCGACCAAATGTTTAAAATGAAATATCAAGAACTTTGCAACTTTATATATCCTATTTCCAGTGAGGACCCGGGATAGAATAGGTCCTCAGTTCCCATTGAGTGTTGTAAGAGGCGACTAAATGGAGCGGTCCTTTGGATGAGACCGCGAAAACCGAGGTTCTGTATCACAGCAGGTGTGACACGAAAATATCCCTCCCTGCTCGACGCTCTGAGAGCCGAGTATAGGCCTAGGTGTTGCAGCCTTTCGCCGGCAATGGTGGTGTCTCCATAGGAATGAAAAATTGTCGAACGGGACGTTAAAAATATATATAATCAATCAATAATAATCGTATATCCTATTATTCTATAAATAAAGGCAAGGAAAGGAATGCTTTGCAGCTAATAAACGTATGCGTTTTAACTCAATTTAACAAGGCGATTTTATTCCTAAGGTAAACTTAGTTCTTTATTGGCTGTGAATAAAATATCCGTTTGGGTGATGTTGATGGGATTTTCCCCCCATATTTGATTGGAAAGAGATAGTTATCGACTTGGAGGGGGGTGTGTACATGAAAATAAATAACAGTGTCGTCTCCTTTATTGTTCATGTACATGTGTAATTCTGTGTCGACTCTCGTACTTTGCCTTCCTTGTAATTATGCTAGCCCGAGTTTCCGAGATCTTTTAATAGACCTCTCACTTTCATTAGAATTTATCTGAGTGTTTACGGAAGTCGTGTTTAGGGTTTCAAAGAAAAGTAGATATTTCCTTGATTGTGATTTTGTAAAAACAAATAATAATTTTACATGCAAGGTTGCTGAATATTGTTGCAAATACATATACATCTGAATCTCGTATGGTTTACAATAAAACTACATCTCCTATATTCAGTGGTCGTGTTTGTCCAACTATTAATTTCGTATTCCTTATAGGAATTATGAGATTGATCATTGTTCATTATCTTCACGTTTTCAAACAATTACAATTAGAAAAAGGATTCTTTTTTCATTTTTAAAATATCAAAATGAAACGTTGATCAATTCTGAAGATGGAGCCAATTCAGTGAAACATATGATCAGTTGTTTTTCTAAACCGAGGCAGGCTACTGGCAAGCAAGTTGATGTTGTAGGAGTTTTGCAGTGTCGTCTAAAGTCAGCATTTCGCACATTTTATGGTCATTATGACAATCTAGTATGAAAGTACAACTTACCATTAGGCCAAATGCTGTCTGACGTGTTTCATACTAATTGATAGGCCGTTCTTGGCAGACTTATTCTGACGGAGGATTACTCCGTTTATCTGATCCAGATATAGGGCTCACGGCTAGTGTGACTTGTCAACAGGGGACGCTCTCTCCTCCTTGGCACCTGATCCCACCTCTGGTATGTCCAGGTGTCCGTGTTTTGTCATCTCTCTGATTTTCTTGTTTTCTCTCCGAAACATCTAGCCATTGACTCATCATCATACCATCTTAACTTTGGTGACACCATCATCCGTGAACACCGTTTGTGAAGAACTTGGGTGTTTGGTTTGATAAATCTTTATGTATGCAAAAACAAATATCATCTTTATCCCGTGCATGCTATCAACAGCTTCGTAATATCGGACGAATACGGTCACTCATTACAGAAGATGCGTGTAAGACCTTAGTCTGTGCCCTTGTGACATCTAGGCTCGACTATGTCAATGCTCTTCTGTTCGGCATTAACGCATCTGACCTGGCAAAACTGCAGAGAGTGCAAAACATGGCGGCAAGAATTATCACGCGAACTAAGAAAAATGACCACATTACCCCAGTGCTGACTTCCCTACACTGGCTTCCCATAGACAGTCGTATCAAGTACAAGATTCTTGTGTACTCGTACAAGGTGGTTTACAAGATGGCGCCACAATACCTGGAAGAGGTGATTACCGTTTATAAACCTCAACGTTCTTTAAGATCGGAAAATTCCCTGACACTGATGACACCTAGATGTCGAACTTCCACATATGGGAAAAGGCGGTTAGACGTGGCAGCTGCGACACTATGGAATGCATTGCCTGATAACCTTTGTCGGTGTCAGACTTTGAACAGTTTTAAAACGCAATTAAAAACATATTTTTTTAGACTCGCTTATTATTAAATGTCTCAATTTTAATCATTTTCACTTTTACTTAATTTAAAAAAAAAACCAACAAAAAAAACCAAACATTTACTTCTAGTACTATGTAACCTGTCTTTTAAAAATTAGTAATTATGTAACCTGTCTTATGATTTATGATGTACAGCGCTTTAGAGCGATTATTTTGATCGAATAGGGCGCTATATAAAATGATTATTATTATTATTATTATTGTATTTTCTATAGGAATTATGGGATTAAATACTGTTCCTTACCTTAACATTTTCGTGACATCGATGGTTGTTCTGTAGAACCTTGGAATGTAGTATTAGTAAGCAAACATAGTTCAATGTAGCATCAATGTTTTACTATGGTAAATATTACTATCAATTTTTGTATAGTAAATAACAGTATCACAGGTTTTACTTCACTAAGTCAATATATAAAAGATGTTACTATAGGAAAACGTTCGATTGAATATGTCGATGTATCAAAATCACATAGTTTCTTTCATTGACAGGTACTGATGTTAACTTTGTCGAAGATTTTGCACTACTAAGACGAAAATCAAAGAGGTCACTTGCGCGTTGTCAGGATGACAATTGTCAAAAACAATATATATGTCTTGTTCTAAACAAATTGGCAACGTGAAAGCCTGATTTGTAAGAAAACACTTAAGAGACACACAAACATGAATGATGCACAATTTTGAATTTTCAGGTGGCTGTATAAAGCTAATTGAAATTGAAATATTTTCCTGTTTTATTTATGTTTTCATACGTGTAATTATATAAATCTGACTCGGAAGGACGACATCAAAACAATGAGATTAATTTATATGATATATCCCTACAACGTAGTGATTTTTACCACGTGATGGAGCACCACGAAAAAGTACAGTATGTATTCTGTATCCATCGCCAATTCAGGTAGTTACATTTTCGAAATCATTATTTTTATCCTCATTTTATGACTGAAACTTTGTAAAGCAATCTTGTGTGCGCATTTCAATGCTTTATCTGTCACGTTGGTCCGTAAAATGTGTAACATTTGGAATGTGATATTTTCGATACACCCCCATAGATATTAAACAAGTTAATTGCTTCATAATTGAAAGTTCCTTCATTGTCCATCAGCCATATCTTAAAAAAATGACAGACATTATTGAATGCAATGGATTTATCAGATTCTACAATAAACAAGAGAAGGGAGAGGAAACAAACGCATGCGTATTCATCACATTTCAAGTACATATTACGTCTCTATTTGGGGAAAGAGAAACATGTATCCTTTGAAATCAGTTTCTGATTGGTTAAACAATAGGAAATGATGAATATAATGCACTGTTAAAACAATCGAATTGATATATTGCATCATTTTATGTTATGCCTTGAATGGACAATTATCCTAGATATATGTTGATACTATATTAGTTGATAAGAAACATATCATACACCGAAACAATTCTCAATATTTGAGAGAGGTTCTTAGAATATTAAGCCTGTTCTTGTTGATGCAAAGTGTCACAATATTTCAAACTGCAATTACGAAATACATTTAGCTACCAGGGAGACTTTTATAGATGGAAAACAAAACGTTTGCCTTAGAAGATTGGAACGAGGAGTACGTCAAAAGGTATGCGGCGAATATTGTCATCCAATCCCTGTATCTGACTGTGGGCGTCATTGGCAACCTGCTTGTAATCGTCGTTTATTCCACAAACATGCGTTCTAAGAATGATGACAGATATTTCATACCTATTCTAGCTACAGTGGATCTTGCTGGATGTGTCGTTTCAACCTCATTAGCTTTCATTCAAGACAGTAAACCATACAAATATCCGGATTCCGGCTTATGCAAGTTTGTTAACGTGGTGGCTTGTGGGTTGATCATTTCATCCATCTTTCTGCTATTAGTGATTTCGGTACAACGATATCAGAAGATCTGTCGCCCTTTTGGATTTCAAATGAATTTGACATATAAACGAATTGCAGGAACAATAGCACTATTCCTAGCCTCAGTACTTGCTTTTCCGACTATATTTCTATATGAAAAAATTGAGGTAGTTCATCCAACGAAAAACATAACTGGCTATAGATGTGGCCCAGTCCCAAATACCGAAACATTCGGAGAAGTATACAGGGGAATTGTTATCACAGCAGAATTTATCTCCGTGGTATGCATGTCTGTCCTTTACGGATTGGTTGGACATACGTTGATTACGAAAATGAAACCTACACGGAAAAATAACGATAGCAAAGCCCAAACGTCTTATCAGTTAACTGATACAGTGGTAGACAAAATCGTAGGAATGTCTGGAGTTTCAGAGACATGCATCAGCTATACGGAGTCTCAATCAGAGGAAAGGAAAGGAGATAGGATATATGCAAAACCTAAAGACAAGAGCACGAAGATGAACTCTCTAACTGGCAAGCAGTACTCCCTGATGTTTATGGTGATATCACTGGTTAGTATCCTTTGTTTTTTCCCTCCATGGGTATTTGTTCTCCTGGAGGCGAAAGACAAATCATTTTGGAGTGGAGTATCCTATGAAGAGGCTCAAGTATTCACTATCGTTCGAGGATTGTTTGTTTTAAACTTTGTTGTGAACCCTTTTATCTACGGATTTTTCGATTCGAAGTTTCGAAGAAACCTTTGGCGATGCATTTCTTTAAAGGGAAATTAATTGATTAATTGTTTGGTGTTTATAACCACCTGAGCAATTTCTTAGCTATCTTGCATCTATCTTTATTTAAATCGAAAGACAAGTTATAAAAGTATTAATATATTTAAAGTAATTCGCTATTTGTTTACATTTTAAAACATTGTGCTAAAATGTCATTATCACTGTGTAGAGAAACCATTTGCGTATATAATTTCGTACAGTCAATTAATTTCAATTTTTTTTTTTATAAAAACCGGTTTCATATAGAAATCCAAAATTTTTATTTACATTAATATTTGTTAAATTTCTTTCATAGATTGTTTATTAAAATAATTATTTCCTATTAGTGCTGTATCTCCACATTCTATTAAAATATGTTTGACTGTTAAAGGACATTGGCAGAAAACACACTCGGGTGAATCTTCTCGTTGTAGGAGAAACGAGCGCGTTATCTGCAATTGTCCTATTCTGCACCCAGTAACTATGACTTTGTCTCGACGTTTAAGAATTGTATTTTACGTTTTACTATTTGGTTGATGTCATGTCATCTGTGATTAACATTCTGATTCCAATGAATTTGTCACAAATGTTTTATATATTCTCGAATTAAAGATTTAAGGTCAGTGTTAGGAATTAAAATGCAATGCATAAATGGGATTTGCACAAGCCAAGGGTATAAAAATCTATTTATTGATCAGTTGTCTCAATATCTGTATAGTCAAACTTACAAAGCATGGGAAATATAATGATTTACACTTCTTTTATATACCGTGGTACTGACTTAGATATCAATAAAACATACTTTTATTTCAACACGGTATTGACATCGTGTAAACGTTATATCCGGTATGTTTACAGGCCTGGCCTGCGCCTCTCCTACCCCCAGGTTTTTCACTGTTGACTTCTTCCTGTATTTTAACATACAAAGTCCGTATTTATTGCAAATTCGATTGATTAGTTCTCCCTCCCACCATTTCTAAAGTAGTAATAAAAGGTAGTTGATATGTGAAGCTATGACATGAAGGAGGCATGTAATGAATTAACTCTTGCATCCCCATCCTACGATGTAGGATATTAAGGTTTGGGCAGAAGAACCCTAAATTATTTTTTTCCTTTTCCTGTCAACAATTTTAAAGGAATTTTAAAATGTTTATTTTAATGTTAAGACGAAATTGTGATGGTTAGAATTGCTTGCAGTTAAAATAACTTTCAATGATTTACAGTTGAATACTTTCGGTCCAAACCCAGATCAATTTTTTTTAATTTCTAAAGATGGATTTAAATATAAGCACCGATGCTGCTTTTGTAAGTTTCCACTTCCGTATATTGTCAACGAAAAAAATTAAAATAGTTTACGTTTATGAATGCTTGTAAGCTTACATTCATATCAGAGATCACTTTTATTTCATTCTGTGAAATGGTATTTTACATAGAAGACTCTCTGTCTCTCATGTTCTATCAAGGTATACAAAATTATGTGATTACCAAAGAGACCACAAAATCTTTAATGGTGTACTATATTTTCGTTTATATATTCCTTTTCATATATATTTTTGTTTGATGAATTGTTTATTTTCGATTGCACATGTAATACCCATATGTACACCCACATATACATATCTGATGACTATTTTGAATTGTGCAAGAGATATTATAATATCCAAACAGATGATCAGTGTATATGTAAAACTGCTAAACCCTTGACCAGTCATGTGTTCAATACAGGAAAAAAATCAAATCTGATATCTCCCCTGATTGAAGGCCCTAACTGGCACGAGTGAAGTGTGTCGCATTCTGTATACGTGTTGTAAAGTTCCGTAGAGATACAAATGGAGTTTTTAATTTTGTTTTGAGGATTTATCAGAATAAAGAGAATCTAACGTTTTCGATAAGTGCACACCTCCGATCTCGGGTAAATAGCTTTCTTCATTTTATGCGTTTTGTTGACGAGCATGCATTACATATTAGCATGCATCTGTATTTTACGAGGACGGAATGTGAATAATGTAAAACTTTATGTTCTCTGCGCATTACATTATATTAGTAGGTAATTGGCAAATTATTTCTATGCTATTTGTTCATGTTTTGACATAATAACTACAAATTCTTGCATGCACATGTAAATATGCAACAAAGTGTTTTGGCATTTTTGTCTCATTCATCTAAATTTTCAGAATGTTTGACTATAATACAATATGTATTTTGTAAGTTTGAGCATTGAATAATGAATTAAAATATTATTTGAATTGTTTCCCACTCCCTATAAACTGATATCGGAGATGTGCACTGGTCGAGTTTAGCTAGAAAATCACTCGTGTATGACAATTACATTTGTGGTATATACGGATAGAGTAAAATATGCTACCTGAGAGAAATATGGCTGATAATGTGAGATATGTGTAGTATTTATTAATTCATGCCAGCTTTAAGTTCATGTGGCACACAAAAACACATAAAACATAAAAGATTGATTAATTGATTATTTATTGCTTTCCGCCACACTCAACAATTTTTCAGTTATCTGGTGGCGTCCAGTTTTTGTTGGTGGAGGAGAGAACCCAGATACAATGTACCTGGGAAGAGACCACCGACCTTCCGCAAGTAAAATGGCAAACTTGCTCACATAACGCCGCGGCCGAGATTCGAACACGCGCCGACAGAGGTAAGAGGCCTTGTGATTTTGAGCCCGATGCTCTAACCACTCGGTCACGGAGGCCCCAAACATAAAAGAGACTAACATATATGTACATAGACTAACTATACTTTGCAAAAAAAGAAACGCATAGCCCTTTTGAAATTTTAAAAATGCAAATTATGTATTTTACCAGGTAAACTGAAATGGTCAATTGAGTAATTGATTTTTTACAGGTAAGTATGAAACTTTAAAGGTCTGTTCATTTGATTTGGCTCTCTGCCAAATTAGCTCGGCGACTCTCTAAAATTGCACATCACCTCTATCGCCATGGAATTTGGCTTACGTTTTTCACGAGAACTTTGTGCTTAATTCAACCACTACATTAAAGCGTATAAAAGGACGAAGTTTGAAGCTTGAATTCATCATAACGTTAAACTGCTGCCATGCCAAGGTTAGACCCTGCTACTCGAAATATCGTCATTGGCCGTCTCCAGGCCGCAGTATCCCAAAGTGAGATTGCACGAACTGAAAACGTAAATCAGAGCACAATTTCTCGGCTGTGGAACAGATTCCAGCAGACTGGCTCTACTAATGACCGACCGAGGAGTGGCCGACCTCGCATTACGACTCCTGGACAAGATCGCTACATCCGGGTCTTCATCTACGGAATCGAACCGTTGCTGCAACAGCTACTGCAGTCGGAATACCTGGATTGAGAAGAATCAGCTCGCAGACAGTCCGCAACCGACTTCGACAATATGGCATTAGACCCAGAAGACCGTATTTTGGAGCAGTTTTGACACCGTTACACAGACGAGAAAGAGTCCGATGGTGCAACAGATTGAGGGGCTGGACATTCCGCAACTGGCGTAGAATCTGGTTCAGCGATGAGTCCCGTTTTCTGCTACAGAAACGTGATGGAAGAATCCGTGTATGCCGGCGCAGGAATGAACGTTTCTCTTCCTCGTGTGTCCAAGAAGTGGATAGCTTCGGTGGAGGTAGCGTCATGATGTGGGCGGCGATCTCTAATGACCGTAAAACAGAACTGGTACATGTCCCGGGCAATTTAACGGCTCAAAGGTACAGAGACGAAATTCTCCAACCTCACCTTATGCGCGTAATTGACCGACAGAGGGAGTTATTCCAACATGACAATGCTAGGCCTCACACAGCCCGCTTAACAATTGACTACCTTCAGCAGAACAACATTAATGTGCTACCATGGCCTTCCAAATCACCGGATTTGAATCCGATTGAACACTTATGGGACCAACTGGATAAACGTGTGCGCCTGCGCCAACCTCCGCCTCAGACCCTCGATCAGCTCCGTCAAATGTTACAACAGGAATGGCGAACAATTCCACGCAATAACGTAAGAACATTGATTGACTCTATGCCAAGGAGATGCAGAACTGTGTTGGCAGCTCGAGGTGGTCATACACGGCACTAACTTAAACGTGACAGGAAGTGTTCTTAACTGTGATGATCTGACTTTTTTTTCACCAATATCTAAGGTTTGGACTGTAATTTTTTTCAATTGAAACAATTCTAGTGAATATCTACATTTTTTATTGTAAAATCATAATCCAAAATACGTCTACTAAAATCTTAAAAAATCCATTATGCGTTTCTTTTTTTGCAGAGTATATTTGATATAGTGATTTTTGTTACATGTAAATTAAAAAGAGTTTCTACACAAGTACAATGTGCTCAGCAACATGTGTATATAACAATTTCTCTCTTTAAACAAAGCTTAACATTTTCTATGTAATAATTTCTGTCACATCAAACAAGGCTATCGTGTACAAGCTTTACTTTGGCACATTTTAAAATACCTTAAACTTACCAAACATTCTCAACAAGTTCAAATATTTTCCTCAAAATATGTTTCAAGTTTCTACTTTGAATTTCAAATGTGTTGCAAAATGTAGGTTCTATATATATCAATATATTAATTGAAATATTCAAAACTCTCCTCAAAATACTGTATTTATCAAATATCTCAAACTTCCCTATGCTGGTACTTCAAAAGATTCCCACATTTCCTCAATACATATAATTGGTCATAAAATGCTAAATATTTGATAAACTCTTCAAACAGTTCAGTCAAGCAATATACATGTAATATTTTTTTTCGGTATCTTGGATTTCTTTTTCTACAGCATATACTTATTTCTCAAATATGCCACTAGTTGATTAATTCATTAATCTGAGAAGAACATAAAGGTAAATGTAAAACAATTATCTAGGCCTAACTCAATTATCTCGATCTCTTAAGAGAAGAGTTAGTTAGGCATTTTCAGTAATTCTCTGAAAATAAAATACTGTAAGATATAACAGATCCTTATATGATATAAAGATATCAGAATTTCTCAATATCCTATCTGATCAAATTCTCTCGGGATGCCTGACGGTTTTATAACATTATGTCAAATGATAAAAAAATTTACCTCTAACCTATGTAAATATTATATGTTCCTAATAAGCACATCTAATAATGTCGATACTAGGAATATTCCATTATAGTAACATAAAACTATGAATATTTCATCACACTACCACAAAACTAGGAATATTATAGCATACTAACATAAAACTATGAATATTTCATCACACTACCACAAAACTAGGAATATTATAGCATACTAACATAAAAGTAGGAATATTATATCATACTAACATAAACCTATGAATATCCCATCATGCTAACATAAAACTAGGATTATTCTATCATAATAACATAAAAGTAGGAATATTGTATTATAGTAACAGAAAACTAACTATGAATATTCCATCACCTCCCCATGGGTATCAGGGTTGTTAGAATAGATCCTCAGTACCCCTTGCTTGTCGTAAGAGGCGGCTAAATGGGGGGGGGGGTTCCTTCGGATGAGACCGCAAAAACCGAGGTCCCGTGTCACAGCAGGTGTGACACATAAAAGATCCCTCCCTGCTCAAAGACCATAAGCGCCGAGCATAAGCCTAAATTTGCAGCCCTTCACCGGCAATGGTGTCGTCTCAATATGAGTGAAATATTCTCGAGAGGGACGTTAAACAATATTTAATCAATGTTACTAACAAAAAAGTAGGAATATTCCATCATACTAACATAAAAGTAGGAATATTCCATCATAGTAACATAAAACTAGGAAAATCAGTACGACATTTTACTCTGGACATGACAAAGTCGAGATATTTTGCTACCCTTTATGATAAAGGTTTTATGAAAATCAAAGTGCCCTCTATATAGTGCGTAGGGATGATAAAATGTTCCATGTATTTAATATTACATAGGAGTGATGTTAAATACATGGGACATATTATCCTACTAAGTATCCAATACAAGATTTCTTTCAAATACACTTTATATAGGATTAATGTAATGGTAAATACAAGGAACAATTTACCATACTTTCCTACTATATAGAAGTGTTTTTATTTCCTAACACACTTTATGTAGGATTAATCATCCCACTGAAAATTACGGGAATATCAGGATTTCTGATACCATAGGATTATGATAGGATTTTTGAAGGATTTAAAATCCTACCCTTCTTCCGTAGGATTTTCGTCGTTGGAGGCTGATATGTATTATTCTACAAAGGTTGTGTGGGCCCAACGTTGGACTACAACATACTGCTAAAAATCCCACCACATGCATTTTAATATATTTCACAAAACCTTTATCATAAAAGATAGTAAAATGTCTGGATTTTGTCATGTCCAGAGTTAATTGTCGTACTGTTGAATATTATATCATACTAACATTAAAGAAGGAATATCCTATCATACTAACATAAAACAAATAGAAGGGGCCTCTGTGGCCGAGTGGTTAGAGCATTGGGCTCAAAATCACAAAGCCTCTCACCTCTGTCGGCGCGTGTTCGAATCTCGGCAGCGGTGTTATGTGAGCAAGTTTGCCAGTTTACTTGCGGAAGGTCGGTGGTCTCTTCCCAGGTACATTGTATCTGGGTTCTCTCCTCCACCAACAAAAACTGGACGCCACCAGATAACTGAAAAATTGTTGAGTGTGGCGGAAAGCAATAAATAATCAATCAATCAATCAATCAATAAAACAAGTAGAATAAAGAGGTGCATGATGTAAGAGGAATTAATCCACTTCTCGCAGATTCTTGCATAAAATTGATTTATTAATTGAAATGGGGATTTACGCCGAGTTGGCAATATTTCAGCCATTTTACGGCGGTTCTGGCATTGGTAATAATTATCAAATGGTATCCATGATAAACGAACTGTATTTCCATAATACTGCTTAAAATAGCCCATGCGAAAATATATTACACTACTGCTTAAATAGCTCATGCGAAACTGGATGTAAAGTCCGCAAATAAACTGAACTTGTCCCCAAGCAGAGACATTGCAGGATAGGCAGAACCAGTCTAATATTCCATGGTGAACAAGTTTGCTGATAGAAGGCGGTTATCTGGAAACGCTTAAAACGAAAGTACAAATGCAAAAAAAGTGCTCAGCTAGCGGTTTAAAAAAAGAAAGTAAAATTCAAATACAAGAAATGTAAGATCCAGTATTTATCACAGTTTTGAACTCTGCAGATAAATATAAAAGAACCCTTTCAAAAATAAATCAGATCATATCTACTGAAAGCTAAGTTGCATCCTAAGGAATACGAAATAAGATAAAGGCATATCACACAACTATTTCAATTCATGATTATGGAAAAAAGGGAAGTTTGTAAATCACTTCTTGATTGGCTACATGTATATCTGCGTGATTCATGTACTTCTAAATAAATTCAATTTTAATAAATTGTATTATTCCACGAATTATTTTGAAAGAAGAAGGATCCTGGAGAGTCGATTCTATCTTAGTTCAAATTAAACATGTCATTTAACAAAACTCTTACAGTATCTAAGAGGAGTTAAGAGCATATCAAGTATGTTCTTGTATGTCAAAAGAGCGACGAAACTTCAAATTGTGACTATAAAAAAAACCCAGTTAACTACGAAAGAGATTTTAAAACATGGAAAACAAGACGTTTGATTTAGAAGATTGGAACGAGGAGTATGCCAAAAGGTATACAGCAAGCACTGTTATCCAATCCCTGTATCTGACAGCGGGCATCATTGGCAACCTGCTTGTAATCGTCGTTTATTCCACAAAAATGCGTTCTAAGAATGACGACAGATATTTCATACCTATTCTAGCTACAGTTGATCTTACTGGGTGTGTCATTTCAACCTCCTCAGCTTTCATTCAAGACAGAAGACCATACAAATATCCGGATTCCAGCTTATGCAAATTGATAACCTTTGTAGCTTGTGATATGGTTATCTCATCCATCTTTCTGCTATTAGTGATTTCGGTTCAACGATATCAGAAGATCTGCCGCCCTTTTGCATTTCAGATGAATCTGAAATATAAACGAATTGCAGGAGGAATAGCGCTATTCCTAGCCTCAGTACTTTCAATTCCGATTATATTTCTATATGATAAAATTGAGGTAGTTCATCCAACGAAAAACATAACTGGCTATATATGTGCTCCAGCAGCAAACACGGAACTATTCGGAGAAGTGTACGGCGGAATTCTGATTACAGCGGAATTTAGCTCCGTGGTGTGCATGTCTATCCTTTATGGATTGGTTGGATATACGTTGATCACAAAAATGAAACATACACGGAGAAATAACGATAACAAAGCCCCAAAGCCTTCTCAGTTAACTGATACAAGCGTGGAAAAAACCGTAGGAGAGTCTGCAGTTTCCGAGACATGCATCAGCTATACGGAGTCGCAGTCAGAGAACAAGCAAGGAGGTAGGATACATTCAAAACCTAAAGACAAGAGCACGAAAATGAACTCTCTAACTGGCAAGCAGTACTCCCTGATGTTTATGGTGATATCACTGGTTAGTATCCTTTGTTTTTTCCCTCCTTGGGTATTCGTTCTATTGGAGACGAGAGACAAAACGTTTTGGAATGACGTATCCTATGAAGAGGCCCAAGTATTCAGTATCATTCGGCGACTCTTTGTTATGAACTACGTTGTGAACCCCTTTATCTACGGTTTTTTTGATTCGAAATTTCGAAGGTATGTCTGGCAATGTTTTTCTCTAAAGAGAGAAAACGGAAAATTCTGATTCATATCTTCGGAGTATTTGTTGCTAGCAGTACTAAATTAACAACAGCTCTGCTTGGCGAGGTACATCCCCTCGCAATTAGTATCTACAAGCTCTATCTTTGAAGTTCGTAATGACCTGACCTTTGAGTTTTTTATCCCCAAATTAATAGGATTTTTTCTCGTGTGTTAGCAAACCTGGATGTAAAGTATCAAATTATTCGAGCACAAATATTGTCTGTAGCGTTTCTAAAAAGCTTTATTTATGGAGTCCATGTGACCATGATTATTGATACCAAAATCAATACGGTTCTTCCTTTCTTGATAATGTCACGTGTGAATATCAAATCAGTCGAGCAAAATATGTGGTACTAGTATATACAATGTCTACAAACTCAGTATTAGAGATACACACATCTCTCTCTCTCTCTTTCTCTCTCTCTCTCTCTTTCTCTCTCTCTCTCTCTCTCTCTCTCTTTCTCTCTCTCTCTCTCTCTCTCACACACACACACACACACACACACACACACACACACACACATATATATATATATATATATATATATATATATATATATTCACCCACACATATATTCGGGGGCCTCCGTGGCCGAGTGGTTAGAGCATCGGGCTCAAAATCACAAAGCCACTCACCTCTGTCGGCGCGCGTTCGAATCTCGGCCGCGGCGTTATGTGAGCAAGTTTGCCACCAGATAACTGAAAAATTGTTGAGTGTGGCGGAAAGCAATAGATAATCAATCAATCAATCAATCGCACATATATTCTTTTCTCTTACTGAACAATGATTTGCGAGGGGAACAACAAGGCCCATGTCAGGAACAAAGAGTTTTGTACATCTAAATTGTACACAGTATATCATCTATGTAGTTGCATATATTTTAAGTCCCCTTAGAAATATATTCTTAGTGTGTACTATGTTTATGTAATAAACAAAATGTTTACAACACATTTGCTTTTTTGTATTGATGAAATTCGAAGTCATTCGCCTGTTTTCTACAGACATATGAACAAAATGAAATAGACTGCGTAGCGGAGCGATGATTATGGAGCTTTGCCATCTATATAAAGATAACACAGATCATTTTATTTATTTCGAAATCAGAATAATCTACGCCAGTACGGAACTTTCGCGTTGTGCCGGGACGACCGATTACATTTGACGTTTATACACCACGGTCATGTGATAGTAATTAATTATACGGCAAAGTTGACATCGGTACAAATGTTTCGCTAGCAAACGGTCCGTTACGAACTATGTGCATTTTTAAAGAGGAAGGACGCTGACGATATAAGTCATTATTGGTGCTCAGAACATGGGTGTAAGGAAAAGGATCCATTTACATTCGTATCTGTGGATGCAAGGCGAGAGGTTTTACCGATATCCTTTTCCATGTCGCCATAAATTCCGACTCTCTTTCATTTCTACGTCCTCGAGATTTATTTGCCTGGCCACTTTGCATAATTCAATGAAATGCGTTTTTCTATGAATGGCTAATGTAGCAATCCCTTCTTGGAAAGAAAACTTTAAAAGTCAAACAAAAATAGTTACTAACTAAGCACATCTTTCAAAGCCCTCGACATTATGTCGCCAGTTCGAATTACTAAACGGACACGGTCATCGTAAAAGGTGGCTGAGTAAAGGACGTCTCCATCTAGAGCAGACAAAAATCCAACCAAGCAGCAGCAAAGCCAATATAAGCAATGCCGAAGTCAATAACCGAAGTGAACAGTATGAGACCACCGTGAGATGGCCACATCAACAGTTTCAAGGTCATTAAACCCCAGACTGAACCAAACATTGGTATTTAGTTTCCGTCCCACGTCATGCTCGTTGACATAAACGATTATGAGGCCCTAAGTTATTTTAACTCCACACACATGTACACCCCAAAAACAAATAATAAAAAAGATAAATAAAAAACTCCACACACATATACCCCTCAACAGACGAACCCAACCCCCCCCAAAAAAAAACCCCAAAATAATTAAATAAATAAATAAAACAAAAACAACAACAGAACAAAAACACAACAGAAAAATAAAAAAATAAAAAAATAAAAAAAAAATACAAAAAAATACACACACAATAAAAAACAACAACAACCCAACAACAACAACAACCCCCCCCCCCCCCAAAAAAAAACCAAACAAAACAAACCAAAAAATGATTAAAAAAAAATAGAACGGTAATTTCATCGACATCTCCCTTCTGCTAAAATCCGCATAGGAGTTCTGCAACAATTAATGTTCTAATAACAAGGGGGAATCCAGGTAAAATGTCTGCATATGCCTTGTCAAACAAAATGATTCATCTTAGATAAATAAGGTCAAAATGTCGTATTTCAATCATCCTTTACTTTCAGATACCCTTCGCAATGAAATCGACGAAAGAAAATACGTGCAGTCTCCAAGCCTTTCGAATTCACAATTCATTGAATAAAGCTATGCCTTAGACGAACAAAAGGCTCACGGGTCTTGACTGTTACCTGAGTATCATAGACCAAACATGTACATTGCCCATACAGGGACTCTCCATAATTAATTTAGGCCTATGTTCGGTACGTACGGCCTTTGAGCAGAGAGGAAACTTTATCGTGCCACACCTACTGTGACACGGGGCCTCGGTTTTTGCGGTCTCATCCGAAGGACCGGCTCATTTAGTCGCCTCCTACGACAAGCCAGGGGTACTGAAGATCTAATCTAACAACCCGGATCCCCACGGGGTTCAAATATTATGGCTTATGAAGTTAGCTAAAATAATTAACAAAGGGGTACTGAGGACCTATTCTAACTCGGGTCCCGACGGGGCTAGGATATTCGAAGATTTAAATATCATTTTAACTATATGGTCATATTGGCGATCCTCAAGAGCCCGAATCCCCGATACAGGAGTCATGAAGTTCACACTTTAGGTAGAAAGCTTCATCATGCATTTAGTTTTTCCTCAAATATCTACGTTAGTAAAGAAGATGAATTCTAAGATTTGATACATTTTCACTATATGACCATATTGGCCCTGCACTAGAACCTGAACTCCTGACCAAGGAGTTATGAATTTTACAATCTAGGTATATATCAAATATATATGAGAGTAGAGTTGAAGATTTAGTGCATTTTCACATAAATTAGAGCTATTAAAATCACACGACACATCTTTGTACAGACCCTGAAACTACACATCAAAAGCGTTCCGTTTCGTTCGGTGCAAACCGTTCAATGTTCCATGGAAATCATTCAGCGTTACGTAGAAATCATTCAGCGTTACGTGGAAATCATTCAGTGTTACGTAGAAATCATTCAGCGTTACGTAGAAATCGTTCAGCGTTACGTGGAAATCATTCAGCGTTACGTGGAAATCATTCAGTGTTACGTGGAATTCGTGCAGCGTTCCGTACAAATATTCCCGTACAAACAGTTACTTGCAAGCGAGATCAAGCCACGTATGTGTATAGCATATTTGTATACAGACACAAATATGATAATTGAACTGTTCTAATGATAAACTAAACACACATATCTTGAAAACTGCGAAAATATTAGTGATAATGGTGATGATGCCGTGACAAAATAAGTGTAATCACAATTATTTACGAGACATACCGCACACATAAGTATTGTACTTTAATAAAATGGTTAAAGTTTGAAATATAAAGTCATATTTTCAAAACATGTGAAAATGAAAGAAACATTAAAGTTAACACTCTGTTAAGAAAACAGAGTCACATTTCGATGTCTAGTATAATTCCTTCATTTTTAACTTTATCGCGTTTTGCGGTTTTTTTTTAAAGAAATACAAATCGGAATCGGGGGTGGATTCAGAAAATTTTCAAAGGAGGGGTTGCGATTCAAGTCTGACCCTTCTTTCCTTTCTGAGGTTCAACCAAAAAAGGAGGGGTTAGCCCCTCCATAACTCTTTTTAAAACCGCCATTCAGAGACTGATAATGAATTACAAAAACCTAAAAGAGAAAAAGGAGAGAAACATCCCTCGCACGTGGCCCCTAAGAAACAGTAAGTCATTAAGTGAAAAAAGAGGGAAATTTGCCCATTCTCTACGGATCCCAAAATCAGACAAAGATAACTTGACTTCGAGTTTGCCCAAACTACTTTGTTTTGCACAACTTATTTATCAGACTGTAAACATCTCATTTCTTATTTCATTGATCGAGACGGAGATCGATATTTCCAACTAGTGAAAGAAAACCAAACAAATACATCACATTTGTTCAACATAAAACCGTGTCCTATGAACATGAAAAGTTTGATTATTCTTGCAACTGTTGTAATGACGATTCACTGAATGACGATATCTAACATGAAATATTTTCGACACTCAAAATGAAAATGTAAACAGAAATATCAGAAGACAAGAAATTTAGATACTACCGAACTTATATCACTTGCAACCGATACAATATTTTGCAGTAAAAACGGATTAAAAAAGATAAAGTTTATCCTTTTAAGTTATTGTCTAACATTAGAACTAATTATTGCTATATCAATTTCTGCAGATACTTCGGAAAGGTTATTGCTTATAGTAGTTGGTCTTACAATTAATTGTTGCAAGGCTGGTGACGTAATTATTCCTGTGCGCATGCATGCTTCTGCATATTTTCAAATAACTTTACAGCAGGCAAGGCGTACAAACAATATTGAACAACACAGTCGATAAAATATCGTAAGACCATGCTACGTGCCACAAGGAAGACCAATTCCCTTTACACGAGGCCATTAGCTCGAGGAGCGTCGGTCATCACCGCAACCACTTCCAGGTCAACTTCTACTGTGAGGTTCCAGGTATCAGTGGCGCATACAGTATCATCAATACCTTCATCATCCGGGGCTTAAATGATGGGTATGATATGCTCAAGTATAAGTGTTGTATCAGCCTGCGCATCGATGGCGTCGACGAGTATCCAACATGTTGAAATTGGCTCATCCGAGGCACCAATGCAAGGTACACTAGTTATTGTTGTTAGTTCTGGAAGTAATTCTAATCCACTTGTCAATGTCCAGTGTTTTCATCAGAAATCGGTTACATGTGTCATTTTTAGTATGTGAAAAATGTGGAAGGGGAGTTCGATGATATAGCAAAAGTATTACATGCTTCCTCGTCATCTGAGGCACATCAGTAATCCATTGTTTTTGGAGTATGGTGAGCTTAAAATCAAGACAGAAGAAAAACACAAGAAAACTACCACTATTTCAGACCGGACAGATTCCTATCTGATTTACTTGTTATTTTTGAAACATCTTAGTCAGGCTTTACCCATTACAAGGTATCTATGCACAGTACGAACGGGGGCTTCTAGGTCATCAAATTTTGGTTGGAAAGACTATGATATAAACTTCATTTAAGAAAAGCAAAAAATCCCGAAATAACTTGTGACTCAGTTGATGTTGAATTTTGGTTGCAATATATGAGTAATTTCAACAAAATGGCAGACCAATCCAAAACTAATAATAAATAAATAAATAAAAAGAGATTATAAAAAAAACTTTTAAAAGAAATGCAGTAATGGCGATGGGACAAAAGAAACTCAAGTGTTTTGATTTCAGTTTTAAAGGAAACTTTTCACAGCGTGAATGTCAATAAACTGTGATCAAAATCATCCGTTTATCTATTGCAACAGAGAAACCTTTTCTACGCATATCCCACACAATGTACAGATTTCAATCACAAGGTAAAATAAGGTCACCACAGTAAATTACCTCTGTCCAGCACAGAGCAGCCCAATTTCAGTATAACCAAAAGCCTTTTTGTTAGTGCAGTGTATGATATATGGAGTTTGGGTTGGTCTCCAGTTAATCTGCCTGCTTTGCGTGATTTGGTCTCAGCTTATTCTGATAGGACTACAGTGCATCTAAGTAGACAGGGGTTTGAAAATGGATTTTCATTAAATTACTCTGGTCCAAAAAACTTTTTAATATAATAAAAATATGAAGTCCGCTGTACTCACGGAACCACTTGTATGTACGATTAAAAAGAACCTCAGCTTGGTCGCGTTGTAGGTCCTTTTTGTAGTCTCCCAATCAAAATGGTTGCAGAATGATTTGTAATTTACCGGCTCCAAAAGGAAGCAGTATGAATGGATACATTAATCAAGAATTGTGCACTTTATATTATTCAACATTTGATGAAGCTTTAAGGCATGATTCAGAATTTAGTCAGAGACACTCCTAGGAAAGTTAGAATTGCATAGCCTTTCAGGCTGTAATCAGTCAGTTCAGAGTATTTTAGCTTGCTAGGTTTTACTTTGAAAGAAAGGTTCAAGTTGATAAATGTCTATTAATGATTGCTCTATATCGTGTTCACTGTTTGAAAAAAATTCAATTTTATTTTTACATTGGTCATTGAAAGGAAGAGCGCAACTTTCTTCCATAGTTCACTGTTTGGATGACTTTTTATTCGTTGATAGGTAAAATACAAATGAATGTCTGTATCCCATGGATTATTGTCAAGACATGTGTAAGCAGTTTGCCATACCGTTGTAATAAAACACTTGCCTGTTATTTTTGGGTCTACGTATTGATACTGTAAATCTGACAATGTTTATACCTCAAGATGAATTGGATGAGTTGGCCAATTCTATTTTGGGTGTTATAAACAGGGCTAATATTCTTGCAGGTTTTTTTTTAGCATCTGTAAGCAATTGCAAGACATTACCATTAGGCTGTGCCTTTTCTTGTCGTATTTATCGTTGAATTCCGGAAATTTTAAAGCCTCGTTTTTTTTTCTTCGAATTACTACGGAAACAACTACGTACCCCAAAGTATCGTCATCCTTGTTAGGGAAATTAATTTTGGTGGCGTTAAAGCATGATATGCAATTAAGAGCAATTCATGTAAGGGGGAGAAAGAACCAAATGACAGGTGCTATTTCTCGTTTGGAGTAGAACTGGTTCAGGCATTAGTATACAACAGCTCATCATTATCCTTATCAGGTGCCAACAGAATTTTGGAACCTTTTATTGGGAAATTTGCACACTTAAGAAGATTCAGGTCTATCACAAAATACATGAATATATGAACAATATCCAATATGAAAAAAAATCGACAAGCAAAGAGATATAGCGATAGACAAGACATGTAGATACTATCGAATTTACACAAATTACAACTGATGAATGTTTAATTTAATTTGTTTTTGCCGTAGAAGTATCTGTAAGCGTACGTTATGTTAAAAGGCTCTTAGAAACTATCATATTGCGGAAACTCAGTCCACAGTATCACACTTTGAAGTCGGCGGAGAGAGAATCACGCGCCCTCTCGAAATTGTAAATAAATCTAATATCGGGCAGAAATTAAATATGCAGCTAACTTTGATCAATAGATGCCGAGATGTTCATTTTCAATACCTCTCATCAGCGAACGTCTAATTATTTTTGATGTTTTGTCTATATCTAACTCAAAAGCACTGGTTTAGTCGATGTCTCAATTAAACTCCTAAACAGTAGTTTCCATGTAATAGGAGATATTTTAACACACATCATGAATTGAGAAAATACGTCAGGTGTGTTTATTGGCGGGTGGAAATATACGGGTTACCCCACGGTATAAAATTGATACAAAATGTTTTGGTCAACATTTGCTGCAAAATTATTTTAAGGCATGTTCATAATTATGCTTATGATTACCTCATGCGTTACAATACAGTCTGGTTTCTATGATATCCCGATATGGCCATGCACAACAGCACGTTTCTTAAAACGCGCCATCATGTTATCATACAGCACGTTGTCGCACTGTCACGCTAATACGCCGTCGCGATATTACGCTAACACAACACACAGTTGCGCTAACACATCATCGCACTATTAAGCTAACGCACAACACCCCGTCGCGCTGTCACGCTACCTCAACACTCATAATAACTTAGTAAGTTCTAGTGAATTGGCATTGCTCCGTAGTGTGAACGGAATCATACTAATGTTCAATGAAGAAAACTGCATTCGTTTTAACTTCGCATAGTTCAAATTTAAATATGCAGAAAATATTCCTAATTCATATACATGTAGCTAGAAGGGGCATCAGGGGCTGTAATGTCACACACATTAAAAAAGCAAATTATATGTCTCTCTAATAATTTACTTCATCTTTTGTTTTTTTCAAAATATAAAGACCAGACTATCCGACTCTTTAAATTGGATTTTAATGCAAAACTGAAACACGACAGTTGGACATGTACTCATATATAGAACCTTCATACCGAACGGTGCTGAACAAACCCCACCCCCATCCCTGGGGACTTATTTTATGGATAAAAATAAACACCACAAGAGTTCATAAAATATAATTTGAATTCGTGAGTCCCGATTTTAAGAGCCACGTGAGCGTAACTTTTGCCATTGTTAAATCAATGATTATATTCTTTTAAAAAAATATGCCACTTCATTGGTATTGATCAACAATTATTACGCGTGTTGTGTGTTAGCATGACTATGTGTTGCGTGTTAGAGTTATATCGCGATGACGAGTTTTGAATTAGCGCAATAGCGCGTCGGCGTGTTGTGTGTTAGCGTTTTAAGAAACTCGCCGTTGCTCTTTTGCACATGGACGTATCGGGACATCGTAGGTTTCAGACCCAAGCATTTATTTTATTGCATTATTGAAAAATGATTACGAAACATTGACAACAGAAAACTTACAGGAGTTTTATTTGTAGATCTATGTAAAGTTTCTAACACGGTAAATCAACATGTATCACCGTACAAACGATTGTCTTCGGAATATATGGAAACTCATACATCTGATATAAATTCTAATTGATAAATAGTTCACAACATGTTACACAAGTCGTTGGAATTCTTTCAGACAACTTAGAGTACTTCAAGGATCAATACTTGGTCCCTTGTTTTTTTTATTCTCTATGTAAATGACTATCCAGATTGGTTACAACATTCTGTAGTCGTACACATGTATGTAGTCGATACAACTCAAGATCTTCCAGATAAAAGTATAGATGTTATAGAAAACAAATCAAATAGTGGTCTTCAAAATGCTTTAGAGTACATGGATAGATACAAAGTTACAATCAATCTCACAAAAACACAGTGCACATTAATTGGTACAAGGCAAAGATCAAGAAATTTTAGAAAACTATCTATACAATTGGACTTTATGACTATTGAAAATGGATCGTGTGCAGAACCACTTGATATGTTTATACTGACCGATGTCTGTGGTCTGAACATCTTGACATTTCATCATATAAACTTGCCAGCAAAATAGATATTTTGTCTAGATTACATGGATTTTTCAACTGAATTATTACTGAAAATTATCAATACAATTGTCTTTTCTCATTTTAACTACTGTTGTATTCTTTGAGCAATTTGAAAAAACAAGAATGGTCTTGACCAAATATGTGAACTTCAAAAGCGAGCTGCTAGAGTTAATCTAAATATTCTAAATATAAAGTTTTAAACACCTACAGCAGAAATGATGCAGCAACTTAGATGGATGCCTCTATCCGACTATATTTTGTGTAGAACTATCATTCTTGTCTTCAAAATTCTACATGGTTTAACTCCTGATTATTTGTACGTTTTTCAGTATGTTCACGAAATTAGTATATCTACCAAATTAAGTCAAAGTACTTCATCATATATCCAGAGAAGGAAGACACGATAAAAGATCTCTTACAACCTACTCGTCACTGTTATGAAATATTAAGCCAGAATTTGGAAATATTTCCCAACATTCGAAACTTTTAACTCCACTTAGAAATTATGGTGATGCATTAATAATTTTCATCCTGGAAATTAAAAACATATAGATTTATTTGTATTGTGCGCTTTATGCTCGTAAGTAGTGTATGAACATAATATACATTCATATACTATTTTTTATTGTATCTGTATAATACTGCTGTCTGTATATATGTTTTCGGGAACACTGTGTGAAATAGTTGTGAAGCTAATTGTGCTATCCTGCATAAATAAAGGACATCATTATCATTATTAATCTAAAACCGTTATACGGGGAAATGACATTAATATAAGGAAATAGAGTAGACTCTATTTTGGGGTACAAAATAAGACTATTCTAGTGCAGAAATTTATCAACAGGATACCAGCCAATGTCCGTCCATTCGATGATTTATGTTTGTTTGTAACTATCCACTGAAAATGTTTAATGATGTTGGAAAATCGCCAAACGATTGAATTCTTATGATTTTATATGAAACATTGCCAATGCTCCTATACATTTGTAACTGTTAAGATCAATATGTAAAAAAAGGTAACTGTATACAATATGAACTTAATTTAATTTTAAAGTCACATTTAACATTTATTTATTTAAAACCTAGTTATATCTGACGTTGAATTTTAAAGGTACATACGTAATACATATAATTATGTATTTGTAATTTTGTTTACACAAGCAATTGCATCGCTTGGGTTCACATTTACTATCAGAGAGTATAGGGTTCCAAAGCTCGCCGATGAAAAAGTAATAATTCAAATGATATAAAACTCTGTATTTTAATATTTTTATACATAAACCATCTGCATTACTACCAAATTTTATATAATTGCCTGTGTGTGTTTTCAAGCTAGCTGCGTTTATGTATGAACATTATAGTGATGTATTAATAACTCATTCAACGCAAACTGTACTTAATTACCTCAGATAAAATGAATAGGTGGGAATTTAAAGTTCAATTTTAAATAATTTGACTCTTGGACGTCCTCAGTTGGCCTTTGTATGAGTTTGGCGACTGTAGATATATAGGAATAGTTCATTATGCTAGATCATGAGTAAATAGTAGAGGGTATAGGTGGATATGGAAATATTGTTTAGAGACACTACAGCTCATTTTCCACATCTTAATCGAGTGGTTGTTAACATACGTATCGATAAAGTAAAAAAACTCATAGCGATAATGACAATTTTGAACGTTAGGATTGTATTAATTTGCTTTCAATTGCGCATTAAAGATCATCCGGAATTCAATGGTTTCTTCATGCTGACTCGGACATTTTACATCACATGATTCAGTATTACAACACACGTGTTGTGTAAAAATTATCTAAACACCCCTTAAAGGGGCCCACACTCGCTAATCGAGTATGTGGTTATTTTCTACTTCTTATAATTAAGTAATCATAAATAATTATTATAACGGAAAACCTTTCATGTCCCTATTAACCAAACACTGTTTTTAAAAACAGAACACAACACGCCACTTGTTTTCATAAAAATTAGCACTTACTTTTAAAGCCCTGACTGTGTGTCGCATAGCTAGAGGGTCATAGTAATATCCCCACGTGAATTCTAGTTCGATTATGAGACGTTTCTCGTTCTATTATAACACTTTTCTTGCATAATCTGTCAAAATTCTGGGTTTATATTAGACAATGTACGCTTCCTCCCACTGAATTGTTTAGAGTCCGTGCTCATGTGTCCAAAGACCAAAGTCTCAATCTTGTTAAAAAAGGGCTTTCAAAGACTATTAATTTTTGCATTTAAACGAAAAATGTCAACATTAAAAGTGTGTTATTTTCGCAAAGTTTATACATTCAAGAATGCAAAATAATTGGAGAAAGCTCTGGGAAAATTGTCATATTACGATTTTTGAGAAAATGAGCTCTACAGTGTCTCTTTGATACGACAGGTTGTATTTTGGAACTATTTTCATTTATACATGCATCTCTAAAACCATAATTGTTTGTATCCAAGTTTTTGTTTCTATGTTTTTTTTTGTAATTTATTCACAGAATACCGTGGTATTTATATTGTTACTACATGTAGAATCTAACATAACGTTGGAGCATGTATTCCTTTAAATGAATAACGTTATCTGGAAGCTTTTTTAACATTACAACATTGACTCCATACTGTGCGCGATGTCTGTATCAGTTTATACATACACAATTACTATAAATGTGTTCTAAACAGTTAACAAAATTAAGGTAGATAATGCAACAAAAATAACATTTGCCATGCCATGCGATTTTATATTATACTATAGGGAATTCAAGTAATAAATACACACACACACACACACACAGAGAGAGAGAGATCGAGAGAGAGAGAGAGAGAGATCACATCTCTTCATAAATTTGTTCACCGTGGATACAGTTAGGATTGATCTATTTCTAAAACCTGACTGGTTATTTAAAATGTTCTGAAAATGAAATGATCAAACTTAATCGCCAACACATCCTAGGCCAGAAAGCAATATAACTTTTAATCATTTGTGTTAAAGTCACAATTCCCGGAAATGGTATTCTAAAACGAATAGCATGGTTGCCTTAGTAACATCTAAAGCAATGTAAAGTCTGGCAGGCTTAGTTCTAAGGTAAAAGGTGTGCGTAGACGGAATGAAATATAGATCCAGAATAGAAATACATTCAAAATCCTGATCTTATCTCAGGAAGTGTCATAAGCAGTAATCAGTTTATAAAAACGTACTCTGGAGTTAAGAATTTATATACATTATCAAGATATTATAAATCTCGTGTGTGTGTTAACAGAATCTAATTTGATATAAATCAAATTTTAACAAATGAAGTGTGCACAAAATACTTGAATAGCAATTCTTCAACATGGCGTATCGAAATAATTGAGAGACATGAACACCATATGCAAGGTGATGATGGACTATTGCCACATAGATAAGAAAAGTTGACGATGGAAAAATGTAAATCATCCCGTTTGTCATAAAGTTGAGTTGCCACTTTGCCGAAAGGATCTATTTTCAATGAAATATTTAAGTAAGAAGATGTGGAAGATTCTGTGGTGTCATTATTTGACGTTCACTGGAATATATCGAATGGTTTGATTATATATTGTTTAACGTCCCACTCGAGAATTTTACACTCATATGGAGACGTCACCATTGCCGGTGAAGGACTGTAAAATTTAGGCGTATGCTCGGCGCTTATGGCCTTTAAGAAGGGATAGATCTTTTAATGTGCCACACTTTCTTTGACACGGGTTCTCGATTTTTGCGGTTTAACCCGAAAGACCGCATATTACGACTAGCAAGGGGTACTGAGGATCTATTTTAACCCATATCCCCACGGGATTATATCGAATGGAATGGACATACGAATTAAAATGATCATTGTTAATAGATAAAACATCGTTGATATATCTATATATCGAATTGAAAGCCGTTGGAAGAGATTATTTTACTTTCTAAAGCCATGAAAAACGATTCAAAATAGACATATTCAATACTGGCATGTATCATGGTAAAAGGGAATCAATGGTATAACATACTTGGAGAAACGAATTGTTCATATCTGACCCAACTGCTAGTATCAGCGTCTTTGATAAATGCGTTGCACTGTTAAAGAATGAACGCTTTCATCAATGACAAATGCATGTCAAGTAGTTTACTATGTAACAGGACGAAGTCCGCGGGTACTTTTTAAACCAAACAAATAATTATTACTTTTTATTATATTCATAAATAGTGTAATAGTTTTCACTGACATCACATGTACATAATGTCTAAATTTTCAATTTGCATTTCAAATTGGCATTTGAAGTACAATATTTCATAACACTGCTATTATTTTGTACCTTCTACGTTTGAAGAATGCATCAGAAGGGAGATAATTCAAGCAACAGATCTATTTCAATAAAACGATCTCTTTTTCATTTACCGAGTAAAACAGTAGATTGTTGGGATTTATTTCTTTAAAAATCCTAAATTTATAAATAGGTTTAAATTTTAAAAAAATTAATGTATTTAATATCACAAATTAATATTAAACTTTTAACCTTTTGAAAGTTATCTTGAAATACTTAAAATGCATATTTTTATTCTTCAAATTTAGTTTTCCAACGAACAGTCAAAAGTCCAAATTTGATTTTCTTTTACATTTTACACAGCTGGATTTAATCCTTTATTTCTACATATTTTTGAAGTATTCAACAACATCTATTTGAAATTCTCAGTTAATTAATCTTGATCTGATTACATAGGCAGTCTATGATATTTGTACACATCCTGTACCCACCCAAGCGTTCAACAGAATACTGAACATACATCCATCACATAAGAGCTGTTATCCCGGAACTTGCTAATTGCGCAGTGCATTTGGTCATTCAAATGTATTTAGAAATCTAAATTTCTTCACAGTTATTCCAAGTACTAGCTGTGCTTCCATGTATATTTTAAGGTGCCATCTGTATCATACTCTTCTATCTGTAATTTGAATCGCTAACTGTGCTTCTATATATAATTTGTATTAGAAGCAGCACCGTGCTTCCATATATTTTGTATTAAACATTCGCTTGTGTTTCCTTATATTTTGTATTTGAATACCCATCTGTTCTTCCATAAACATTAGTCAGGAATCCATATTCTTTGACAATTTTTCATAATTTTGCATTGATTACTGTCTTCTGGGGGTACTATTTTACCAGGTTTCCTGGATCAAGATGACATTTCTATTGCTTAATTTTATTTATATATTTCTTATCGGCGCATACATTTGTTCATTATGTCCACTTCTTAATGTATTTTACTCTTAGAGATCCCACCTCTGGTATGACCAGGGGTCCGTGTTTGCCCATCTCTCTGATTTGTATTTTCTATAGGAATTACGGGATTGAATACTGTTAGTTATCTTGGCCTTTTCATTCTATCGAATGGTCATGACATGCACGACAAATAACATAATTTCATATTCATTTGTTTATTACAAACACCTTATTTTGTTCAAGGTGTATCTTAGGCGTTGTTTAATGGTTTGATTATATATTGTTTAACGTCCCACTCGAGAATTTTACACTCATATGGAGACGTCACCATTGCCGGTGAAGGACTGTAAAATTTAGGCGTATGCTCGGCGCTTATGGCCTTTAAGAAGGGATAGATCTTTTAATGTGCCACACTTTCTTTGACACGGGTTCTCGATTTTTGCGGTTTAACCCGAAAGACCGCATATTACGACTAGCAAGGGGTACTGAGGATCTATTTTAACCCATATCCCCACGGGATTATATCGAATGGAATGGACATACGAATTAAAATGATCATTGTTAATAGATAAAACATCGTTGATATATCTATATATCGAATTGAAAGCCGTTGGAAGAGATTATTTTACTTTCTAAAGCCATGAAAAACGATTCAAAATAGACATATTCAATACTGGCATGTATCATGGTAAAAGGGAATCAATGGTATAACATACTTGGAGAAACGAATTGTTCATATCTGACCCAACTGCTAGTATCAGCGTCTTTGATAAATGCGTTGCACTGTTAAAGAATGAACGCTTTCATCAATGACAAATGCATGTCAAGTAGTTTACTATGTAACAGGACGAAGTCCGCGGGTACTTTTTAAACCAAACAAATAATTATTACTTTTTATTATATTCATAAATAGTGTAATAGTTTTCACTGACATCACATGTACATAATGTCTAAATTTTCAATTTGCATTTCAAATTGGCATTTGAAGTACAATATTTCATAACACTGCTATTATTTTGTACCTTCTACGTTTGAAGAATGCATCAGAAGGGAGATAATTCAAGCAACAGATCTATTTCAATAAAACGATCTCTTTTTCATTTACCGAGTAAAACAGTAGATTGTTGGGATTTATTTCTTTAAAAATCCTAAATTTATAAATAGGTTTAAATTTTAAAAAAATTAATGTATTTAATATCACAAATTAATATTAAACTTTTAACCTTTTGAAAGTTATCTTGAAATACTTAAAATGCATATTTTTATTCTTCAAATTTAGTTTTCCAACGAACAGTCAAAAGTCCAAATTTGATTTTCTTTTACATTTTACACAGCTGGATTTAATCCTTTATTTCTACATATTTTTGAAGTATTCAACAACATCTATTTGAAATTCTCAGTTAATTAATCTTGATCTGATTACATAGGCAGTCTATGATATTTGTACACATCCTGTACCCACCCAAGCGTTCAACAGAATACTGAACATACATCCATCACATAAGAGCTGTTATCCCGGAACTTGCTAATTGCGCAGTGCATTTGGTCATTCAAATGTATTTAGAAATCTAAATTTCTTCACAGTTATTCCAAGTACTAGCTGTGCTTCCATGTATATTTTAAGGTGCCATCTGTATCATACTCTTCTATCTGTAATTTGAATCGCTAACTGTGCTTCTATATATAATTTGTATTAGAAGCAGCACCGTGCTTCCATATATTTTGTATTAAACATTCGCTTGTGTTTCCTTATATTTTGTATTTGAATACCCATCTGTTCTTCCATAAACATTAGTCAGGAATCCATATTCTTTGACAATTTTTCATAATTTTGCATTGATTACTGTCTTCTGGGGGTACTATTTTACCAGGTTTCCTGGATCAAGATGACATTTCTATTGCTTAATTTTATTTATATATTTCTTATCGGCGCATACATTTGTTCATTATGTCCACTTCTTAATGTATTTTACTCTTAGAGATCCCACCTCTGGTATGACCAGGGGTCCGTGTTTGCCCATCTCTCTGATTTGTATTTTCTATAGGAATTACGGGATTGAATACTGTTAGTTATCTTGGCCTTTTCATTCTATCGAATGGTCATGACATGCACGACAAATAACATAATTTCATATTCATTTGTTTATTACAAACACCTTATTTTGTTCAAGGTGTATCTTAGGCGTTGTTTAATGTCAAAAGGTGTCACAAAATAACTCTAAATGAGATATAATACCACTAAAATGTTGCTTTTACAGAATGTGAAAGAAAAATTTATCAAATGTTGAATTGTGTTATATACGCAAAACGAAATGCAGTATTCTATATGAAATGTAACTTTAATGGTCATTCTGTAATATTTCCCTTAAACGTGAAGTAATAGCTGAAAATTTCAACATCCTGTTTAATATTCCCGGAAATATTTTAAATCTATTTGGATAATCAATAATTATTGCTATCAAACAACTAATTAATCAACTTAAAAATTATTTAGTTCGTAACTTTGGATTAATGAAATCGATCATTCCATTAAAGTATCATATGTCTATATGTACAAGGTACCCTGAGCTAATTTCCTTAATTTGCTGTATATTCATAGATGAGTGAAATTATAAAGGCATTCCAAGAGTTTTTGTAGGCAGTTTGCAAAATTAACGGAAAAGAATGAACGAAACACCATACAGTTTATATGACTGCAAAGATGAAGTTTTCAGCACGTACATTGTCAGTACATGCGTTCAATCCCTGATACTAACTGTAGGAATCATAGGAAACTCTCTAGTGATCATCGTTTACACGTGGCTGATTCATTCCAAAAACGATGATAGGTACTTCATTCCCGTCCTAGCTTGGATTGATTTGTTTGGATGTACTTTTGCAACCGCCCAATGTTTACTACAAAACCACTATCCGCTGAGATACATAAGTTCACTTTCGTGTAAAATTCTCAACTTTGCAACAGCCTCCTTTATTGTTACTTCCATTCTGTTACTGATGGTCATATCTGTCCACAGATACCAGAAGATTTGTCGTCCGTTTGGATTTCAGATGAATTTGAAATGCAAACGCTTTGTTACGATTTCAACCATTTTCTGTGCATGTATACTTTCAGTTCAATCGTTTATCATGCATCAAAGTGTGGAGGTACTTCATAAAGACAGAAACATTACAGGCTACGAATGCAGATCGACACCAGGGATTTTGAAAGACAGCTTTCAGTATGTAATCATATCGATAGAGGGGACTTCCGTCATTTGCATGTCTGTTCTGTATGCTTTAGTTGGACACAGAATAAAGAGAAGATTTAGTATAGGAAACACAGTCTCACCTAACAAAGACGGTGAATTGCAAACGGAATCCAAGAAGGACAAATTCACTTCCGGACGGAGGATTTCGATCATGTTTATGGTGATTTCGGTAATCTCCATTGTATGCTTCATTCCATCTTGGACCTTTATTCTTTTGCAACGAAAGGATCCAGGTTTTTGGGAAAAATTGACATTTGGAGAGTCTCAAGTTTCCCTTATCTTCAGAAGAGTATATATACTAAACCATGCCGTTAACCCATTCATATATGGGTTCTTTGATCCCAAATTTCGACTCCACATGAAAAGTTGGAGGGAATACTTTACAAAACAATGTATAGACAACAATCAGACAACAGTGAGTAGTAGTGCCGATTCAGAGGTATAGCCTACTACAAGCTCTGTAACCGAATTCGTTGATACCTATTATATTAATATCTATTCTACTGTGATCCGTCACTTTTAAATTTTCAATGAACATATTATAATTATAACCATTAATTATTATGGTTACTGGATGCTTTATTCCTTGCCGTCGTGTACAATGGCGATACATCCATAAAACAAAACTTTTTTGTTTATAGCCTGTCACTGTAGCCTAGGGGTTTAGGCGTCCAAAAGGCTCGGGATTGATCCTGACGTTTAATATTGCTAGTGAATTTTCCTTCACCGAGCGTCTGGCATAAAGGGTGAAAGCCATGGGTCTTTCTGTTATGACCGTAAAAAACACGGATCTCTCACAGTACGCATTGACACGATATAGAACCCTCACTGTTACGGTCATGCATCTATGCTAATTAGAATGTGTGGCACTTCACCTAAAGCTGGTGACGTCTCTATAGGAACGAAACATTCTCTATCGGAATGTGAGGTAATAGTTTATCTACCTGAATATTTCTAAATTGATCAAGTTTGACATTCAAATGACATGAATAACAACCAAATGAAGTCTGGATACACCTAGAGTATTCGCCAACCTAACCTGTTTTATGTATCGGCGGACACACTGAAAGGAATTTGCAGGCAGACTCAAAGTAATAAGACACAGATCAAAATTCCATCATGGAAGATACATAAGTGAAGAAAGGCTAAACCCAGTGTCACGCTTGTTAATCGTACATAGTGTTTTCGTGTCATAAAGGAGGGAAATTAGAGCTTAGAAATTAGAGCTAGAAATTAGGAGGGAAATTAGAGCTCTGATTATACGGCGTTTGTTACGTACATTCCTTGAAACATAACAAAACTTCGAGTGGCGTATACTTCAAATTGTTCAATAAACCGAAACCTTTATTATATTCTATTTTAATTCATATAATGTATGTGCGTATTTGTCACAGTTTCAGAATACTAATACCATCCATATACAAAATATTCTTCCTGTTGGAAAATGTTAATAAAATTGTGATACCTAGTTCTTCTTATTACTTCAGCTGCTCGTCCTCCTATAGAATCAAATGAAAGATATCACTTCTTGTGCATCCAGCATATACATGTTTAATGTCACACACACACACACACACACACACACACACACACACACACACATATATATATATATATATATATATATATATATAATAATAAAAATGATGCAAAGAAAGTATCCAAATTAGGAAAACTTCAGAAAATCGAATTCAGATCTTTGAGAAGTGAAAAACAGAAAACTTCGGTTAATTGCGCTTCAGTGATGCAGGATTTCAGAGATCGCATGGGGTTTGTCTGATCGCAAAGAGGACGTCATACAGAAGATGCGGTGTTAAAGAAATCATTTTAATATGGCTCATTTTACAGAATTCTGACAGAAAAACTATCAATGTTTGAACAAATAAATAGCTGTTAGACTCATGGTCGTAGTAGCGCAGTGGTTAGAACATTGGCTTTGAAAGCGGGAGGACGAGAGTTTGAGCCCCGCTCGTACCATGGCCGCGTCAAACCTAAGACCTAAAATAGCTAGTGATTGCTCCTTCGCCAAACGTTTGACATTTAGTAGTGGAAATCACGGGTCCTTCTCGGATATGACCTTATAACGGAGGTTCCGTGTCACGACAGGTGGGCACGTTAAAGAACCCTCACTGCTACGGCCCTGAGCGCTAAGCATAGGTCTAAATTTGTGGTACTTCACCTACAGCTGGTGACGTCTCAATATGAGTGAAAACCTCTCGAAGGGACGTAAAACAAACAAAACAGTCATTGAATCAATAAATTCATAGTTTCTAAATTTGTTCCAGCCATTTGAATGAATTAATTTTATATATTTTCATACCACTCTGTAGGGGGGACAGATATAATGTTTGTTTGTTTATAGCCGCCTGAGCAATTTTTCAGCTATCCGGCGGCTGTCACCATTACCGGTGACAGGGCTGCAAATTTAGGCCTATGCTCGGCACTCAGGGCCTTTGAGCCACATCTACTGCGACACGGGACCTCGGTTTATACGGTCTCATCCGAAAGACCGGCACCCACGTCCCACAGTGGGATTCGAACCCCCGACTCAAGGATCACCAGATCTTTGAGCCCGACGCTCTAACCACTGCGCCACGCGGGCGGCGACAGATATAATGAAAAACCCTATATATATATATATATATATATATATATATATATATATATATAAATATATGAAAAAGGCTAAGATAACTAACAGTATTCAATCGCGTAATTCCTATAGGAAATGCAAATCAGAGGGATGGACAAACATGGACCAAATTAAGTTGGGGATCATAGGCTATTTCATTGATTAAAACTGAACTTTTGTATGTACATGGCAGAATGTATTAAACACAAACGCTGACATCATTTTTCTTTAATATTTAATCAGTAATCTCGGTTTCATTCATTGATTGTTTGGAGTCATAGTGCACAAAATAATATGACACAGAATAACGTGACAAAATCTGCCATGAAATACATGAACTTTACAGAACATGTTCAAAATTGGCTCAGAGTTTCATCAATATTCGGTGTGACCTCCGTTTGTTATCAGAAAAAACTGTCATCGGCGTTGCATACTCATTAAAAGATTCATAATGTTCTGTTTTGGGAGATTGTTCCATTCTTCTCTCAGTGCATGTTCAAGGTCATACAAAGTCTGTGGTTGGTTTGGACGCTTTGAAAGTTGATGCTGAATTTGACCCCACACATGTTCGATGGGAATCAGGTCCGGTGAGACAGCAGGTCACTCCATACACTCGATAGTTTCCCTCTACAGATACTCCTGCACCACATGAAAACGATGGAGAGGGGCGTTATCGTCTATCAGAATGAAATGTGGCCCGATTGCACTTGCAGATAACCTGACGAGTGGGTGAAGAATTTCATCTGTGTATCGGATGGCGGTCAGTGCGCCGTTCCTGATGGCTATCATGTTGCTGCGACTCGCCAGGGAAATCTCACCCCAAATAATAAGAAGCCACCACCAAACCGATTCTGTTCAGCCACCAATGTCTTGCTGTATCCATGTTTGCCCTCTCTCCACACACGCTTACGACCATCGTGGAAGTTCAGACAGAATCAGGACTGCTCTGTTAACAGGAAAGACCCCCAACATCGTCTATCCTAATTCATATGTTGACGTGCGAATTCCAAACGTGCTTGTTGATGTCGTTGGAGAAGTCTGGGAAGCACTACTGACATGTGCGCTTTGAGATTAGTAGTATGAAGTCTGGAACGCAATGTGAAGGCCAGTGACAACACTAAACTGACGAGTCGGTTTTAAAGCAGGTTGAAAACGCGGACTCCGGGCCAACGTTACGATGTTGCGGTCTTGACGTTGCGTTGTGGCACAGCAACGGTCAATCCAAGGCCTCTCATTGAGTGTACCAGTCCCCTGAAATCGTACCTAGAGTCTAGAGATGACACACTGGGACACACAAAACCGAATAGCAAAATATCAGTTGGTTTATCCAGCCTGAAGCATTCCGATACGTTTTCTCAAAAGTATATTTTCTTATGTAACCGGAACCAGTATATCAAGGGCAGTAACTCAAGTGATTGAATTCCAAAGTATCTGTACACTGTCTCTAGTAAAATTTCAACCCAGGTAAAGTTATTTCTCAAATTTGGTCAACACATCAGAAGGAAAACAACAGTAAAGAGTTTATAATTTATTATGGATATCAGAGAAGATTTATATTGTATTTGATAACAAATAACAAGTGAGAATGAAAAATACCAAAGTGTACAGTAGTATCAAAATTGAAACAAATCAACAAAAATGGAAAATCCCGGGTTTAGATTAAAATCACTTGAGTAAATTTAACAAACAGGCCTCAATAATATCAGAATAATCTGTAAGGAAAGGGAAGGAAATGTGACAGTCAAAAATGAAAAATATTTAAATATGTCCCTACTCCATAATACTGTAAACTTCCAAAAATAGAACGGGAACGGGTTACATCTCTACCTACATAGAATACGCTTTTAAAGATACACTATATAAAAATTATTTAACCTGAAAGATACAGTAGGTATACACCTCCTACTGCTATATACAACACCTTGAAACAGGACTAGGTAAGGGAACCTAATACACTGATAACCTACATATAAATTCTACTAATATCTCATCCAAATAAATACTACAAGTCTGCTGTTAACCTGGAGGTTTTTAGCAGTCCCTAACTTCCTCCCCAACAAAAACCATGCTTATTTCATGTTATTCACTATTCAGACTTTTCAAACCTTGAGGGGTACTTGCTCAGAATAAAAGGAGAGAGAATTAACCATGAGGTCAGTGCTTAACCAAGTGAGTAAAACTGATCAAATACAGCCTTATATACTCTGAATTCTATTCATTAACTTAAGGCAATCAAAACCAAAGAAACTATGAAAACTTATCCAATCAGGCCATCAATAGCTTATTCAATTAGGAAAACTAAACAACAAGGATGCCATTTCCTGTTTAATATAAAAACACGTGGAATGTATCAACCATATCTACATATGAAAAATACTCAACATAAATGACTGGCAGTAAGTAAATGAACTTCAAATGTAATAAGAAGCCGATTTAGCAATCAGCGTTTGAATTAAATGCAATTCTAAATATTAAAAATAATCAGATCCACCACATTCCTCCCTCTTAAAAAGAAACAAAATCACAATTTTGTTTACATATCGAATGGCGAAGTAATGTGTAAATCGTAATCATAAATCCCCAAGACATATACAATGTTTCTAATAATCAGTCGAAGATTCCTCCAAAACGTCGTCCACCTCGTGAGTACCTACTTCAACGTCGATGATATTCATCTATAAATATGATAGATATTCATCTATCCATCTATAAATATAACTTGTCCATACAGCAAAGATTAATGACTGAATTACAAGTATCTCTTAACATCTAATGCCCGGCCTTGAAATTAACTATTTCCCATTAAAACCTGAAATTTTAAGATAAGACTCTAATAAGACTAAACTGTAATGATAATAGAATAATTCAAATAGTTATGTATCTGACATATGCTTCATCTGTATGAAAACATCAGAAAAAGAGATGTCTCAATGCACTTTCAGCTATAGATTAACTATATGAAAATCTTCGGGTTGATTCCAGATCATCTACGGAAAGCATTGATCTTATAATGCTAAACTCTCAATGATTCGAATCTATAGATACCAAAACCAAAATTGTACTATTGTGTGTTTCCTATGTTTATATAGGTTATTGCACATGTACATGCATAATATTTTTTCTGGTTTAGATTTTTCACTTATATGACTCGAGATATTCCACAGTTGGAGTTGCTTCCAGATACCAGTAATTTGATATAGATTAATAGACTCAAATAGACTAAATGTATATCATAAGTATTTTATTAAAGGTTTACAGGTACATATGGAAAAATGTGAATGTATTGTAGTCTTGCGATGCTTATTGTAGAGAACTGAAGATCCCTATCCTCAGTCGTTTACTTCCGGTTCAGTTGAAATAAGTATAAGTGAATCCTACATCAGAGTCATAGCTTCAAGTAATGTTTTATTTTTTCAGAATTAAAATTTGTATTAAGTATATTCGCAGTCATTATTTTTTAGCCTGTCGTAGTTTAATCTGAGATTCCTCTGATCATTTACCTTCACTTTTATATAAATACATAAATACGTAAATATATAATTGGGGGCCTCTGTGGCCGAGTGGTTAGAGCATCGGGCTCAAAATCACAAAGCCTCTCACCTCTGTCGATCAATCAATCAATCAATATATAAATACATTTATATCAACCACAAGTAAAAGTTGGAGGGATGTCAGATTAACCTGAACTGAAGGTTCTGATGGTGGCGCTTATATATATATATCCGGGTTGCTAGAATAGATCCTCAGCTCCCTAGCTTGTCGTAAGAGGCGACTAAATGGGGTGGTACTTCAGATGAGACCGCAAAACGCGAGAACCCGTGTCACAGCAGATGTGGCACATTAAAGATCCCTCCCTGCTCAAAGGCCATAAGCGCCGAGCATAGATGTAAATTTTGTAGCCCTTCGCCGGCAATGGTGACGTCACGAAATGAGTGTAAAATTCTCGAGCGGGACGTAAAACAATATATAATCAATCAATTATATATATATATATATATATATATATATATATATATGCACACGACGAGGTACCCGTTGGGATCCGGTTTAGAATAGGTCCTCAGTACCCTTGCTTGTCGTAAGAGGGGACTAGATGGAGGCGGTCCTTCGCATGAGACCGCAAAAGTCAAGTCGAGACCTCGTGTCACAGCAGGTGTGGCACGATAACTATCCCTCCCTACCATAAGCGGCGAGCATGAGCCTAACGTTTATAGCTCTTCATCGGCAATGGTGACGTCTCCATATCAGTGAAAAATTCTCAAGAGGGATATTAAACAATATAAAATCAATCAATCAGACAACGAGGGACTATGATACTGTAAGGATAGTCATAGACATTGGTTGAATTTCCATCACCACCAGTAACGCCTTCAAATCTTCATTTTATCTATGGTAGATATTATAAATTTAGAGACATTAAATTGAAAGGTTTTACTCAAATAATAACGTTTACTAGGTTGTCTGATATCAATGATCAGGATAATCAGTAGGTTGTGACACTTGAAAATGACTTTGAAAATTCAAGGACAGGGTGTGGACATTACAGAAACAGTGACTGCAAAATCACCACCGGACAGCTAAAGAGAACTATAGAGCAATTATCATCTAGTTTCAAAACTACTTGGACCATTCTGCTTGTAGGAAAGACTTAGATACATGGGATTAATTGAAAACAATTTCAAGAGACAAATTGATTTACCTAAAATTCTCTAATGACTAGATCTACAGACTGTTAAATGTTAAAGTCAGATGACGGAGGAGAAAAACGCTTGACATCTGAACACTGGCTGTATCTTTGTAATGTAGACAGGTAATATTGAGACAAAGATTACTTCATGATTGTTTGGATGGTCTTATTCTAGATTAATACCACAGCAGGTTGACAGGTATTGTCGAAAATGAATTTTTTGACGAGGGGGTCATTCAAATATCATATTTATGAGGCCTCCGTGGCAATATGGCTAGAGCATTACGCTCAAACTCGCAAGGCCTCTCATCTCTAGTCAGCGCAGGTTCGATTCTCGCTTGCGCCGATATGTGAGGACATTTGCCAGTTTACTTTGGGAAGGATGGTGGTCACTTCTCGGGTATATTTTATGAGGGTTCTCTCCTCCACCAATAAAAACTGGACGCCACCATATATATATATATATATATATATATATATATATATATATATATATTCATACCTTAATTTTGATAACCACCTTTCATAGATACATGTACTGCGTCATGTTTTGATCATTCCGTTAAACCCCACTGTTCTCCAGATGAGGAAATATGCGAGTTTGATTGGGTTATCAAGTACATAGAGACAGTGATTTATTACGATGTAAATGGCGCCGGAAACCCGATTGTTGTCCGCAATGGTTCTCTATATCATAAAAATGAAAGTATATCTAATGTTTTGATTCTCACACAGACGCGAATAAAGCCATATTTGTAGAAGGATCTTATAAGTTGATTTACGGCATCAATGGTGATCATCCTGGTCCTTCAGTTGTTGTATACGAGGGTCAAGAGGTAAAATAAATCATCTTGTAAAAAAAACTTAACTAGTATTGAAGCTGTTTTATGAATCAGTTTCTTTTAACATTTAAAGATGCCGCTAATGCTAAAACATTAGGAGATTAACAATGATGTTTTTAGGTGGTTGTGAATATAAAAAAATATAATTTACTAATGGAGGGCATAACTATTCACTGGCATGGAATGGTGCAGTGACATACCCCCTGGATGGACGGGGATGGAACTATATCACACTGTCCTATTAACTCGGGCGAGACATTTCAGTATAGGCAAGTCAATGCATGGTCATATCGATCTTCACCACAGTATAATTAAGGTTTTTTAAAACGTAATTCCAATATATATTGTGACTTGATGTTTTGTATTTTTGGCGAGGTTGCACAACGTACATCCGGTTTATAGTATGGGGAATGCCGGGCTGGTATCCTCATACGGCAAACTTCATACAGTTCTTATGGACATATTGAAGATTTACATGCGACTTTTTGGAAGTGCTCAAACTTTGGAAAATATACATGCAAGTGAACCCCCGTCATTTTTAAGCATCTTTTAAATGCACAGTACCTACTTCGCGTTAATAACTATCTTGCAACTTGACATCCCTTAGACCTTGTGCAGTTGTTTTAGACACATTGAAGATGTGCAAATGACATTTTGAATTTGCTTAGACTTTTTAAAAGAAAAATGCAAATTGTTGACCTTTATCATTCTCTCTGCATACTGTGTATAGATGGTACACACTTTATGCATTCAACACCTCTCACAGGTTTCCAAATAGAAATTCCTCAAAATTCAACAAGGTAGCAAATGAGTAATACTACTGTCTCCATCCTAGATAACATATTTTAAAGAATCTCGATATTTTTATCAGTGAATCGATTTTTGATAAATCAACTGATCGACTTTATGTATGCTATCTATGGAAGGTTTTTTTGGCTGATCCACCAGGAACACATTGGTACCACTCTCATCTAGGAACAGAGTGTACGCAGGGGATCTCAGGGGCACTAATTGTGCTTCCTAACTCGAACAAACCAGAATTTAGTCATAGATCTTTTTTAAATTTCATATATTTCGATGTAGAAACGTTTTAAGATGTGATACAATTTTATGCAAAAATAAAATGTCAATGTTTTTTCTTTGTTTCTATAGAGAATAATATACATGTATTAAAAAGGTGTAATTACACGCACCATACACGTGTGAAGCACGAAGGATTTAACCCTATGCAAGAACGATCTTTTACGAAAGAATTTTACACTAACATAAATTAACAGCTTTGTCTGAACATATTACTTAAATCAGTAAATAAAGGAATATGCATTTAGTAAATGTGTGGTATAAGAAATAAACAATACAATTTGTTGTAATGTTAAAATTGATATTGATAAAAATGCCAATCTGGAACTATTAATTAAATCCCAAGGTCTATAAAAGTGATATTTGTACCGATATAAATTCATATTGATAAGAAACATTGTATACCTTTTTTCTATTGAAATTCAAAGAAGGTCAGTTGATATATAAAATAGGCTAATTGGGATAATTTGTTGACACGATATCACCTTTACGTATACCCCCCAAAAAACCAGCAGAAAGGTAGTTTCTTAACCAGTTACTGGAAGCAGTTGAAGAATGCTTTGTCTTTGCAAGTTATATCATCATAACGACCAAAGAATTTGCGAAATGCTGACTTTAAACGGGACTTTTAAAATCTTTGTGCAAAATCAACTTATTTGTCAGTAGCCTGTCTCGATTTAGAAATTGATCGTAATCGTTCTTTATCAAGAACTGGCGATAACGTATTGAGGTAGAAGTAGCGCTATCAGTGGTATTGTGGGGAACTGAAGAGAGGTTTTTTCATATACTCGAACTTTCTTAAAAAAAAAATTCGGTTGTTACCCTGGTCCTTCCGGCCGTCTGTCACACATTCTTCTTCCTCAAACTCATCTTATTTTAAGCACCAACAAATTAATCTTTTGGAATATGATGGGTGATGCCCTGTAGATGTGCATTTTATACGGTGGCCAAATCATCTATTGGGAGATGTTTGATGGTGCAAGTTAGATGTGCAATAAGTTTTCAGAATTTTCTTTTCACCTTGAGGGACAAATGGGGAAGATAAACGATGAACAAAAACTTGACACACAGTGCATTGTGTCATGACTGTAACAAAAATATATTTGATTTAAGGGTTGGCATTTGAACGAATTTCAAGATATTTGAAAAAAAAAATGAAAGGAGTTATGATGTCCCTGGGTCACTTGCTCATTAAGCTATTCAGAGAATCTTAATATTTGCAGCAGAATATATATGGTTAAGGTTGATTGATTGCAAATTGTGTTACGTCCCTCTCGAGAATTTTGACTCATGTGAAGACGTCACCATTGCCGGTGATGGGCGACAAAATTTGGCCTACGATCGACGCTTACGACCTTTGAGCAGGAGAGGAACTGTGATACGAGACCGCGGTTTTTGCAGTCTCATCTGAAGGACCACCCTATTTATTCTCAACTCTTACGACAAGCAATTGGTAGCACCGAGGACCTATTGTAACCCGGATCCCCACTAGATTGGTTTACCTAGACACTAATTTGCATTATATATGGATGGTTGCATATTAATTGAACGAGCCATGACCATGCTGCTCTTGATAAGGTTTTAAAAATATTTCCACATAAAAAGATTGATCACCTGTTGTCCTTGCACTTTCCTTTACGACCGTGATAGGAATAAATTGACCTCTGCAGTATCCAAGGACGCGTACACAATAAACAGACAACAGACCAATTAAATCATGTCCCGGGGTCTCAATGAGTGATCAATGTTTAACTTAACAATATAATAGAAATTATTTTTCATTTTAAATTTTGCATAAGAATTTCTTATAACAGTACATTATAATAATATATTATAGAAAACCTTTTAATAAGTTTTTTGTGATTTATCAAAGGCATTTGATAGAGTGTGGCATAAAGGTCTACTTTTCAAATTACAAACGTATGGTATAACTGGTAATATTTTACAATGGTTTAATAGTTATCTATGTAACAGATCACAGAAAGTATTATATAAGGATCTTTTATCGTCAAAACTTGATGTATTTGCTGGTGTTCCCCAAAGTTCTGTCTTAGGACCTCTACTCTTTTTAATCTATGTGAATGATGTTGCTGATAATATGTTATCTATGTGCAGATTATTTGCAGATGATAATTCTCTTCAACAATGCTCATATAATATGTTAGATATTGAGTATAAACTCAATCACGATTTATGTATTCTAGAATCTTGGTCAAATAAGTGGTTGCTCAAGTTCAATCAATCTAAAACCAAAGTTGTTTATTTTTCTAAGAAAAATCCCCCTGTACTACCAAAATTATTTTTTGAAGGTGACAGACTAGAATGTGTTCCATTCCATCGTCATTTAGGTTTAATTCTGACACACAATCTCAGTTGGTCCACATATATAGATTTCATAGTGGAAAAAGCTTATAAAAAATTGGGACTGTTAAAAAAACTCAAATTCAAAATTGGCAGGAATCACTTGTCGAAATTTTATCTAGCTTTTATTAGACCCACACTCGAGTATGCATCAACTGTTTGGGATGGCTGCTCTGCTAACGATACTGATAAACTTGAAAAGGTACAACTATGTGCAGCTAGAATTGTTACTGGTCTTCCTATCTTTGCATCTGCAGATGTCCTTTATTTAGAAACGGGTTGGCAAACTTTGAAAAGTAGACGATATGTTTCAAAAATGACTACAATGTTTAAAATTTGTAATGGGCATGCGCCAGACTATTTAAGTGAACTTTTTCCACAAAAACATGAAACTATGTCACAATATAACACACGTAACAAAAATCAAATGTACATTCCAAGAAGCAGATTAGAGTTATTTAAAAAATCTTATGTACCCGATTCAATAAAACTTTGGAATTCATTGAATTTAGAAACCAGAGAAGCCATCTCAATCAATGCATTCCGCAAAAACATAATACCACAAATTACAATTCCTCCTCCATACTTTTCCTTTGGAAAAAGATACACAAACATTATCCACACCAAGCTAAGACACAATTGTATACTTCTAAGTGATCTTCACAAACGCAATATTACAGATTCTCCTTATTGTTCATGTGGGCACATTGGAGATGCATACCATTTCTTCTTTGCTTGTAAACATTACTCCAGAGCTAGAAATAATTTGTTCAACCAACTTTGTAGTCTTGATTTAGTTAGTATTGATACAAAATTGCTTTTATCTGGTAATATTGCTTTACCTGTACAAACGAACATAAATATTTTTACAGCTGTTCATAAATTCATTGATGCAACTTGTAGATTTAACAATTAATTACTGTACATGTATCTGCTATTTAACACATTGAAATTTCATGATTAATGTTTGTAAGAAATTGTTCGATATTTTGCATGGCATATTGTTATAAATTTTAGGAGAGGGACTAGTAAGTTGTAAGAACTTGTTCCCAATCCTATTGATTATATCAATAAAATATGTTCAAAAACCTTTTAATATCTTATTCTGAAAAACAGCAGGACCAGGATGAGTCGTATCAATAAACAAGTATCTTCGGGTAATGCAGATTCATGTTCGATCAAATCAATGGGGAGGTTTGTGCCACAGTATGAATTTAATGTTTTTAATGGGGGGGGGGGGGGGTTCAAAAATCTTCTCACGAACAACAGGGTGGTGAGTAGCATGAAGCCATGCCCCCAATAATGCAGATTCAGATTTCTTTGAACCATAGTCCAGGGAGGTAGATTGGGGGATCACAGTTGGGATAAAAAATTTACATGGCAATATCGAAAAAAATATCTCCGAAAATCTACCAAAACTGACCAAGATGAGTCATATTAACGTCCATCATTTTTATAATCTGTGTCAGTCAATTTTTGTTTCATTTAAAAAGCTTAAACAACTATTAAGTTTACCAAACTCTCGTTTTTGACATACATTATCAAGTTAATTTTATTCTAATTTATCACGGAGTAAATGCATTCAAAATTTCACACAGAAATGATGATTCCATAATTTATTAGGTTATTTGCTAAAACAAACCATATCATGTCATAATAAAACCAATGTATTCACTTGTTTTGAACATTTTAAATGGTTTACAAAGGAAAGCATATGCAATCTGGTCTTTAAGGTACCCGTGGCTTTCAGAATAAATCACAAAAAATTGTATAGGTAACTTTTTCGTTTGACGATTACACAGAATAGTATCTTAAGTTAACAAAAATACAATGTTTATCTAATTATCCACTGATATTTTGCATAATAGAATGTGACCGAGTGGTTGGAGCATTGCGCTCAAAATCACAAGGCCTCTCACCTCTAGTCGGCGAGGATTCGATTCTCGCTCATGCCGATATATGTCCGAAAGATTGCCTGTTTACTCTCGGATGGTCGGTTGTCTCTTCCCGGGTACATTGTCTCCGGGTTTTCTCCTCCACCAATATAAACTGGACGCCACCAAATAACTGAAAAGATGTTGAGTGTGGCGGAAAACAACAATCAATCATTTGAATTATCTCGGCACCACACTAATTCATAAATGTATTGATATGCAAATTTTAAATCCTGGTCTTAAGTGAGGGACTAAAAGCGGGTCTTAATTTTATATAGTACATGGGTGTAGACAAGACAGTTTGCAAAAGAAACCTTTCAGAACACAACAGCAAGATCATGTCTGTTATATTGTTATAGATGAATCGCTATGCTGTGTGGATTCAAGTTTAGTTACATCGTGACCCAGTGGGGCTATTGTGGGGTCATAATATGTGGTCAAAATAAAAAAATGATATAAGATCTTTATAAAATCTTATGATAAAGAACAGGAGGACCGATGTAACTCCAATGGACATTGTGGGCATCTCAATTCTAAGTATTCATTTGCATTTCTTCAAGACGTCATTACTTGTTTATAATCTAGTTACATTTAAAATAACCACGCTTCTTTATAAAAGTTACCGATTCACTCGAAATATAAATCTCATCTGCAGAGAGTATCGCGATAGCTACAACATTGATTGTGTCGCCTTCAATCTGGGATCAACAGCAGAACAGTTAAAGACCCACCCAGTCCCTATCGTCACGTCTCCTGATGAGATTCAAGAAATATTTCTGAATTTTCACTTCTCCTGTAAGTTGGGCAGTATCTATTGATATGATTTAAATTTGTGAAACATCCAAAAAAAAAAAAAATTAATGTAACTCAAAAACTAAAATTCGGAATTGATTTCAGTGCTAGACATGAAAAATAAATTTCCACTTGCATAGTATGACATGCAAGTGAATTGATAATGCGGATCACGAAGGGTTATTTCAGAGAAATGAATTTATTTCACTCAGTGTTTTGAAGCTTTGCTGTTCATATACTCATTCTAGCTACTGCGAAAATCCCCTTTACCACGGCAGTAAACGGCCACGTGTTTGTTCCACCCACATCCCCACGTCAGGAAAACAATTCATAAAGACTCGCTGCTATTGTTTTTGTACTCACACACTCACCTCAGTGATTTGTAATGATACATCACTGTTTGTTGGAAGGATATCTGTTTACAGGAATATCCATATTCCACATGTAACAAAATGTTGCACGTTGAACTATAACAAAATTATCAAAATTTTTTAATCGTGGGGTGAGGATTCTAATGTACTTTTTTTGCAGATTTACCCTAAACAGGCCAACACAACAGTCTCCTGCGACAACCTGGACTGCACAAAGCTTTTTGTATGTACATTCATCGTGAAGCTGAAAAAGGACAAAACGGTGCAAATGACACTGCTCAATATGGGTATGAAATGTTTTGTGGATGAATGATTATTTTCTTTTGAACTTGTCAATGCCTTTTCAGAGAGGCATTGCGAATATTTCTTTTAGAAGTAAATTTGAAAATCATTCGTGGCGTGAATGAAATAAAAAAAGAAGGTATTTTCAATTAGACATGTTTATCTATATAGATGACGTAGGTTTTGGTATGCCACACCCTGTTCATATGCACGTCCATCATTCCCATGTCGTAAAGACTGGATATCCTTCATACAATGCCACTTCTGGAAGGTTTGTAAATAGAAATAGAGACATTCTGTGTAACACCAAGAGTTGTAACGATGCGTCGTGGAGAAACGAAAGTTGGAGATTTGGAAATGTTCCCGGATTGAATCATGAGGATCCACCTCAGCAGGACACGATAGCAGTGCCGAGAAATGGTTATGTTGTTCTCAGACTGAAAGCGGACAATCCAGGTAATTGTTAATTGATACGCGATTTTATTTCATTTCTTTACCATTCCAGTTTTTAGATATAACTAAGTCATTTTCGAACAATTTTGACAAATTACGTGTACACGTGCTTGTTTTCTTTGAAACAAAACCTATCCATTAAGTTAGAATAATTGGACAATGCGCTATCTCTTAATTAAAAAAGTCGTGGTATTTAAAACAAAACACAAAAATGTTGTATTGTATTAATCTCGGTCTATGTTTTTCAGAGTTTAATGTAAGTGAAATGACCAGGAATGGATATCAAGAGTATATTTTGATTGTTTCAGGTTTGGTTTATACACTGCCACATCGAACTCCATCAGATCGCCGAAATGGCTGTGCTTCTACAGGAGGGCGATATTTCGGACATGGAACCTGTACCCGAGGGCTTCCCAACATGTGGCAGCTTCCAAATGACAACGGAGGAATTTAAGCAATATCAAACACCGGAAGGAGCGAGAAATACGACACCTCTCATACACCACCAACGTAGTGAAATCAAATTTGAAGAGGTCAATTATTACGCCGTATATTATGTATCCATGGATATTGGTAAGTCCAATTTAATTCACTAACAATCAATGTTTGTATTATTTCTTTCTCTTTCATCTGCTTTATAAAGACAAAGAATGTATCTTTACAGGAAAATATTCAATTATCGAAGCTTTGCCACATGGTTTTCCTTTAACTTTGTAAAACGAAATATGCCATTTCTATACCTTTCGGTGTGTTTGCATTTTTTTTGAGCTCTAACAACGTTGCTAAAACAGATTATTTTGAATGGATTGATTGATTATTGTTTAACGTCCCTCTCGAGAATCTTTCACTCGTATCTAGACGTTACCATTGCCGGTGAAGGGCTGCACAATTTAGGACTTTCATTAAGGCCTTTGAGCAGGGAGGAATCTTTATCGTGCCATGCCTGCTGCGATAAGGTTTTTGCGGTCTCATCCGAAGGACCGCTCCATTATATTTAGTCGCCTTTTACGACAAGCAAGGGGTACTGAAGAGTTATTCTACCCCGGTTCTCCACGATGCTTTTCAATGAATTGATTGATTGTTTGGTATTTTCAGCCACACTCAACATTTTGTCAGTTATCTGGTGGCGTCCAGTTTTTATTGGTGGAGGAGAGAACCCAGATACAATGTACCCGGGAAGAGACCATGGACCTTCTGAAAGTAAACTGGCAAACTTGCTGACATATATCGGCGCGAGCGAGAATCGAACCCGCGACGACTAGAGGTGACAGACCTTGTGATTCTGAGCGCAATGTTCTGACCACTCTGCCTTTTGGATGGAAAATGGTGCAATAATTGGTGTATGTATTTTATTCATCAATCGTCGGTTTGCTGCAAGGAGATGTAACATTCTATAATAGTAACAGCGATAAAAGAACAGTTGTTAAGTATTTTAAAAGTTCAGGACCGTAATAGCCAGGGCTCAATCCCACAACCTTCCGATGGTTTAGCATTGACGTTTTGAGTCAGTAGTGAAGAGCATTGGTCTATAGGTGAAGGAATACCAAATTGACCTACTTTGACTTTAACCAAATATATTATGATGACGAACATTTTACATGAAATATTGTAAACGCCCTAAAAGCATTACTTTTAGAAAAAAAAATTGTGGTGATGATTTCAGTGGTGTATACATATCATCAACAGCAACTTATTTTTCGACGATGATTGTATGTATACCGATTTTACATTAAACGTTAACCTACCATCTGTTCACTTTACCTCACACTATTATGGAATACGTCTTTGAATCAATAACGTCAAGGCATCCGGGAACTGCGCACATATTCAGCAATCAACGTGTCAGAAAATTAAACATAAACGGTACTAATTTTGATGCAACAGATACTCATTTCGACAAATAATATCTCGTCAGTGATGCCCAAGTCAAAAATGTTGGAAATCCGAAATAAGAGAAAACTTGGAAGACCTGAAACAATAAAACATACCAAATAGTGGAGTCAAATCCTGCAAAAGATCGGAGCTATGTATGAGGGAGATAATCCTTAATTTTGAAACAAATTTCTTAATTATATCACGGTAAATTTTTATCCGTAATTCATGCTAGTACCGAAGTAGTTACCATCTGTGCTAGTGGAACCCTCGGGGACTAACAGTTCACCAGCAGAGGAATCGACCCAGTGGTTGTAATATAAAACATCAACGGTATCAAGTTTGATTCACCAGATGTAACGTAATGTAATCATATATTGCTAATCTTTTTTTTTTCTCAGATCACAAGGTTCCATCCACTTCGTCAAAAGAAAAGCAGACAAGTGTGGACGAGATGTCCATTCATATCATAAGCACCACAGATACCACCTTGTTCTCATTGCACTACTAGCGTTGTCTCTTTTAATGAACTTTATCTTCATTACGATGTGTATTTATTGAAAATGTCAACCCTCATCTGTTTCAGACAAACTTGCACAGGCGTAGACCATGGTTGCGCATGACCTTGCCAAACAACAATACCTACAAGCTTCTGAATCAAAACGTCTCCTTTAACATTTCTGTGAATTATGGATATTAATGTTATTGACCTGCCCTATTAATACTTGTGAGATTGTACATTGTATTACAAATAAAGTCATAGTAAGAGACTTATAAATAACAGACAACGAGGTTAGTTCCTGCGGCTTTGTTATATATACGGTCTACTAACTGTTTCTGGATGGAACTAACTTTAATTCTCTTCTGAAACGTTCAGTCATTGTTAACATTGGCGTCAACTTCTGTTTGAAAAGATGAAATTCTTTAAAATCATGCTCCAGTTTTAAACATTTAATATCCCACTCAATGAGACGAATTAATATGACTTTCCGTATCTATACTAGATTCCAACACTTCACAAAACCCTTACGAATATAGATACATTGTTGGATCCAGTAAATATTCTACCAAGCCCGTCTTTGCTTCTCACGAAAATATTAACTGCTGTGAAGGAAAAACTTTCAACGTACTGTGCCACTACATATGCCAGAAGTGGTGAAAGCAAATGTGGATTCTAAAACGTCTACTGAACGTTTAGTTAATTTGAAATCACAAACTGGTTTTTTTTTCCCAAATCAACAACATCAAACCTATGACTTTTCAACATTTTACACGAGCATTCCTCACGATAAATTAGAGACTAAACTTTTTGACATCATAGATAGTTGCTTCTTCAATGAAAATGGAAATGTTCATAACTTGTGATCAGTCATTCAAAGCTTTATTTTTTTTAAAACATCCCTCTGTTTATCTGTATTCTGAAGTTCATATTCACGATATGCTGATTGATTGACTGTTTTATTGTTTTCTGCTACACTCAACAATTTTTCAGTTATTTGGTGGCGTCCAGTTTTATTGGTGGAGGAGAGAATCCAGGTGCAATGTACCCAGGAAAAGACCACCGACCTTCCGAAAGTAAACTGGCAAACTTTTCGACATATAACTTTTCGCGAGAGCGAATCGAATCCGCGCCGACTAATGGTGAGAGAACTTGTGATTTTGATCGCAATGCTCTAACCACTCGGCTACGGAGTTCCCTCACGATATGCTCATCATTGACAGCAGCCAATAGATAACAACTATATTAATAAATAGATAAATTCACAAAAACAATGAATAAATGAAAAAGTTTAACTGAACCCTAAATACAAGGGAATGGCTTTAACCCAGGGATTTAATTCATCAGTTGCATTCAACATGAATTCATTTTTTTTTATTAATTGGCATAAAAAAGTAAAGGGTTGATTTAGCTAAAGAGACTTGAGCGAAATAATCTTTGCTTTTTAAATAAATGGATTTCACTTTCTTTTCGGGTAATTTCCAATAATGAACGAAGTAGTGACAATCCAAACTCTAGCAACGTCAATGACTTTAAGAAACTGCATTAGCATATACATATGTAATACCATCAGTCAACGTTTACAATATTCGGATCTTTGTTGTTAGCAAAATGGGAAAAGGAGTCAATTTTAACACGCAGAATCCTAACATATGGCTAAACATCGAGTATGTCGAAATGCTACACTAATCATTTCAGAAGAAAGAAGAATACTGAGCAAAGTGTACATTTTTTGAGAACACTGTGCATTTTTGTTTCATAATTGTTTTATTTGGTTCTGCCTATTACTTAGTGGACATATCTAGACTTCTAAATGAAAAGGCTAAGATAACGAACAGTGCTTATACGTGTAATGTCTGTAGAAAATATAAACCAGGGGGATGGGCAAGCACGGACCCCTGGATATACCAAAGGTGGGATCAGGTACCTAGGAGGATTAAGTAACACCTGTCTACCGGTCACATCTGCCGTGAGCCTTATACTCCTTATATACTAGGTAAACGGAGTAATCCGCAGTCAGAATAAGGGTGTCACAAACGGCTTATTGGTTGGTATGAAACACATAAGACATTATTTGACCTAATGGAAGATGTACTGGCAAACTAGATTGTTATAACGACCATCAAATTTGCGAAATGCTAACTTTGGACAAGACTACAAACACCTGTAACTTCATTTTTTTTGTCAGTAGTCTGCCTCAATTTAAAAACAAATTATAAACAGAACAAGCTATTGCGTATCGAATCAGTTGAGAGATGTAATCACCATATGCAGGTGATAATGAAATATTACACAGTAGCGCCGCATCCTTGGCCTGTACACGTTCTCAAAATATGTATATTACTTTAAAAAGTCGCAGTATATGGGAAGCGAAGTAAAAATGCATGGCATGCATTACACGCAGATATACACCAATTTTATGTGAAGGTATGCACAAGGGTCTGTATATAGATGTGCATCAGAAACTGTAACTTAATTATCAGTGGTATGCTCAGCTAATTATCAACGTGAAAATATAGTACAATAAAAATCGCAATAAGTTTTCATCACGGAATTACATGTATGACTCATAGACATTATATTTATCTTTTCTTCTAAAGATCAGTGTATGCATGTTTTCGTATAAAACTCAGTCAGTTCTACCCGTAACTTTCATCGCAAACCACAGGTTATTTTTATTGTTTGTGTAATGGAATGAAATAATAATCCATGATCTGCGAAGATGACAGGTTGTTGGACATATCAGTTATATTTATATATCACAAATATATATATATATATATATATATATATATATGTGTGTGTGTGTGTGTGTGTGTGTGTGTGATCTTTTCGGACATCCTTGTACTCCATACGCGAGTTATCGGCTTATATGACAATGTGGTGTCATACAAATGTATATGACATACTCACGGCACCATGAGAAATACTTGCTGGGCGTTTAGAGTAAGTTGCTCGTGTGATAGATCTAGACAAGTCTGATAGCGAACTGCATGGTATGTATTTTTGGGGAATTTCTTCTATATTCCATTTTAATTGACAAAAAAAGTCATTAATTCGCTTCGTTTGACAGATACATATGAACACATCGTAGCAGTTATGAGATAACATTCTCTAAAATAATTAGTATTCATTGCTTAAATATTATAACAATATAAGATCGTTATTCAACTTGTATACATATAATATAAAATATACGCAAAGATCTTTTGAGCGAATGCATCCCAGCAATTTATATATATTTATTTTTATATTGTTACCCTGATCATATCTTTCACAACTATAATCCTTTGTTTTCACTCTTGGATAGATAGATTGTTTGTTTTCCGCCACATTCAAAAATTTTTCAGTTATCTGGTGGCGTCCAGTTTTTATTGGTGGAGGAGAGAACCCAAATACAATGTACCCGGGAAGAGACCACCGACCTTCCGAATTTTCACTCTTCGTTTGCTAATGAGAAAATAAAATGTACACCACAATAAAGTGTATTTGAATTATGTTTATATAATCAAGAAAGTAGTGTTTGCATGTATACAAGAGATGTTAGAATAAGGCATTTATTCTATGGGTCATCAGTTCAAACGAAAGCATCCGCACTATTAAATAGATTGTGTTTTTGATGAGTGAATAGGCATAGCCTACACTCAGAATATAGGTTATGTCGGCCCACTTCTTAAAAGATAATATGCATGTATTAATAATCGTATAATTCATAGTAGATATATTTCAACTTTCCAGTAGTTCAAGATATGCAGAAAAACGTCGCCGTTAATCTGAAAATAACCATACCGTTCAACAAAATCCGAGTTGCATAAATTATTTTCGTGGATTTATGTATTTAATTTTCTATCTACCTCATGTTATTTTCTTAAATGGATTTAACTTGGTGCTAAATACATGATAATCGCAGTAAATATATTCTTCATTTAATGATCAATCGTGAATAGCTGTCATTCCCTTCGTTCTATGACGTCGGGTTAGATTGATTGATTGCTTTACGTCTCGTTGATAATTTTTCACTCACATTGAGATGTCACCAGCTGTAGGTGAAGTACCACAAATTTAGACCTATGCTTAGCGCTCAGGGCCGTATCAGTCAGGGTTCTTTAACGTGCCAACGCCTGACGTGCCATGGGACCTCCGTTTATAGAGTAATATCTGACAGACCTGTGGTTCTCTTTTCTAAATGCCGAGCGTTTGGCGAAGGAGCAATCACTACCGATGTTTACGTCTTAGGTTTGACGCGGCCATGGCACGAGTGGAGCTCGAACTCATGATCTCCCAGTTACAAAATGAGCGCCCTACCACTGAGTTACCGCGACCAGTACGTCGGGTTAGAACAAAAGAATGACGCTTTGTATATAAGGCCGCCGTTTTCAGCGTACAATTTTTATATGTTAATTTAAATATACACCAATAAATGATATACCATTGAATCGTACAGATCATAGACTTTTAATGCAGTTAAGTTTTATAGAGTTCAGGAACGCGGTATATCTTAGCCGATAACGTACCTTGTTCTTAAAACAATTTGCTATGAGTACTCTCAGTTCTTTGATGATTTACCTTAGTGGCTGTTGCTTTCTACGGGCTTATTGGCTGGTGATTAGTCGTCGCTAGCTTCAGCTTTGTGTAAAGCATAGGTCTAAATATAGCTGATGACGTTTCAATATGAGTGACATATTTCCTCGACAAGATAGAAAACAATAAAACAAACAAATAACCAAACTGTTGATTACTCGATATATTAAATGAATTCTACCCTTATTATTTAACATAATGAAAATAATAGTTCGCTGTGGATTTAATACATATTGAAAAGCATATCTTGGTTTTGTCGACAAAATCCCGCTCAATTCAAAATATCATGACTCATTTTTCTGTTGTTTTTAAAAACAGTTACAATATTACTATTACTTTGTAATAAATGCAGTTCAAACATATAAGATAATTAGACTCAAATTCACAACCAATTCATAACTGGTCGTTCAGTTAAAGAATTATGTCAAATTCATTGCAAATTGTAATTTTACAGGAACTGTAACTTGCCCATACAAACGATCAGAAGGATGAAAAGACACTCACTAGTCCCATGTTATTTAATGAGTACTGTATCACTGCCACTATAACGTGCTGTCGTTATTCAAATTGTACTGGAAGCCATGGATACACGCAATCCCCTGTATCAACTGTATCGCTTGTGTTACTGAGAATTACTTCTTCGTTACAGTATTCATATTTAACCTGAACGGAGCTGTTGGTGAACGTTTGTCTGTCTTACCCTGGCGTTGCACATTGAAAGTGTGGTGTACAACCTTTAAACTGCTAGCAGGGCAAAGATGATGATGTGCATGAAAAACACAATTAAATGGAAAACAACCTTTTCTGTTTTATGACATTTTCATGACTGAGCCCACGAATTCACAATTAAAATCAATCGAGGATTTAATTACATAATGTCATACCAATGAATTCTAAGACGCTTACCAAGAGTTGAAACCCAGTAGGTTACACGTTGATTGTATTTGGAGTGATGGAGCATTGTTTAATGTCCCGTTGGGGAATCTTTCACTCATATGAAGACGTCACCATTACCGATGAAGGGCTGCAAACTTTAGGCCCATGCTCGGCGCTTATGGCCTTTGAACAGGTAGGGATCTTTTACGTGCCACACCTGCTGTGACACGGGACCTCGGTTTTTACGGTCTCATCCGAAGGACTGCTCTATTTAGTCGCTTTGTACGACAAGCAAGGGGTACTGAGGATCAATTCTAACCCGGGTCTCCACGGGGCGTCACATGTTGAAAAGGACGATAGATGCCTGAACAATGTGATACGGACCTCATACTCCGTATCCTTAAATCAAAGAACAACAAAATCATGTACGTTAGTAAAGACATCAAAGTACAATGTTGCATCCGTTGTTCTCCGTCATAGGTTAATATTTGAACATTGTCAAATGCTAAAATACTACTAGACCAATATGTTCCGCAACTGGACTTCAACATTATCGGGACAAGGTTTAAGTTCAAAATTCCTTCATTAACTCAAGATCAAAAATACGATAAGATAAAGTACAAACATATACGATCAAGCTAAGAAGTATATAGGTCAAATAGTAATACTTTAGAATATTTGGTTTAAGCCAAATATCTGCTAACAAAACATTTTTTCTTATACTTCATGAACCTTAATTATTTGAGTACAAACCTCACTAATTTTATTAAATGTTATTGGCGTTAGCATTCACGAAAAGTATTTCGTCATAAAGATTTACAGTCCATACTTTCTTGTATTTTCAAAAATCAAATTTATTCTTTTCATTTAGATTCTACTTTCATTTCTTTATAGGTTAAAATGTCCACTGGCTAAAGTAAAGATCATAATACCTTGCAAATACTAGGTCTGTTATACCGGAAAGTTTTGTTTAACTGATTTGAACTTTGATATTTTCTGAATCTCAAAGATAATACTCTGGTATGATGACTGCGTCATTAGCTCTATTTTTGGATTACAAGGTAGAAGGAGCATCAAAAGAAGGCAGATGATCCCAAGGACTGTCATTTTCCTCTTTCATTATGGAGCTGTAGTGATACCACCAGGTGAGTCCGAGAAGTCGGAACATATTTGGAGTTCCTATGACTAGATATAGGCAAAGTGTTTGGAGTAGAGAATTCAAAGGGGCACTCGATGTTAGGCGGACAATAGGTCTGTTTTACCTGGAAGTGCTGTGTGGTTGACTTGAGCTTTGATATTTGTTGCTAGATTTCTAACAAACACTTCATCATAAAACGTTTGTGTATCTCTTTAAGGCATACCGATATGCAATGGTAATTTGAATGAGCATTTTGTGACAATACTTAGAGACACTGGTTTTGAAGGTGTTATATTTGGCAAAGAATTAATATATGACTGTGAGTCTACAGGAAGTGACTGAATCTCTGTTCTGGTGGATGAATACCGAAGTCATTCTTCCGTTGCAAGAGTAGGAATTGACACTATCATTTCTTGGAGAGATCTATAATTGGTGTTTAGAAAATCCATCGTACACATTGGTTATCATGAATATCCCGAATGCAAAAAACCCCAAAAGGTTCGCACAGGAATTGGAAACCAATAGTGATGTAGCATTGATAAAACAATAAGCAGCCAAAAACGTACTACGACCAAACTTTGCATTCCAGATAGCATTGGTTGTAATCCTAGTGCAACGATATTAACGGTACTGAAAGAAGATGAAACGCTGTCAAAAATATGATCGCTGTTGGGGCAGGATTGCGACTCCAAGATATCATTTATGCGTAAAAGAGGTATAAAAAAGCTCTTGCTGTGTGCTTCAGTTCGATGTTTAGATATATCGACGACGTTTTATGTATTAACAAGGACCATTTTCATTCATATGTCGATTCAATATATCTCCGTGAACTTAAAATAGAATACACATCTGCTTCGTACTTAGATTTTTATGGAAAATAGATGCTGACGGCAAACTGGCAACTCAACTTTATGACAAACGGAATGATTTCAATTTCTCCATCGTGAACTTTCCTTATCTATGTAGCAATATTACATTATTACCTGTATATGATGTTTATATCACTAAACCGATTCGATACGGAAGAGCTTATTCAGTATATCATCAATATTTAAATCGAGACTGGTTACTGACAAAGACGTTGATGTTACAGGGGTTTCTACAATCTCGTCTAATGTCAACATTTCGCAAATTCTATCGTCGTTATAACGATCTAGTTTGCCAATGAAACATTCCATTAGGCCAAATGCTGTCTGACATGTTTCATACTAATTGATAGGCCATTCTTGGCACACTGATTCTGAGTGCGGGTACCTCCGTTTTCCTCATCAAGATATAAGGCTTACAGCGTGTGTATGACCGGTCAGCAGGGGTTGCTTACTCCTCCTAAGCACATGATTCCACCTCTGGTATGTCTAGGCGGTCCGTATTTCCCCAACTCTCTGATATATATTTTCTATAGGAATTACGAGATTGAATACTGTTTGTTATCTTTGCCTTTTCATCAACGTACGTATGCCTCTTTTATTTTGATTAGATAAATTAATGCTTAAATATCTAAACTCGTTTATCAATTAATCATCTCAAGAAAATTACTGTATCTATTGAGGAGCTGAACAGATTAACATAGTCAAAATTACTGACCAGTGCATGCATGCTCAATATTCATTTTATTGGATAGGGCTTTCACTTACATGTGTCTCTGATAACTCAATAAAGGAAAGCATTTGCTGTTTTTAAGTAAAGTGTATATTGAGAGATGCAATGACACTTAATCAAAGCACAGCACTTTTTGTAAATGGTAAGAGTTTGGGGAAACATATGTTACGGTCCCCGTTACAATTAACACCTTGTTCTTTTCCGCAATTTCACACATCTAATCGCAATTATGGTGATACCTGATACTTCAGATTTGACACATAAATGTAATACCTGATATGTTAGATTTGATACATTAATGTAATACTGATATGTTAGATTTGACAAAGTAATGTTATACCTGATATGCTAGATTTGACAAATTAATGTAATACCTGATATATTAGAATTGAGACATCAATGTAATAGTGATATGTTAGATTTGATACATTAATGTAATACCTGATATGTTATTTTTGATACATTAATGTAATACCTGATATGCTAGATTTGACAAATTAATGTAATACTTGATATGTTAGATTTGAGACATCAATATAATAGTGATATATTAGATTTGATACATTAATGTAATTCTGATATATTAGATTTGAGATATTAATGTCATATAAGATATATTAGATTTGATATATTAATGGAATTCCTGATATGTCAGATTTGAGTCATTAATGTAATACTGATATGTTAGATTTGAGACATTAATGTAATATCTGATATGTCAGACTTGATACATTAATGTAATTCTGATATGTTAGATTTGAGACATTAATGTAATATCTGATATGTCAGACTTGATATATTAATGTAATACTGATATGTTAGATTTGAGACATTAATGTAATACTGATATGTTAGATTTGAGACATTAATGTAATATCTGATATGTCAGACTTGATACATTAATGTAATTCTGATATGTTAGATTTGATAAATTAATGTAATACCTGATATGTGAATTTAATACATTAATGGGAATTCATTTATTTATTTTTTTATTTTTTTTATTTTGGTATCAACTATAATGTAAATTTTCGAATAATTAGTCAAATGAAAAGGACAGTTATTAAATTGTTACAACATTGCAGCTTAAAGATTATACAATACGGATATCGTCCACAATCAAACGACTATGTACTACGCCTACCTATCATTGTGGGTAACAGCTGTAGAGAATCTTGTCAGGTAAAAACAGTCGGTAAAAGTGTCCTTTTCATCGTAACCCTATATGGCTAATGTCGAGGACCTTAAAATTCTGTAATTTTTTTTTTTTTTTTTTGATTTGATTGATGAATTTTTTTTCATACATACGTATTTAATTTTTATCTATCCCAGGGTAACATTTGAATATATCAGAATTTTTTTTTTTTTTTTTGATTTGATTGATGATTTTTTTTTTCATACGTAATTAATTTTTATCTATCCCAGGGTAACCTTTCAATATATCAGAATTTGCAAAACAGAACCGCAAAACTTTATCATCTTCTTTATCACATTTTGATCAGCAACTGTTCTACATAGCATTTCACATCACAAATCAATTTTAATCACGACAATATTCAGGGGAAACTGATTGATATTTCCCATCGTTCATAAAACATAAATTTGTTTATATTCGTAATATGAGTAGAATCAACAATTGATAACAGAAAATATCTATAACGTACTGCATGTAGTACGCGGAGTGTCTACACAAAGGACTGTTACACGTATAAAGATAGTATTGATGCTGAAAGACAGATTAAAATATAATTATCGAAGAACAGCTTCTCATGAATTTTATTCAGAAGATACCCATCGCTTACATTATAAAAGGGGGCCTCCTTGGCCGAGTGGTTAGAGCATCGGGCTTAAAATCACAAAGCCTCTCACCTCTGTCGGCGCGTGTTCGAATCTCGGCCGCGGCGTTATGTGAGCAAATTTGCCAGTTTACTTGCGGAAGGTCGGTGGTCTCTTCCCAGGTACATTGTATCTGGGTTCTCTCCTCCACTAACAAAAGCGCCACCAGATAACTGAAAAATTGTTGAGTGTGGCTGAAAGCAATAAATAATAATAATAATAATAATAATAATAATAATAATAATAATACATTATAAAAGTGTTATCTATCATGGGCTTTGACGAGTTTATTGTTATTGTTAGGAGCTCTTATGGTACTATCGTTCCGTAAACTGAGGAACCTCTCCCGAATCGGCACTCACATTTTAAAGAGCATTTAGCAAATAACTCAGTAGCTCTAGTATGTGTAAGAAGCGTTTTAAATTTGTATTTTTTCTATTTCTAAATACACCGGTAGCTGTATCTCAGTGGTAGCGTGCTCGCCTCGTAACCAGAAGGTCATGAGTTCAAACTCGCACGTGCCTTGTCCGAGTCAAACCCAAAACATAAAATAGGTAGTGAGGTTCACGGATCTTTTGGATATGACCTTAAAAACGATATGACCTTAAAAACGATATGACCGAAAGCCCCGTGTCGCGGCAGGCGTTGGCACGTTAAAAAATTCCCCCATAATATGGTCGTCCCAAAGATCTGATCAATCAGATGATCGTGTCGTTTGTCATTTCAGTGAGTTAGAATTCTTGTAGTTGACCTGGTTGATTACGGATCCTGCACTGTTGTTGGAACTCTGTGCTTAACTGTTTACAGTGGCGGAGCTGCCATTGACGCCAAAAAGCCCGGTGCATACATCAATTTGACAACAACAAAAATTATTGTTAATTTTTCATGGTATAGCTAGAACCCCTAAATGTAATCTAAAAAGCTTCAAAACCCATGAGCGTCCGGTACCTCCGTCCCCTGGCCCCCACCAGGACCTTGCCTTGGACCCACCCCACTGGGGGCCTTAAGACGGCCCTCCGATATCCAGCCTATTCTGGATTTTTCACTGTGCGTACACGTTTCTTCGAGGCTGACTACGCCACTGGTTTCACACACACACACACACACACTATATATATATATATATATATATATATATATAGAGAGAGAGAGAGAGAGAGAGAGAGAGAGAGACAAAGAAAGAGAGAGAGAGAGAGAGAGAGAGAGAGAGAGTATTGGTCATATTTAACTACTCAACATGCATATACTGTGTCATAATCCAATGCATTTTTTTCCAATATAAGAAAAACCTATATTAATTCTCCTTGTTTTATATATAGACTTTTATATATGCATGTATCATAGAATCATTATTGGAAAGTTAAGGAGGCAATATCTGCTAATCATGGCAAAATAAGGAAATGCGTGATGATATTTCATCATTTAGCAAAGGAAGAAGCTCGATTGTATGTAACCCAACATTTAACATGCATCGCAGAAATTTAAATGAATTGCAGCACAGGCTGAACAAACCAAATTGAATGTAATTGATCCCGATATGCTTATCATGAGACGTTTCCTAGTACTTTCTAATTCCTAGAATCATGTCTGTAGCTTACCCATATCTAGTTAATGATTTTAATAATTTTCTCAAGATCTGGTTGGATTAAGACGTCGCCCTGATTAAAGGATCGTTATCATCGATTGCTTTATCCCGTGGTTCCCTTTGTATGTATATTTAGCTGCCCGTGTACTGCAATGAACAGGTGCAACGAATCAAGATGTATTAAGTGATGCTCGTGTCAATCAAAATAGTGGAAATCGCCTCAGAGGGTAAGCTGTTTGTTCGATTTCCTTTAGGATACAAGCAGTGACAGAGAGTATTTGACCACTTAATTAGCTAATATAGGCGGTCGTGAATTGCTGCTTTGTTTGTCAAGGATTGCGGGATGAACTTGTTTTACCTCAATCGAACTAAAGTCAGTACACTTTGCATAATTCCAAGGTGATGGAGATTGGTGCCATACTCATGCACAATATGCTTTGAAATTGTTAAAAATTCAAAGATTCTAAAAGGACTTTCTCTATGATATGTTTTCTACACGGAGTAGTAATATCACCAGGCTCATGTATATATTGAGGAGATTGTTTTTACTTTAGATCGTGATTTGCAATAAACATCTGTAGTAAGTTTCTGGATCGTGTTTGGAAAAATAATTTTCCCTTTCTTTTTAGTCACGCATCTGACTTTTTGGATCCACAATACATTTCTCCAATTCCCAATTACAGTTTGCACTTTTATAACACTATTTAAATTACAAAATTTTACTAGATTAAATACTCGCGTAGATTCAATAAAGATCGTATAGCAAGATACTTAATTGTGAATAGAATTGCTATTCATTTAGTTGTCAGGATTGGTTTGTATAATGTATTCTATGGATAAAAATCGCTTTTCCTCATTTATATGCAACGTTAACGTTGTTGTGGTCATTATATCAACCATTTTACGGCGGTTATCTAAAATAAATTTGGTTGTGAAAGCTGGAGTTTCCCTGACGGCCCCCAGTGAGCCTACTCTTTTTTGAAAATCAGGAAACGATCTTTTACGTTCCAATAGGGTTGTGATCCTTGATACGTGGTACCCTTTAACGTCGAATGCGACGGATATCAAAGTTAAATTACGTTAACATTACATATCATTTCGTGTATATAAGCAGTTATATTGTAAAAGTATTCATATCTTGCTTGATGCGAGTTTTTTGTTACCTTGATTGCAAAAGTAGATCTCACGTCTATATCATACCTGTGTGACTTCAAAAATAGATCTCACGTCTATATCATACCTGTGTGACTTCAAATATAGATCTCACGTCTATATCATACCTGTGTGACTTCAAAAATAGATCTCACGTCTATATCATACCTGTGTGACTTCAAAAATAGATCTCACGTCTGTATCATACCTGTGTGACTTCAGACTTTAACACAAGCGCAAAATGGCATTAGGAATAGAAAAATTAATTCATGCACGTATCAAGTATATTTCTTATTAGTTTTGTTTTGCACACTAAAAGAGATGTGTTGAATCACAGGGAATGTGGGCTCAGACGTTAGGGGGCTGCACATGCTCTGGGTTTAGAAAGACGACCGTGATTAACTGCGGGACTACAGTATGAAATTATCATATATTTTTTGAAAAGCCATTATTATTTGTTTATTCGATACGGTACGACCCGTCCCTGCTTCACGACTACCGAATATTTACATAGAAACGAAAGTAAGATTAATGCATTAAAAACTGAAGACAAGCTGTCACTAAAATTAAACTACAAATGCTAGGGAAAAACAGGGCGTGTACATATTGAAATCGTAAGGATAAAAATGTATCTGTTTTAAACAAGCGTCAAGAATGAACTGAACTGATTAGCTGTTACGCGGAATGAAATAAAAATAAAGAGTGGCTAAACAAATGATAAATAAGTGAAATGGGATGAATTCAGGTTTTAAACAACATGTAAATAATATTTTGTGGTTTAAAATTGCTGGGATCTATTATTCAGAGAATTTACTGGCAAGTAAAGTAAAGGCTCCCTTTTATGTTTCACGTATAATTTAGATCATAGCATTTGTAAGTTTACTCCTAATTAAGACGTGTATAATGAATTGAAAGAAAAATTTTCAGTCACAAGTATGAATGTTGAAACGTTGGAATATCTGGACTGCTTTAATCGGTAATTAAATCAGAACAGATGCCTTCAAGGGGCACTACTCTAAACACAATTTCACATGTGCTACACATGTGGGAAAAGCAACATCATATTGGAAAAAGATAATTTGGATGCAAAGCATCAAATCGGCCGCTAACGTTTTAAATATTCTAAACTATTTCCAAAGAAACACACGGAGATTGTAATATGAAATACTTTATTTACAAATGGAAACAAAATCAAGAAACAATTTATTAATAATAATAGCCATTTTGTAAGAGCACGTAAGGGGTCTTTAAAAACAATTATAAATGTTTGAAAATAGATATCATTCGGGCTTCAGTGTTGGATGCGTTGAGTTAAGATTACAGCCGAATTCAACATAAATCATTTTAAAATCAACAGGTGCTCCTCAGAAGATTTTAAATTTACAAGTTCTTCAACATGTATATCGAGGAGATTAAGAGAAAGCATATCAAAAAAATAGAAGCGCTTGTCTGTAAATAGATGAAAGACATAGGGAACCGACAGAGTGTCAAACAGGACTGGATTAAGTTTAAAAAGATGGAACATTACTTATTGCCCAATTGGATTGCAGCATGTGTACTTGAACATTTTATTTGCTTTACACCGGTCAGGTTTCATTATTAAAATAAATACAGTTCAACACGGTACATCGCGGTGAATATGCCCTCTGGACCCTCATCAGGGAGAATTGGGGACCTAAAAGCGACCAACAGACCCGTTGTCTCTCTCTTTTTCCCACGCCCCTCTGTATTGAAATCTTAAATCTATCCTTGTTATATGACGATGTACAGTGAGGAAACTAAACTGATTTATAAAATGTTGAAGTACCATCATGATGGTATGGAAATGAAGCAAACATAACTATTATTAGCTTCAACAGATTGCAGACACCAAGCATGCTTCATAAGTGTACCTATTGTTTCAGCATTATAACGGATCTATGTCACGTGATGATGACGATATTATTTGCTGGGCTGACAACACCTCGCATGTCTGTACAGAACTATAATTTGCAAGTCGCGAAATTTAAACAAAACAGTAACCAAAATATACATTTATATAAATATTTGCAGCTGTAGCTTATTCAAACCAAAATAACTTTAGTTTTTATCAATTCAATCATTTATTCTATAATTAATATCTGGAAATCCATAATGACTTGTTTCTATATTTTACACACTTTGTTTAATAATGAATGAAATTGAAACGAATTGACTACAATAATCAAGACCTTTATTTATATATACTTTTAAAATCTTGTATTTATAACTTTTATACGTGTTGTTGATAAGAAATTTTTCTACCGAAGCAATACAAAATGATTTTTTTTTAATTTCTCTATGCGCACTTTTAAACAACCACAAAAATATCGGTCTCTTCTACAGTTATGGACTCCAGCGGTTGATAATTAATGAACAGAAAGAAATCGCACCCTAAGTTTGTGTTGCAACAATGGTATGAAGAAATAGGAAAAGATGTTACATGTAGGTGTATTTCTAAGGATTATTCAGTGTAACACCACTACCACTCACCCACCCCACCATACTCTCTCTCTCTCTCTCTCTCTCTCTCTCTCTCTCTCTCTCATAAAGAAATAGAAAACAGAGTAGACAGTTTTAAACTTTCATAACGTATATATATTACAAAGAATAGAAAAGGATCTCCCTGATGAAATTGTACATTTTGTAAGAATAGTTAAACTTCACTATGATTTCCAACTGTTAGCCAATTTGATATAAACTCTTGCATATCTAGGATAAAAAAGAACCGTTTTACATGATATTGTAAATTTTCTATATAAAAACCTGGTTCCTCATATGATTTATGCAGTAGCCAAATCATCCTCTGGCAGATGGTTGATGGTGTCTTTTAGATACAATTAAGTTTCCGGAATTTTCTTTATCGCTTTGAACCCGTGAGGATCCGGGTTAGAATAGATCCTTAATATCCCTTGCTTGTCGTAAGAGGCAACTAAATGGGGCGGTCCTTCGGATGAGATTGCAATAACCAAGGTCCCGTGTCACAGCAGGTGTGACACGTTAAAGATCTCTTCCCTGCTCCAAGGCCATAAGCGCCGAACATAGGCCTAACATTTGAAGCCCTTCACCGGGAATGGTGACGTCTTCATATGAATGAAAAATTCTTCAGCGGGACGTTAATCAATATACAATCAAACAATCAATCTTTATCACTTTGAAGAGTAAATGGTACGTAAAAACGACAAACACCTTGCGTTCAGTCCATTGTGCCATGTGCGATAAGACGGTCGTGCTAGTTGGGACTTTTTTATAAACAAAAATGTTCCTTCCAAAACTCATCTGAAATCGAGATGAAATTGTAATTTTTCACAATGTAGCCGTAATGTATTCGTCCCAGATGTCAAACGTACATTCTCACCTAAGTATTTTATGCTTAATATTTTAATTAAATTACAAAATCTTTGCTAGTTACACAAGTACATTTACGACAGGGAGTGTATTTAAAAGCAAACATTTGCAAGCGGGTAATTACTGTCTTATGAAAGCATCAAGTTTAAAATATTGTTACCTTTCAAACAACAAAACTGCAACTTGTAGTTTTGAATGTCAAATGTGTATTAAATTGTGTCATTGTACTATTATATTGTTTTAATCCACATCTATACAGCTCTTTACAAATTGCTAAACTGAAAAGAGCAAGAAGTCATTTTCAAGTCTTTCTTAATTACAGTCAGACTGAAGTAAATTAACAGATCCAATCCACGTGTATCCTTACATTGATTTCAAATTACAAGAAGTGTACAGGCTATGGCTCTTAATGTATGAAAAGTGGGTACATATTATGTGAATACACTTACAGTTAATTTACATATCTATATGTGCCCATTATTCATGTACTAAAATTCCAAGCAGCTTCGCACCAGATACACGGGTCAGAGGAGGTGTCAAAAATTTAACTGATTGTACGCATACTTCTGAATTATCCATGCAAGTTTGAAGCATGTATAGAAAGTGAGGATAAACAGTATATCGGATATAAACAGGCTACTCCCGTCAGCATACGAAACACGTTTGCGTAATTGTATTCCGCCATTTTTACGGGTTGATATTATCAACTCATTTAAGTCACCGGAGAGAGATTTGCCCCGAAACCGAAGGATATCAAACGCTGTCATGATGAGGCAATGAACGACAGGAAATACCGAAACAAATAGTTCCGTTATTCAGCATTACAAGTTCATTATATTTTAAATTGCATCCATTCGCGGAGTAATTGAGGTCGAACTGACTTAATCAAAATCTCAAAGCGGATTAATATAATATATAAATGAGGAAATCCCCTGATTGGAGAGAATTCTTTCGTTGATAGTGAATCACCTGCGAAAAAGATGACTCTTCAACGCTTTTCTCACTAAAAAGTTGGGGGGGGGGGGGGGGGGTTTCCATTGTTTTCGGGAATTTTTACTCAAAAGTACCACATATTTAGACCTATGCTTAAAGCTCAGGGCCCATAGCAAGTAGGGTTCTTTAACGTGCCAACGGCTATCGCCACACGGGATCTCCGTTTTTTAAGATAATATCCAAAACACCCGTATTTCTCACTTCTAATCATGCCGATCGTTTGGCGAAGGAGCAATACGTCTTAGGTTTGACGCTGCCATGGCACAAGCGGAGATAGAACTCATGATCTCCCGGTTACGAAGGGAACGCTCTACCACTTAACTACCGCTTCCGATTTCAAGTTCTAGTGATAAAAATTTGTAGATTAATTGTGCTAATACAGTGTCCTTCAGAAGGGAACCAAATACACACACCGTCAAAAAATCCGTATTCACTGAACATCAGTATCCCCAACTGTTACAGAGTCATATGCAGCACGCGTAGTTTTTGTTCTGACTGCATCACTGTTTCAACATTCATTTTATAGTTTTTCGTAACCGGGAGGTCGTGAGGTCGATCCCCGCTCGTGCCATGGCCGCGTCAAACCTAAGACGAAAAATAGGTAATGAATGCCCCTTCGCCAAACGCTCGGCATTTAGAAGTGAGAATCACGGGTCTTTCGGATATGACCTTAAAAACGGAGGTCCCGTGTCACGGTAGGCGTTGGCACGTTGAAGAACCCTCACTGCTACGGCCCTGAGCGCTAAGCATAGTTCTAAATTTTTGGTACTTCACCTACAGCTGGTGACGTCTCAATATGAGTGAAAAATTCTCGACAGGATATAAAAAACAAACAAACAAACATTTCCTTTTTAAATAATTTTAATATTTTTTTTGGTAAATTGTTAGTCCGTTTCTGGTTTTATCCGGTTGTTTACTTTTGTGCATTTTGAGGTGAAAGGGATAGAGTTGAACAGAAGACAGTCTTGCTGAATTTACACAGTGTCTATGATTTTAGAATTAGATTATGAGTAGATAAGAAAAACTGGTTTGATAAATCTGAATTATCTATGTTAAAGGAGATTTAGGAGAACCCTTGCTTTATAAAATCAAACAGTAATTAATGTAATATTTTGGTCGGATCTCACTTTTCAGATATAAGTTTTGATGAATTCAAACTTACATCAGCTGTTGCCCATAACCAGAGGATATGTCAGGATCATGCGCTAGGACCATGTTACCAAGGTTACGATGACATTCCACAGAGAACATCAAAACAATACTCTCTCTCTCTTACTCTCTCTCTCTCTCTCTCTCTCTCTGTGTATGTGTGACTTGCAACAATTGTTGATAATATCACTCAAACCCTTATCGGTTATTTTCAGATCATTCATGACATTTATCCTATGAGAGATATTGAGATTGAAACAATGAAACTTAATAAAACCATAAAATTTTATTTATTTTATCTATTTACTATCAAGTTTGATAGATTATTTATGAGCTATAGTTGTTGAACTGATGAAAAGTTACAGATGTATAAAGCAGTGGATTAATTAGTCAACATAGCTGACGATGGCAAATTTGCGTTGATGTGTTTTTAAAAGCTAAATCACCACTGTATATACCAGGTTACTTTCAAGTTTACAAAAAAATTAACTGAAATACATCTACGTACGCATTATCTCTTAGTTTAGTGATGATAGTAATCTCAGCTATTACTGTTATCAGAACATATCTTTTGCAACATGCGCCTAAAATCTGTTCAGTGAAACAGGTTACAGAGTTATAATTATCTCCGGGGAGATGCAGTTCTGCTTGAAGCTTCACCCTGTCGATTAATCACTTAGTATATGTAATTTAATGGGAAATTACTTCCGAAATTGAAGGTAGATAGATCTTGAATTTCTATGATATGATAATATATTTTATTTACAACACACACACACACACACACACACACACACTCTCTCTCTCTCTCTCTCTCTCTCTCTCTCTCTCTCTCTCTCTCTGTTACTGTTAATAAAAGAAGAGCGTCATGTTTGGATGAATTACATGAGTGTACGAAAAAAGTGAAAATTGTGCTTAGGAATACTTTTCATTGACTTAGTAATATCATGTAAAAGGGTTCGTTTGATCTGAAAGGTTCTATATCAGCATAAAAGATTCATATCTACATGTATATTAGATTTAAAGACTTTAATATTACCAAAATGTTATTAAGTGTTCCACTGTGCCTTGCGTATTATACAACCGGCAACATTTTATCCTCTACATACAGCTATACAATGGTACGTTTTCATGTATTTATTTTATGAAATACGAGCATGTTCTGCATATGATCAATATTTAAATCGAGGCAGGTAACTGACAAATCAGTTGATGATACAAAGGTTTCAACAGTCTCATTTACAATCGTATTTTTTCAAATTCTATGGTCGGTATAATGATGAAAAGTGAAAATACTTAACAGTGACCAATCTCACAATTCCCATAAAGTATATAAAATTAAGAGTAGGGAAACACGGACACACCCGATGAGAGGTCAGATACCTAGGTAGTGGAAGCATCACCTGTTGTCTCTGAGCCCTCTATCTTTAGCAGATAAAAGATTAACCCGTACTAAAAACCAGTATGTAAAGAACGGCTTAACAATTGGTATGGAAGATTTCAGGTAGCATTCGACCTAACGACAAGATGTATTTGCAAATAAGATCATCAATAAAACTACAGAATTTGCGAAAAGCTGGCTTCAAAAGAGATTGTTGAAACTCCTGTAATATCAACTTATTTGTTAGTAGCTGTTCTTGATTTACACTTGATTATACACAGAACATGTTCTCGCTTATCGAATCAGTTCAGAGACATAAGCACCATACACAAGTGATAATGGGATATTACAATATAGTGTAAATATGGGAAATTGACGATGGAGACGCTCAAGGCATCCCGCTTGTCCTACAGTTGAGTTATGAGTTTGCTATCAACATCTATGTTCAATAAAATATACATATATGAAACAAATATGGTTTCTTTTATTTCGAGTTCACTGGATATATCGTATAAAATATGAATGAAAATTAACATTATTGATAGATAAAATGTCTATATATTTAAATGTTGGATAGTTGAAGGTCAAAGCAAGAGATGTTTTCTAATGTACATGTATTTAAAAAAAAAAAAAAAATTCTGCCTCACACGAATATAAAATCAGGTCGGCTAAGAATGGAGCACAATTTGTGCTCGTGGAAATTCCAGCAGACTGATCATCAAAGGCAACATTTACGTATTGTCAACGAATCTCAGCATCTTTTGAATAACAACTTCAGAGTAGTTGTGGTAGAGTCAGAGTGGTGTTAAACAAAGTATATTTTTGAATGATTGATCACTAGATATGAATATTTCCTTTTTCCATTTTTATTGAAGAACCGGCTGTCTTTGATGTTAAAAAGCCTAGTATCTAATTTATCGTGAGCAATGGTCGTGTAAAGTGTTGAAAAGTCATACGTTTTAATTGCTGTTGATTTGGAAAAACTTTCAACATTTCAAATTTACCAAACGTTCTTTGGAATTTTTGAGAACCCATATTTAATTCACACCACTTCTTGCATGTATTGTGGCACAAAACGACTAAAGTTTCTCCTTCATACCAGTTAATATTTTCATAAGAAGTAAAGATAGAGGATTGGTAGAACATTTACTGGATCTTACAATGTATTTGTAAGGGGTTTGTTTAGTTTTGGAATCCAGTATACGTAAGGTAATTCATATTCATTTGTTCCATTTGCCTGAAATATCAAGTGAATGATTTAAGAAGTTTCTTTTAAATGATGCCATATTACAAAGGTATTTCCCACCTGTCCTTATTTATGAATTGTATGCATTTCTACGAATTTCTTCCTCTTTATCTCTTTGAAGGGGTGTCTTTGATCCCACCCTTTATGTGTTAACGTCACCAGACACTTCAATGAATAAACTACAGATATGGGAAATAATTATTCGCCACCCCGTACGCAAATGTCGCCGTATTTGTGATTAAGAATCGAAAATAGATTCCAACGCTATAAATGGACAAAAGAATTCCCCTTTATATTTTTACAACAGTGCTAGATTATTAAACTGATGACGTGTACACACATATTTTTTTCGTCTGCTATCAAACTACATTAGCAAACATCGGTGTTTGAAATGGGTCGTAAAGAAAAAGAGTCGAGTATTGATATGAAAAGGTGTTATTAAGAAATTTAAACAGCATTTTGATATAAAAAAAAAATCGTTCAAGATGAGGTCGGAAGTCTCTATTCATGCAGAGGGATACTAACAAACTTTCAAGGATTGTCAAAGAAAATCGGAGACGTCCTTACAAAGATATAACAGGGATAATCAATGAAAATAGGGGTCATCAATTCTGTACAAAAACTGTCGAAAGAAAATTCTGAAAATTAGGATATGTACGGAGGGTTCCAAAGAAGAAAGTTGCAGTTCTTGGACAGTCCAACAAAAATAATGTATATGGATTTTCAGTGATGAGATTCAAATTGTTATTGGGGTTATCAATAAGGGCTAGGTGTGAAGAAAAGCAGATGAAAAATACACCCCCCACTTGTGTGTCCTGCTCCGCGACGAACGTTAAGTATTATGATTTGGGGATGCGTTTGTTTTCACGGTATGGGCACACTGAGTATGATACTCAAGGTAACATTAGTGCTCAAAGTCTTTTTACAAATAATTTATACTAATATTTGGCCAGTAATTGCACGACGTTTCCCAGAGAACAACTATAATTTCATGGGCGACAATGGATGGATTTAAACATAATATAAAGCTGCTGGTTACATTTGAAATGAACACTAGATTTCCATGTCCATTTCATAAACTCCCAACGAGATTTTATGGCGGAATTTGGATGGTGAGGGGAAAACATCTCATTAAACTATCTAAAAGACCTTTATGATTCTATACCAGGATGACTCAAGGCGATAATCAGGATGAAAGGAAATCTGATCAAATATTGAAGTAAGATTTTAATTCTATCCACAACAAACACCTTTCAAACTTCACCAAGTGGACGTGCGTTTCGTAACGGCCATTTTGAAGGTGGCGAATTATTATTTTCAATTCAGTATCTTATCATCTTCGCTAACGAAGGGTTTACGACCCGATCCGCTCCTCTTCAACTCTTTCCTGCGTTAGCACGATGTTCGTCGCTTTGAGTGGCGTCCTCTATCGGATGGAGAAAACAAACTCTGTTTGGATTACATTATGTTCAACCAATGAAAATGCGTGTTTCAACTACATGAAGTCAACAATTAATTGTTTACACATTCCGTCGTCTTGCAGTACGTTGCCTGATTAGATGCAGGGGACTTGGCCTGCATTCAATCATATGCAGGAAGTTGTTGAAACGAAAACCGTGCCAAAGCAGCCAAGGGTTGTAGAGAAGCGGAGCGGAGAGGATCGTAAACCCTTAGCTAGCGAAGATGGTATTTTATTAGTCCATATCATTTAATAAAGAGGTAATTAAACGTGTATTTATTTTGTGAAAGTAGCCTCGTAATACTTGCAGCGCTACAAATTTACATTTGAATCGATAAATATTGATTGAAGTCCATGTATCGATGAAACCCTCTGTAGAGTTGTGTAGTTAAACTCCATGTCAGAATGCCAATCATTGATTTATTGATTCTTTGTCTATTTTACGTCCCGTTGTGGATTTTTCATTCATATTAAGACGTCATCAGCTGTAGGTGAAATACCACAAACTTAGACCTATGCTTAGCGCTCAGAGCCGTAGCATAGAGAGTTCTTTGATGTGCCAACGTCTGTCGCAGCAGATTAAACAGAGGTAGTGATTGTTCCTTCGCCAAAGGCTCGGCATTTAGAATTGAGAATCGGGAGTCTTTCGGATATGATCTTAAAAACAGAACCCCCGTGTCGTGACAGACATTGACACGTTAAAGAACCCTCACTGCTACATATATTGTACGGCCCTGAGCGCTAAGCATAGGTCTAAATTTATGGAACTTCACCTACAACTGAAATATACTCGACGAGACGTAAAATCAACAATCAACCATCCAACCTGTCGCAGTAGCTCAGTGGTGGAGCGTTCGTTTTGTAACCGGGAGGTTGTGAGTTCTAGCCCTGCTCCTGTAATGGCCGCGTCAAACCTCAGACGTAAATAAAGGTAACTGCTCCTTCGACAAGTGCTCGCGGCATTAGAAGTGAGAATCACGTGTTTCCGGATATGGCCTTTAAAACGACGGTCCCGTGTACTGGCAGGCGTTGGGACATTGAACAACCCTCACTACTACGGCAGTAAACGTTAAGTATAGGTTAAGTTTTATTATTTTACCTACAGCTGGTGACCTATGAATATGAGCGAAATATTCTCGACGGGATGAAAAATAAACAACCAAACAAACAAACAAACAATAACCTTAATGTGATTAAGCTTCCATTGACACAGTTATCAATGACGCTCTTTATATAGTTAATCCTGCATACCATTAGTCAATCATTATCTAGTAGCAGATATTATTTTCGATCAGTAGTTATAGATGAGTATGCTATATTTAAGCAACAAAATACTTTCTTGGTCTTGAAGTACGGGATATGAAGGTCATAAATGTTGCAGAAAAAATGCATAACTGTATTTTATAAATATAATATATAATATTTATATAATAGTTCGTAAAATATAAATGTTATTAACCTTTTAAGTTATTTAAATGTAAGATCTGAAAATCATCTGCCCTTGAAATGACTTGTCTCCATATTTGGTAATGAATTCCATATTTGATCCCGTGAAGATCCATGTTAGAATTGGTCTTCAACACCCTTTGTTTGTCGTAAGAGGCGACTAAATTGGGTGGTCATTCGGATGAGACCGCAAAAACTGAGACCCCAAGCCGTTGCAGGTGTGACACGATAAAGATCCCTCCCTGCTTAAAGGCTATAAGCGCCGAGCATAGGCCTAAATTTTGCAGCCCTTCATCGTCAATGGTGACGTCTCCATATGGGTGAAAAATTCTCGAGCGGGACGTTAAACTGCATATAATCAATCAAACCAACCATATTTAAACGATGCCAAAAGGGAATGATTCAGGAAGGACAAACGCGAAACGCATAAAGTAAACTAAACTCTTATATAATATGGGTTAGTGTTATCTATTATATCTATTCCAATGAAGGCTAAAAAATAAACCAGAAAACAGATTTTCTGACAATTTCAACAATGTTGCGAAATAGGTCACGAAATTCCTGGAATGTGGACAGATGACACTAAAAAAAGACGGATCTTGCTACACTGTAGATTGAAACAAAATGTGACTTCGTTGCTGCAAATGACAAGCCGTGAATTTCAATCCAACGAAGCGGAAAACACAGTTCATGTAAGTAATTGACAACATTTATTAGTAGAGGAGATTTGAAGCTTTTTGGTGTAAGAAAAAAAATTATCTACAGAAATTGGTTCCATGAAAATTCCAAGGTACCCCTCTGCTCTTGACGACAATATTGCAGTCCATGTATTTCATGCTAATACAAATTTATGTATCATATTTTCGCTGAATACTATGTGCCCTACACAGCAATGTTAAGGTTACCCGGATTATGTAACGTTAGTAAAATTGACACTTCATAAATCTTTTATGTCGTCAAAATCCAAGTCGCTGTGCAGATGTTCAATTAATTTTAAATTAGACGAAATGAGGAATATTCTTAAAATATTCCAGAGAGAACTCCCTTTTTAATGTCATATGATCGTATTAGCCCCGTGACCCGATATTTATATATTAAAAACCGCAAGTGATATATGAAGTAATTAACCAGTCAGGTGACGGGTAAGCGTAGTCATATTTACTTGACAAAACGCCGGAGAATGGCATGAAAATTCTAGTATCGTTACTATTTGACTACAAATGTTCAACATCCTCACATTTGAGGGTATTTTTACACAATATTCGATTATAATAGCATCAAAATAAATCGTACCTTTCCCCCCGCAAGATATGCAGAGATAAACATTTTCTCTCCTGGTTTCACACAATATTTCAGCAAACAATCTTCATCTTCCTCATGCTCCAAGCGTTACTTACACACGATTAACTGTTTTTATTATTTTTCCAAATGCCTTTGCACATCAGGGGCGATTTCAAGGTCACAATATGATATTATTTTAATACATACTGTATATTAAAAATGGGGGCTTCTATAATATCAAAGAGAAATAATAAATAGATCATTTGACGAGCAGATTTACACATACACAGCTTTTAAAGTGTGGTTGTTTAGTCAAAAACACTTTCTATTGATTATGTAAGATGTAAGTATGCATGTAAAGCACATAGTATGTTTTGACTGGTTCACATAGCATGTATGTTAGACAATGTGGATTTAGAATTCTTTTTTGAAAAAGATTGCATATAAATTATTTCCTTTTCAGGATATAAATATGAGGAAATGGTGTATTGTTTTCGATATTAATGAACATACATATAATATAAACTTAAAAATGCCCTTACTGTTTAGAATTACTTAATTATTTCAAGGAACACTGAGACATTTTAAATTAATGAGTGCAATTTTCCATTAAGGTGTCCTAATTATTATGTGCGCAGTTATGAAGGGGCGGGGCCAATACAATCGTCGCCCTCGAGAGGTATTGATTAGATTAAGAAAATTGCACACCGTGGTATTTGTAATTGAACAAGATTGCAGCGCATAAATCGGTACCTTAGCAAAGCTGAAGAGATGTGGATTAGGGGACTTGAAATCAAGCTATATAATGAATGGAAGGCGATTTATGTGCTAAAAAGCCACATCACGTAAGTAGATTTATTTCATTTGTGTATTTCTACCCCTTGTTCTTAAAACTGAATGTATTTGTTGCTGTGTGCAAATAAGCACAATGATATCATAGAATGCTATTTTCATAGTACTAAAGAAAAAAGTAAAATGAAAGATTCAGAAATACATGTACCTATCATCGGGAAAGTTTTACAACAAATTAAGTTTGTGTTACGCATATCTTATAATATTCGTCATATACTTGAGAATTGAATTTAGGCTCCTTATTACATGAAATAAAAGTTTCGCCAATGAAACTGGTATCGAGTCATTGATATTTCGAATGTTATAGTTTCACGCAAATTTCAAAGAGCAGAGTTCTAACAATGAAGTGAATATCCCAAATACACGTACACAGTATAAGGAATGTGTTCAACAGCAGATGCTGAAAACGTTACGATAACATGGGTTTTAAAAAGCGGGAAAACGTGCAACAGGAAAGGAATACGTTGAGATAACGAAATTCCGGCAGTGTCTATAGAAACATGGCATGTCGTACCTGTGTCCATTGACGGTCACTTTGTTGTCGGACACGACCCGTCTTCCGGCGCTTTCTGCTCTGAATCCTCAAAAACGCTACATTTTAATGTGGACCCAAAACTGGATGCAATACGCGAAAGTGCACAGATCTTTGATAAACCTCTTATATATATATATATATATATATATATATATATATAATGAAGAAATCATCACAGTTGTTATTTGTTATATAATTTAAAAGATTAAAATCCAAAATTATCACATAATAATAAACGATCAGTTCCTGCAAGTACTTCCGCCTTAAGGTTCTTCAGAAATTTGTCTGAAAAGTTTTGGATTGGCGTGGTGACACCATGTAACTACCTGAACCGCATGGTAACAGTTCTAGAAGGAACTGATCGTTGATTATTAATACCATGTGATAATGTTTTATTTTATTATGATTATATATATATATATATATATATATATATATATATATATATATATATATATATATTGCTCCAATAAACAGAATTTTGGAATATCCTGGGATTCATTGACTTGGGTACAAGTTCTAGAAATGGTGTAATTTAAAGCAGATCAGTCTTATCGACGTATTTTTTTTTGACACGCAGACATACAATGTATTTCATCCTACACCTCTCTAGCTGTGCAACTTAAAAACATACTCTTTCTTCCCTAGGCATGACTTCATTCCTCTCTCTCTCTCTCTCTCTCTCTCTCTCTCTCTCTCTCTCTCTCTCTCTCTCTCATACTCATACACGCAAACGTAAAGAAATAGAATACACAAAGCAGGTAGAAGTGGTGGAGATTAGTGCAGTTTTAAACTTTCATAACGTTGATATACTACAAAGAACATAATGTTTGTGTGTGTGTGTGTGTGTGTGTGTGTGTGTGTGTGTGTGTGTGTGCACTACAGTATATAGATATGTAGTGGCTTATTGATCAAATCCATAAATGTATTAATGTGATTCAAGATATAAAATTGATAAAATTATATCTGTAGGTCGGGAATGGAAGATACAATGTTACAGCCATCTTTTCGTATAGAAGCACGTTATTGTAATGTAGAGACCATTTCCTCAAAGGGTGCTCAGTATTTCCTGAAATCAATAATCTGACGGGAGGGCAAAGATTTTAACAATGTTCAAATAATAATAATCAGAGAACAACGTTTAAATAAATAAACATAATATTTATTAATAAATTAAGACGGCATTACACTAGTGTTAATAAAAAACTTGTCTGTTTCAAGGTATATTTTATAACGATCTTCTTGTCGAAGAGAAATGCATGTGAAGTGTGAATTTCTCCATGTTGTTTTCCTTACGTCTTGAATCAATAAACAAAAAACCCTGCTACATCATTGTTTATCTCATGGAAATACGATGCATCGTTATCACAATTATACAACGGATTTTTTTAAATCACATTCCCTTATGTATTAGAATGACGGCTAATTTTTGAAGTGCATTTAACAGATAAGGCTAACGTTAGAGTAAGTTTACAGCCTATCAAAATAATCACTTTCGCTCAAGAATGCAGTTCGACTTCTTTTAGATCTCTAACACAGTTGTCTTTTGTTTGTTGTTTTATTCCCCCACTCAACTCACTCTTGAAAGTTGTTATTTCATTACATATTTCATTTTCTTATAGGTATAGATGAACAATGGGCGTGGAAACGCTACAAGAAACACTACAAGAATGGAACGATCAACTATCACAAAAGTACATTATCAGCACATGCATGCAGTCCTTCTACTTAGCCATCGGGTTGATCGGAAATACCCTTGTCATTATACTATATAAAACCAGAATGGATTCCAAAAATGACGATAGATATTTTATTCCCGCAATAGCCGTAATTGATCTCATTGGATGCGTTTTCTCCACCACACTTTCACTTCTGAATAATGAACGATCTGTTATGTTTCCAGGATCATTCTCATGTAAACTCATACAGTTTGGTACATGTGCTTCCATCATCGCATCGCTCTTTATGCTATTAGTTATTTCTATTCAACGATTTCAGAAAATATGCCGCCCATTTGGTTTTCAAATGAACTTAAATCACAAACGAATTGCCACAGCAGTTGCTGTAGGTTTGGCATGTGGCTTTTCGATACCGATGCTTATTTTATATCAGAGAATTGAGGTACAACACGAGACCATGAACATTACAGGCTACATCTGTGGTTCCGCCCCCGGAACTGACGAATTGGGTGATAGTACCAGGGCTATTCTAATCACTGTAGAAGTAGGGGCTGTTTTTAGTATGACCATCTTCTATACACTGGTTGGACGAAAGTTGATCCAACAGTTCAAAATGTCCCGAAAACTGCAAGATATCAACTCAGTTTCGAGAACGAGCAATAGTGAGAGTGCAGACCGCAGACCTATGAAAACTGTTGTTTCATCTGAAGCAGAATTTACTGAACATTCCAGCAATGCCAAAAGTGATGGAAAGCAACCTTTCCAGATTGATTCACAAAGTAGAACTGCAAGCAACAACCGAAATTATGTGAAACTTAACGACAAAAAGAGACCAGCAAGTGGCGGGCGGCGATATTCAATAATGTTTATGGTGATATCTTTGATTGCTATCTTATGTTACATTCCTCCCTGGACCTTTGTTATTCTGGAGGCAAAAGATTCCACTTTTTGGAGAAGGCTGACATACGAGGAAGTGCAAGTTTTCCTAGTCATTCGCCGGCTGTATATTGTCAACCACATTGCAAACCCATTCATATACGGCTTTTTCGACCCTAAGTTTAGACGAGAAGTGAAAAACTTGCTTTGTAGTTGTAAATTTAGATAACAATTTTCAAAGATTGTTATTAAGATGTATATTTCTTGTAGTACATCATAGTTCTTAGAATATACAGATATACAACACAAGGATGTGAAAAAAAACCCACCCACCATCTGCAGATTATAATTATGATTTTAATAGGGCTTCATATGCCTCAACATGTATGCACTAAATGTATATCGTACAATTTAACTTTAAAGCTATTAAATTGATTCCACGATTTAGACCAATCACAAAGTATTATTTTCATATACTTACTGTTATATTGGCAATAGGAGGGTAGTCATTACGTCATATCATCATCGTTTTCGTTTGTTTGTTTATTTTTTGTTTGTTTGTTTGTTTGGTTTTTTTTTTTTTGGTTTTTTTTTTTGGTTTTTGTTTTTTTTTGGGGGGGGGGGGTGTTTTCTTTCTTTTTTTGTTTTTTGTTGGTTTTTTTTTTTGTTGTTTTTTGTTTGTTTTGTTTTTTGGGGTTTTTTTTTGGGGGGGGGGGGTTGTTTTTGTTTTTGTTTTGGGGTTTTGTTTTTTTTTTTTGCTGTTGTTGTTGATATCTTCAACAATACACAAGCTTTGCATAAATGATAAATTGATTCTGTTAAAGGTAATGGGGAAATGCCTCATCGAACCTTTTCTTACAAAAATATTGCAGATTGCATAACGTAATTAGAAGGTAAATCATGCTTTGAATGAACGCAGTCTACATGATATACCATTGTACTTTGTAAAGTGCCATCATAGTTTTGTCTCTTAAAACTGACCTAAATGTTTGTAGAAAATGTTTCTTCCCATTGCTGATTTGTGTATGCACAGTTTAATGCAGATGATTTTATATATCATGTCACAAATGTGCGACTTTTCTGGGATTTTCAAAAATTGTAGAGAAAAGGAGTGCATTCTGTTGGTTTTTATTTATTCACATATTTATTTTGGTTCCTTGTTTACCCTCTTTGTTGTTTGTTTGCATGTATGTTTGTTGTCCCGCAGAAGGTGCTTGTAAGAGCACGATGTATATTGTTACTACATGGACAAAGGCATCTCTCAAAGAAACGTGTAGATTAGTAGGTCAATGCTAAAAATATAAATTATGTTCTCCAATATCTTTGATGTTTCTGAAATAATAAAATAAGCACTAGAAGTCTGTAAGTACCGTTTTATTATAACTGGGGTGTTGTACAGAACATGTATGTCGTGTGTAAGCAGATCGGTGTGTGAGGACGTTAAACATTACTGAACGTACGAAATAATCTAAAATCTCAAATTCCAATAACTTTATTAATCAGAGTGTCTTCATAGCATATGATAACAGTAATCGATTATCTGCAATTAAGTAAAGGGTAGTGTTCCTCACATTTGTACACAGTTTGTCATATCGTTCAATGTATAACGTACAGAACACAATATTGATGTAAACGTGACAACGTATGCAAGGAAGAGTGTCTCAAGTACACGCGAGTTAATCATAACTATAAGTCCCATTAGAAAAATCGTATGAATATATTCTCAAGTGACAAAAATTTGATATAAACAGCGGGGATAAGTAGATGATTGTACGTTGTCAGTATAAACATGTGCTGAAACTTGATGTTTGTATATTGATTTAAAACAGAAGACGGAATATTGCGGGACATATGTCTAGGACATATTACACATCAGTAACAACGCATCTGATCACGAACGTGTGCTGCTAACCCTAAAAAGATCCAAATAACCCTATCAGGAAGCCTACTACATGCAGGTAAGAAAAATAAAATAAATATAAAAAAAAAAGATCACAAGTGTCTTCATATACATACATCGTCACACAAGGAATAAAACGTTTTAAAAAGGAAAAAAAGCAGCTCGCACAGTCACAATGTTGTAATTAAAGTGAGAGATGACGTAATCCCTAAATGTTGTTAAGCTTCGCAGGCGACACATTTTGCAGGCGATGCAAATATGAAAGAGAAGATGCAAAGCTTCATTTACAAGGAGTGAAAAGAAACTAATCGTGATAAGTAATATTATGCTTTTGTCACACAAGAGAATGAATTTTGAGAGAATTAAAGATATATCTGAAATCTCGAAAACTTCACTTGAAATGTAATATCTTCAGGGCATATACTAGGAACAAATACTCGAGTGCAATCAGTTCAAAACTACAAAGACGATATAATTCGAAAATATCTGACAGAATACTGTACACTAATTTCTGTTCAATTTATACAATATATATTATGAAACATGGCACATAATCAACAATGATAACAGACTGGTATTTGTAATGAGCTTAAAAATGTTTATGTTTTTGTTTTTGCAAGTTAGTTTCATGTATCATTTATAGCTGTTTTATGTCTTATCCTCTACCTTTATTATTTGATATGGATTAATCATTTTTTTTATTAACTCTTGACTGTCGATTTACTTTAATTACTTTAATTTGTTATGAGAAACCTGTATGTTTGTCAGTGTACTAAGCATTTTATGATGAAGACCCATTTCCTTTCCCCTATGAGTCTCCTAAATTTAAAAATCATGAAGACTTTCTCTTTTGACCTAATCGTGATAGCTTGTTTGTTAACTTGTTTGTATTCATCTACAAGTTTGCATAAACTTTAAAACAAACCAACGTCATATGATTTAAATCCTTCTTTATCACAGAATGACGTAAACAGCCGTTACGTTGAGAACCGCAATAAGCATATTCTTTGAACATACCAAAAGTTACTGCAAGGTGCACTGTGTGCTACAGAATGGTGGAAAGGCAATACTATTTGCAAATAGGTTTGTATTTTAGTAAACAAAAATAATCAATGCAAGTACCAATATATGGTGTGATGTTTTTCGGATCATGAATGATATTGTCTTATAATGTTACGTCTTTGTAGCTTGGGTTTAAACTTTGTGTTTTGTTCAGAAAGTATGTAAACATCCATTAAAGATATTTACATGTCGCTTAAATAATTATTTCTATCCTTTTTGAAACATTTAAACAAAACTAACTTGCATTCGTAACATATGTCATTTTAAAGGCTAATATTAGAAGAAAGAACTTCCTTGTTGGTCAATTAGACCTTTTTGTCAACGGAACGAGATAAAAAGCATACTTGTACGGGTAAATAAAAGTATGTCAAAAGACCCTTTGGTCATTATCGAGGAACAGCTGACAAGCTACTTCGCTACGATATTGACGTACTGCAATATGGTCCTGTTTTTTTCTTATTGCTCTTTATTCATTAATTTCATAGTGAATTGTTGCAAGTGATTTATCTGATTTCATTCTTCTTTCTTATTGAGTAGGTGATCTACGTCACAATAAGTCACTTGGCAACATGTGGTGGGCGCGGTCAAGTGTGGAAACTATTTTTATCAGACGTTTTGTATGGCAGGTTAATTAATATTCTAGATAGGAAAATATGAATTTCCATTAAAAGTAGTCTTGCATCATTCTTACTACATGTAATATTTGTATAATACAAATGTATTTCTTCATGATTTTAATTGTGTGAATCTTATTGTCAATAAATGATCAACCATTTAAATACATTATTTATATAGTTTATAGCCCTTTGAATGGAGAAAAGAAATCGGTAGACTAGTATTATTCATAGAAGCATATCTCGAGTTATCGTGACGAATGCAGCAAGCCCCAAAGACTGAGATAGAATGAATTCGAGCTACATATCATATTATCTCGCAAAGTCCTAAAATCATGCATTTAACATTACTTTTCTCAATTTTATTCCAGTCTTATGATTCTAAGTGCATTGGAGGAGATGTTTAAAGAAATGTGATGCTGATCGTGTCCTGAGCAAGACGACAGAAAGCACCACACGATCTTTGTTTTACATCATCATACAAAAGAGAAAGGAGTGGATCAGATTGAAAAAAATGTTTTGTGCAATAGAAAATTCAAACATGGATTTTCACACTTGACCAATTTCAATCCCCTTGGAATACCCGGTGATGCAAAAGATGATGACTCCCCGCCCCCACCCACCCCGTAAAAATATCCCTCCTCATTGGGTTAAACTACATTAATGTCGCAAGATGTGCATATACACATATTATGAAGATGAACCATGCCACTTACTATGGGCAACATAGAAATTCATTATTTTACTTATGTGTATCAAAATATGAAAATGTAAGCTTGGCGTTAAATGATCGTGATCAAATTGATTAATCGTAAACGTCTGACAATGTATTCTTACAGTAGCAATAAAAAGGGGGAAGTAAATTGATACACTTTCAATCAGAGTATACTAAATGTTAATTTCTAGTTTTGGCTGGATCTCTATGGGGAAAATATTCTGGATCCGCGCATGTATATTTACAGTGTAGTTGCGCACATTCTAACGGAAGTATCATCAATACTAATCACAAAGGTTGCAAAATGCCTTTTTGCATGACAGGGCCATCAATATGAAGTAAAAGAAGAGGCCATACTAAATAATCACACGATTTCCCATTTTTTGTGTATTCTTTGTATAAATATCTGTTAATAGGAGACTCCCTCTGGCACGTGAAGTCCAGAAACATCGGAACTTCTTGCATATTCATCATCCAACAAATCTGAATGCACGCTTTCATGTAGATTTCACAATCTTCGAAATATTCATTATATTTCATTTTGAATTCACTGTTGCTGAGTATTTTCTAAAAAAAAAATTAAAAGAATTTGCTCAACATCACATCATTTGAACATGACTAAACTACCCCGGTAACTGTTTCCAAACGATACTGTGAATAGTAATCAAATGTGTAAGACACGTACAAAACACAAATAATTAATTTGATAGATCAAATCAAAAGAAAATGATAATCAGCTGTTGCCTTGTATCATAACACTAAATAAAATAAAACATTTGTGAAATAATAAGATCAATAAACCAATACCACAAAACCAGAAATCTTTAAAATGATAAAACTGAAAGCATAGAGGCATGCATTGCATTTGATAAACGCGCATGGCTCCTCATAAACTCTATCTGTTGCATGGATTCTTTACAGCTTAATTAAAATCAGCATGTAACTAAATCAAAGTGGTCTTTTAAGCAATATCAAATGTTAAGCATAATGAACGTATACCACTCTTACTTTTACTTTGAACAATTCAGTAAATTGTGTGTATGTTAATTTTAAGCTTTCACTATACGCAGAATTAGTAAAGAAGTTTCAAATATATACGACCAAAGAGTAATGTTTTCCTCAAAACGTTTGCTCGACAGAATATCTGAGGTTGCTTACTCTGACAGAATATCGGAGGTTGCTTACTCTGACAGAATATCGGTGGTTGCTTACTCTGACAGAATATCGGAGGTTGCTTACTCTAACAGAATATCGGAGGTTACTTACTCTGACAAAATATCAGAGGTTGCTTACTCTAAGAGAATATCGGTGGTTACTTACTCTAACAGAATATCGGAGGTTGCTTACTCTAACAGAATATGAGAAGTTTCTTAGTCTGACAGAATATCAGAGGTTACATACTCTGACAGAATATCGGAGGTTGCTTACTCTAACAGAATATCGGGGATTGCTTACTTTAACAGAATATCAGTGGTTACTTACTTTAACGGAATATCGGAGGTTGCTTACTTTAACAGAATATCAGAGGTTGCCTACTCTGACAGAATATCGGAGATTGTTTACTCTGACGAAATATCGGAGGTTGCTTACTCAAACAGAATATCGGAGGTTGCTTACTTTAACAGAATATCGGATTTTACTTATTCCATACCTTTTGAACTCGAGCAACAGCAGTAGCACCAAACATCAACTGGGCCTCCTTTACTTTTCTTTCTTGCTCGGCATTTAATTTTGCAACATCCCCCTTGTATATCAATGTATAGTATTTTGTTATATGTACCTAATATATAGAAAGTTTTTTTTAATTAAAAAAGACAAAGATTGCTCATTATATAAATCATACCTCATCTACTTCAATGTCTACACCAAACTGCTGCAAACGCTGTGCTTGATGTTCGTGTATTATGCCACAGCTAGTGTACGTCTCCTACGTAGAGGTTAAAATGATACCATGTTCATGCTTGCAGTGTATTGAATCTGAAATAATTTTATCGTAAGATAAATGGAAATGTGAATGAATTTATTTTATCAGTACCCTTAGTATATCAAGTAATATTCTGATCTTTTCTTCTTCACTTCTGTTGCCTTCCAATTTTTCAAAGGCGTCGGTCCACTCGTTGTCGTAGAGTTCAGAAAATTTCTCTGCTATGGCGATAGGTCTGTTGTCGTCGCTTAAGTCTGTTATGGACGGGTTTCCATCTCTTAATCGGGACCCAGCGATGGTGCTTAATCTAGTAATAAAAAGGTCAGTTATTATTTGTTTTTTAGTTTAATATTACACCAACTCAATGTTAACGCAAATAATTCAATCTCTTTAACCCTAAAAAGTATGCAAAATCAAGATTATGGCAAACACGGACCCCGGGATATTCCAGAGGTGGGATCAGGTGCCTAGGAGGAAGTAAGGATCCCCTGTTGACCGGTCAAAATCGCCATTAGACCTACATCGACTTATCTTGATCAGCAATCAGATTAAAATCCGCTCACTTAGATCGCTACCTATCCTGACGTGATCCTCTGTGGAGTTATGTCAGATCCTAGTGTAGCGATCTACGTGAGTGGATATTAGGATCTGATATTTTGATTAGATTGTCTTGATCAGGTAAACGGAGTATTTCGTTGTGAAGAACGGTATAACAATTGGCATGAAACACTTCAAACAGCATCCGACATAATGTCAGGCCGTATTTGCATATAAGATCATTATAATGACCACAGAATATGCGAAATCTGACTTTAAACCAAACTGGTGAGACCACTATGACAACTTATTTCTACATAGCCTGTCTCTGTTTAAAATTTAATTGTATGTTATTGTGTATCGAATCAGTTGAGAGACATAACACTATATGTAGGCTATAAGAGAATATTGCTACATAGAGAGTTCACGATAGAGAAATTAAAGTAATCCCATTTGTCATAAATTTTAGTTGTTAGTTTGCCTTTAATGTCTATGTTTCGTAAAGTATCAAAATATGAAGCATATATATATATATATATATATATATATATATATATATATATATATAACACAACATTCAACTTAAGGTCAAACTGAATTTCAGATAACAGCGTTTTAAGGACCATAAGATTGGCAAAGTGCTGACTTTAAAGAACCCTGTAACACATGCTGATATGCGATATGCCTATTAAATGTAATATTCGATGCCTTGTAAGTAGAGACTCTTTTTCGTTTTCTAGTTTGGCAATCTTCTGTTCGAGTTCTCGATGGCGTTTTGTATGTTCTTGTAATGTAGACATCAATCCGTGCATTTGCAGAGTAGCATTAGTTATCTCAGTCTTTTGCTGTTCAAATTTTCTTCTCATATCGGACGAAATGCCATCCTCTGCAATGCCTTGTAAATTTGTGCGTTTTCCAAATTCATTGTCTTCTTTTTCTTTCTTCCTGAGTAGTAAAATTATGATATAAAAACATCTTTATTGTACATGTATAATATACATTAAAGAGATAAACGCACGTTGTGAAGTATACCGCTGTGAACTATGTCGAAGTTCACACCAACATGTATTTACAAAAATGAAATTCATTTCTTATATCCAAATTCTACTTTCATTTTTGTCGGAATCCCAAGTCGTTAAAATAGACGTGTCCTAATTGTCAAGATTCGTATGCGCATTGTTCACAAACGCAGCACATTTATGAGAAAATGACTGTCATTACAATTTCTAAAGATATCAAAGATAAAAACTTTGGAAATTAAAATATGCAAAATTGAATGTTACACAAAATCTAATATTACTGTTGTTATAGTGATATAATAACATTTTATTCATTTGAGGACTCTTCCTAAAAGAAATGATTTCTTTGTTTTCAAATATTTCTGTTCAAAATGTGAATAAATATGCAAAAACATGACGGGAAAATATTGCAAACTGAATAAGCAACGTTGATCAAATTATTAGTATTTACTGGGTATTTGTTTTCGGAACTTTCTCTTATGGATGCACTCTGTAATCGCTTGAATTCGTTTCACACATTGATTAAACAATTGTTCTAGTTGCATTATGTTGGTAGATAAGCACCAATAAACACTCTACAGTATGGAACCTTTCATACAGATTGTGTCAAAAAGCGTCAAACTTGTAAGTCTTCAAAAATAGGTAATGGTAACGTTTCGACACGAGTGAAAGATTCTCAAGCAGTACGTAAAACAATACACAATCAATCAAAACGAGATAGAAAAAATTATTTGTCGCAAGCGTCTTTAAAATCCAGTTGTGAATTGGATTTATGATGACATACTACTTGAGAATCCCACTTTCCTTACTTTTCTTTGGCACATCGTTTCTTCCCCATTACAGCATACCCCTTGATCTCATATATCTGTAGAAGTGCCTCTTTTATGTTGTCGTGAATTTGGTCGTAAAATTTTGCATTAGACTGCATAACATTATCTTTTCCAGTGAATTCCTTGTAGCAGATATGGAGGGTGTCAAACAAAGAATCTATTTCTTGAAATCTATTTAGTAAAGAAAAAGAAGAGAAAATATATCCATTTGTTATGCATTAATGAAACCCAAACTTTTTCTTCATTTCTCCCTCGCAAATGCATCCATGTTATACGTATTCAAATATGTCTCGTGACAGAGATATAGTTTTATATATTTAATCTTAACGATTCAGAATGTCAGTCATTACACTTATAAGGAATGATTTACATTTCAATCGAATATTCTAACTCACTCTGTCATTTCATCCGTTTGAACTTCTTTTTGTTCCACATTCCCTCTATCTGAACGCACCACAATATTTTGAATTTGCTCGCCGTCATTTTCACACCAAGTTGAAGTATTATTTGATATCTTTTGTTTATCATTGGTTAGTTTGGTTTTACAGTGTTTGCATCGAATGAATTCATCTTCACTGGATAAAATACTTTCAGTGACGCCGGTGGTTTTGAAAGCTAAATTCATGTTTCCTGACAATATATCAATTTGTTTCTGATGCAAAAGTTCTTGTGTGTTTACAGACACGACATCAGGAGCTGAAGTGCCGATTAGCTCATGGTCCGTTCTCTCCGAAACAGGTGAACAAGAATGTTTATCACTGACGGAAAATCTCCCAAGATGTTCCTTGTCCCAGTCTTGTTCCTGTAAAATTGTCCCTGTAAAATCGTCTTCCATTTTGGCGGCTTCATCGTCTGGTGCAATGCTATCGTCAAATTTTTTGTAACGTCCGTCAAGTTGCTGAATTCCTTTAATTGTTCCACTTGAAACCTCTTTGCTTTTGTTTTTGAAAAGGCTTGCCATATTTCAGAATATTTCTAAAACGTTGAAAGCACAATGAGAAAATTAAAATGCATTTTATTTAGTCTTACTTTCACTTTTACACATTTCATATTATCTCCCGTAAATCCGCTTTATATCCATTTAAATATCAAACGTACCCGACTATGAGTGACTCAGAAGACTCATTATTGTTATATATACCATGGTCTCGTCTTTATATACATTAATACAAAATCAAACAAAAACAAACCTGTCGGCTCTTTACATCCAAACATTTCATTGATCAAATCTGTCTTAACTTTTATCTTGGGATAATGTAAATATAGGTATCTCTACTCCACGGGCCAGGTACCACAGTAGAGATATTGTATCGGGTATATTTCAAAGGTGTATGCAGATTATATTTCTATTCGATATTACGTCGATTTAAACTTCCTTTTCCAAAAACACATATCGACACGTCACCTGCTGCAGGTGAAGTAATACACAAGTACGGTTCTCAGAATTGAAAACCTAACGGCAAGAAGGCTATATTGCAAGATATTTTCATGCTAAATTCCTAGAGAGGTCGCTTACACCATTTACACAAATAAATTTGGGATTCTTTTTGTAGATGCCTTGACATCTATCTACTCTAATGTTTGAAACATATAGGAGTCAAAATACATGTCCAAGGTATTGTTCCTGCAAGTTTGGTAAAATTGAATAAGAAACCTGCTTAAATTTGCACACACGTCCGAACCAAACAACATGTAAAGCATCGTACAAAAGGACACACGAACAAATAGGCAAGTTGCTTCATCCCTCCACAACTCTGTTATTTCAGTATGATTAATAAAATGCACTTTGGTGGTCAACGGGTTCGATTCCCGCTGGCTACATAGCTCATTTGTAGAACACCTGGCTAAAGACACATGAAGCACTGGTTCGAATCAGTCTGGTTCGTTGCATTTTTTTTTTTTTTTTTTTTTGCATTTTTTCTACCTTCCTTTTATACTAAGTTTAACAAATTTACCAATACAAATCAAAATCTTTACTCGGATTTTTATAGCGAATAAGAATGATCAAAAACTTATGTGGACCCATTCAAACTGAAAAATTGGATCTTCAGTATCGTTTGTTTGTTTAATGTTTACCTAGCCAGTTGAAACATTGTCAAGCATTTTGCCATTCTACTACCATGGTTTCAATCTTTATGTCATATATAAATTACATTGATGTCATCGGTATGCAAGTGATAAAAACACGTGGCTTAAATCAATGTTTTTGATGTTGAAATTTAGGTATATCCTGAAATTTTACACTATCTGCACCTTAATTGTACCAATATTTTTTGTATTATAAAAAAGGTGATTATATGAAGTAATGGTGCACGTGTCTGTATAATATGGAATGAAATAGAGTGAAAGAAATCAAAGAGGTATGAATATATTTGTGATTTTACACAACCTACCAAAAGCAATGCGATAGTTAACAATAATGAAAACTTTGTTACCTGGAGATTAGTGAATGTAGAAATGCACGGTGCAAACACAAAAGGATAGGCTCATATCATTGTCTATAATGCAAATCTCTACGAAATAGATATAATGTCAACCAATGAGTATATATTGAATAGATTTCATATTTATTAAAAGTAGGTCAAACTTCCAGGTCAATGTCACAAGATCACACCTCATTAAATCACATGAAAGGTCTTGCAGTAAAAAATGTCTATAAAGAATATGAAAGATCTACCTTAAATATTTTAGGAGATACTAAGTAGGTGAAATGTTTTAAAGGTGGAAGAATTCTAATGCTAAACGTCATGAAATAATGAGGTTCTGTCATAAATAATCTATATATAAAGTATGAAAGCTCTGCCTTAGTTCAAGAGGTATTGAATACGTTATGTTTTTTTGTTTTTGTTTGTGTTTTTAATTGATCCAACTCCAAGGTCAACAGATCAAACACAATTGTGTTACAGGATCTTGACATAAAGAATCTATATAAAAATATGAAAACGCTACCTAAAATATTTCTGCGTGCATTTAATAGGTTATATTCTTTTTAAAGGTAGGTGAAATTTCAAGTTCAGGGTCTCAAGTTCAAATGTCATGATTTAAAATGAATGGTTTTGTCACAAGAAATGTATATTTCTGATATGCAAAATCTGCCTTAAATATCTCAGGGCATATTTAATAGGTCATATCTTTATCAAAAGTAGGTCAAACATTCAGGCCAAGGTCACAAGATCATATCTTATTAAATCACATGGAAGGTCTTGCAGTAAAACTGTATATATAAAACATGAAATCTCTATCTTAAATAGTTTAAAGATTTATTTTCAAGAATTTTCTCATATATTAAAATTTCCCTATATGATCCTCTATTGTGGCCCAAACCTACCCTAGGACCATCATTTCAACACACTTGAATCTATTCAATGTCAGGAAGCTTCCATGTAAATTTTCACTTATTTAACTCAGTGACTCTTCAGAAGAATAGTTTTCCTATATTGAATATGTAAAATTTTATCCCCTATTGTGGCCCCACACTATCCTCGGGGACCATGATTTGAACAAACTGGAATCTACTCTATTTCAGGAAATGTTCATATGAATTTCAGCTTTTCTGACCCAGTGATTCTTGTGAATGAGATTTTTATAACAGCATATAAAACTTCGATCCCTTGTTGTGGCCCCACCCGACTACAGGACCACAACAACTTAAATTTACACTATCAGGTGCCATTTTAATTTCCACTTTTCTGGCCCTGTAGTTCTTGAGAATAAGGTCGTTAAATGACCCCACCCTATTTTTACGTTTTTGTGATTATCTCCCCCTTAGAAGGGGGCATGATCTTCATTTGAATAAACTTGAGTCCTCTTCACTCAAGGATAATTTGCAAGTTTAGTTGAAATTGCCACAGTGGTTCTGGAAAAGATGAAAATGTGAAAAGTTTACAGACAAACAGAAGACAGACAAATTGTGTCAGAAAATCTCATTTGAGCTTTCACTTCATGGGAGTTAATAACAAAATTAAAATCAAGGCGTCAGTACAAAAAGTTCGAACTTCTCAACTGAATGACAAACGAGATTATTTCAATGTCATCGTTAACGTCCCTTATCTATGCAGCAGGTCATCATTACCTGCATATGGTGCTTACATCTCTCAACTGATTCGATGTGAAAGAACTTGTTCTGCATATGATCAGGGTTTTTTAATCGAGGCAAGTTACTGACAAACAAGTTGATGGTACAGGGGTTTCTATAGTATCGTCGAAAGTCGGGATTTCGCAATTGAGCATTGACCCAATGAAAGGGTGTATTGGCATACTAGGTCGTTATAACGGATATAAAAATTGTAAAACTTTGAACGCGACTGTGGAAGCCCTGTAACATCAACTTCTTTGTCAGCAGCGCTTTTCTCGATTTAACAAGCTCTTGCATATCGAATCAGTTGAGACGCATTGTTAACTTCACCATTCGATATGCAGGTAATTACGGTATATTTCTACATAAAAATGGTAAGCTGAGAAGCTGAAATTATCCTATTTGTTATAAATTTGAGATTTTTTAAGCAAATATAGAAAACTCTGTTGTGTCTTTTATTGCGAGTTTACTGTGATATATTCGCCGTGCAATGAAAGACGAGTGTCCTGTAATGATATTTGGATGGCAAACAAGCAAAGAGTATTGGAAAAGTTAGGTTTACATTATTTTAGGAATGTCTGAAAAATGATTAAGAAATAATGACACAATAATCAAACAATGTGTGATTGATGTATACAACAAACAATTTTAAAAGATATTTAAAACACACAAATCGTCATTTCCACAAGTTCATCATGCCAGTCCAATAGTAACAGTCCAGAAATTGTTGCATGCATATCCATAACTATGCATGGTTTACGTAAATGGGGTTTATTTTAAACGTCATTGTAATGTATGTACCTTTTTATGGACATGAAAAATTGAAGATAACTGAACAGTGATTATCTTTACAAATAAGATAAAGAATACAAAATACACCAATAAAGTGAGATATGATGGTGCCTAGAAGGCGTAAACATCCCATGTTGACCGGTCACACTCGCCTTGAGCCCTATATCTTCATCAGGTAAATGGAGTAGTGCGTAGTCAAAATCAATACGTACAGAACAGCTTAACAATAGGTATGAAACACGTACGACAACAATCGATTTGACGAACAATGTGATGCAGTTATTTTTAAAAGACACAGAAACAATAACAAAACATATCAGATCTAATCTAGAATGGTAATGTTATTAACATATCCCGATATTGATATTATTATCATGGGCTGAATCGGTTCATTTTCATCAGCAATTCACCGGATATAAAGATTGGGTTTATAGTCAAGTCCTGCGATATCCATCAAGTCGGCTGCAACACACCTTTACGATATACAGTCCCATTTTCATATACCACTGCAGGCCACACAACATAATCTACAATATTTCCATATCTGGTATAGTGACTGAAGAGCAGTTTGTTGAATTGTGCTCCTGTCACTGCATCGAAGTGGAGGAGAAGGGGCGGGTCTTGTACATTCATCAGCCAGGACAATTCAGCACACCGATTGGCATATTTCTTCATCTCATCAGCCATACTATCTATACCCATCTGATGATCTATTTGCTAAAAAGAAGACACGTTAAATTGAGAAGACAAAGCTACAAAACATTATTTTTCTAAGAAACTTGATATCTTCATATAAAAAAAATTATCTAGTAGCCCTCCTTATCAACATAAAATATAAACTTATTTCATATTATGCTACAAAACGTTATATTACCTTTTTGATAAATATATATATTTCCATGGCATGAGTTTTCTGAAAATTTTTCATCGATTTTCTTAAGGACTGCGGTATGGACTGTAAAACACGTAATGACATAAAACACTTTATTTTAAATGGTAAAACACCCCCTTTTCCATCATGAAATAATACATCTTGATGAAGTGATCATTTTCTTTAAAATATAAAACATAAACGAAACCAATTTTGATGCACCAGATGCGCGTTTCGACAGATAATATCTCTTCAGTGATGCGAAAGTCAAATTTGTTGGAAATCCGAAATACAAACAAACTTGCAAGAGCTGAAAGAACCAAAATACCAAATAGTGGAGCCAAATCCGGCAAAGGATCAGAGTATGCATGACGGAGATAATCCTTAATTTTGAAATGAATTTCTTAATTTTATGTTTCTCCGTAATTCATGCTAGTACCGAAGTACTTAGCAACTGGGCTGGTGAAAACCCTCGGGGACTAACAATCCACCAGAAGAGGCATCGACCCAATGATTGCAATATGAAACATAAACGGTACCAATTTTTATGCACCAGATGCGCATTACGACAAATAATATCTCATCAGTGATACTCAAGTCACAAATGTTGGAAATCCGAAATAAGAACAAATTTGCAAGAGATGAAAGAACCAAAATACCAAATAGTGGAGCCAAATCTATGAAAGGATCAGAGCTTTGCATGATGGACATAATCCTTAATTTTGAAATGAATTTCTTAATTTTACATGTTTAAATGTTATGTCCATCGTATAATATACCATACAAGTACTTACTTTGCCCTCGTCATCAACATTCATTTCCCGAAATGATATGCTTTTGAGAAATTGCGTCCGTTGTTCTCTAGCTAAACGCTGACATGTTCCAAAAATATTCTTGTAGAAAGAAAAGAAAATATTGGAGACCATACGAATAATGAAAACACATAAAAATGCATCGATTATACATCGACTAATGACTTGTATACTTGTTTATGCAACAATCGCATTGGAATTGTTTTCAGAATTGGAGAAAGGAAAGCAATCTAATTGTTTTCACATACAAATGTATCTTTATGCAACACATCATTATATGATTAGCTAAATCATCATATATATGGATTTCTTATTCTTTCCACTCTAAGAGTCACCTTCAGAGTATTTGCCAGTCGATTGATGGATTCTCGTTCAGACATATTTCTCTCCTGTAGTTCTTCCAGTGCGTCTGTCCATTCATTATTGTACAGTTCTCCGAACGCTTCCGCCAATTTCATTGGTCTTCTGGTATCTGACAGATCCTGTATGTTGGGGTTATTGTCGACCACCTTAAGACCCGCCATTTCACTCAATCTAAACAGCAATAAAGAAATAAATTATCTTTATGCACTCTACGCAGAAATGCCTGCAACATTACGTCCGTATATCATGTTTAATCAATATTTGCACGTTTGGCGCACCATATGTACGTTGAAGTTGAGTACCTCGTAAGGAGGCCCTCTTTTTGCAGTTCTAGCGTTGAAACTTTTTCTTTCAGGCGTCCTTCTTCCGTCTTAAACATCTGTATTTGTCGATCCAGTTGTTCCACTCGGAACTGAAGTTTTTCGTTTTTATTTATTTCTTTGCTGACTGTTTCTTCTTCAATTCGAGCTTCATGACATACTTTATATTTCTCAATAGAGCTTAAATATATGAAACATATTAATGAGAAAAATAGAGGTATCATGGATTCTTTTTATTGAAACTGTTGTAAAGACCTTTTGTTTGCGTGCATTTACTACTTAATTAAAATTATCTTACCTTTGTAATGATTCAAGTAAGTCGAAGATATATTCCGTTTTTTCTTTGATTTGTGTAGACTTGCAGCCAGTCATGATCTCATCCGTCGTGTAAGGACAGTTAAGTATCATCACCCATTGCTCACATTTGCTCCGTTCGTCTGGGGTATAATCTTGAATTTTTTCCTTAATCTGAATAAGTTTGTCATGCAGTATTTCTATCATACTCTCAAAAAATTTCTGCGGATCGCCATCAACGAAAACCCTATTAAAACAAGATCTCTTTGAAAACACTATGCCCTTGATGGCAACAACAAAAAAACAATAAACAAGTTCAAATATATTGGTACCAGTTCAGTTTATTCACTCAAGCCATATACAATTGTTATCACTGTAAAAAAAATAATAAATAATAACATATTAATATCGAACTATGAAAAAAATCACCAGTTTAGTTATAGCCTATAAATAAACGTTTGGTAAAATCAATGTTTTTGTTAGAACTTTGCTAACTCTTTCTTACGGCGGGTGTGATCGGTCAACAGAGAATATTTATTCCTGATCTGACCCTACTTCTGGTATGGACAGAGATCCGTGTTCGCCCTTAATTTTGTGTTCTTTACAGGATTGATGAGATTGATTATTGTTCGTTTTCTTCACATGTTTACATTTAAACGAATCTAGCACAGATGACAACTAACGATAAATATGAGAAAACACAAGAAATCTAATATACACTATTTTTACTCATGCCTAGCAGATGATATCAAGCAAAGTGGAATTATCAGATTGTTGGAAGAATATTCTGTGATCAAAGTGAAAGTACAATAAATGCAAGCATCGTTATCTAATTGTTATTACTTGTAACATACAGTTTTTTCTATTAATTAACAAGATTTGAACGTCAGTAGTCTATTTTCTATAATTACAAATCTTGATAGGAATTTGAAAGCCAGTAACACTTGTAACCATCTCCGGAAGTGAACACTGACGAAGGTGATGATTTCTTCCCATTAATTGAGGTGATTTATTAATAACTTAAATGATAAAAGTGTTGAAATATACGTATATATACCAACCAATCTTGGTCCATTTCTGATTAGGTGATGCGTTTCACAACTGCACAGTTGCACAAATCCTCAATGGACGCCAGTGTTTATTCACGTGACCTTATACTACGATAACACCTGATATCACATATTAAAGGTATTAAAGGTATGTACTGGATACGAAATAGATCGATTGCGAAATAAAATGAATTTGAAGTCCTAATATCAGCTAGATTCAACCTTGCACGCCTTCTAATTATAGATAAAAGGCATAAACATTTATTTAAACATCGATATATCGAGTACATTGGCATTTATTCATTATCCAAGATCGTATGCACCTACATACATATGTTTCTCAGATCTTGTAAATACACTGTATTTCAATTATTCATTTTCCATGTCTAAGAAAGCCGTATCTCGGAAGAAAAGACGACAAAAAGGTAATGTGTAAAATATGAATATGATTATTTTATATACAGTACACCAAGTGTAGTTCCCATTCTGGATTGAGAAGAATACTTTACTTACATGTACCTTGAATTTCCAACATACAAACAACAGATGAAGGCGATCACATACTTTAAACTGTATCTAAGACGTGCACAACTTATGTAACAATGGTATGTTCAGATTTAGTACACGGAAGGAACGCTTGGTCTAGTACAAATGCTATAAGTCAGACTACCGGTATGATGGTTAAGCTAGATTTAACGAGGAAAAGCAAACTACGGTTTGTTCACTACATCAAATTTGACAAGGAAGAGCTACCATGTTGTTGACTATAGCAAATGTAACAAGGAAGAACAGACTTTCTTGATTTTTTTTTTGAACGACCAAATTAACGAGAGCAGTACGTACATATAAAAGGAACAAATACTTATTAATTCATTTCCAGGCAATACCCCATTATATACACTGTAGCTTGTTTACTAGGTGACAATTTTCATTTAAATTGTATCGAATCGGCCAAACATCTTATTTAGTGAGTGTTATATGAAAGGGAATATGCAGTATCTAGCAAGATTATTTATATTATTCCATTTCTTGAACATCGTCAAACACTGAGAGAAAGAGATTGTCTTACATGTAACATACAATCAATTATATTCACATTTCACATTACCATGATAACACTAAGAAAAATGTGTTATGTGCTTATTTCCAGGAATCAGACACTTAACTCGCGGGAAATGAGCGTGATAAAATGATAAATACATGCACATTATGGAATAACCTAATCATAGAATATCATAATTGTTTATTTTCGTTACAAAAATATATTTTTATGAATTTATAACCAGCTTGAGTCATGACTTTACCACATTGAGACTTAAATACAATTAATGATAAAATCATTAGAATACATAATTCAGCTAAAGTGTAAACATGTGACGGTCCGAGGGGCGGAGTGGATTGGGTTTTGATTCAAACTAGTAGATGTAAATGAAACAGCTATTATTTAAGCTAATGTAGGCTTTAATTTAGCTGACATCATTGTTCTTTCATTTATGCCGATCTGAGTTATAACCCTTACTCTAGAAATTGTTTGGGTTTCTTTTTCCATCAAATTTTATAAAATCAAGCGTACCTTATAGAAAAAAAATGTATATATCACCGATTTATTTACATGAAATTCCCTCGCGCGGGTTCGATTCTCGCATGCGTCGATATATATGAGAAAGTTTGGCAGTTTACTTTCGGAAGGTCAGCGGTCTCTTCCCAGGTACATTGTATCTGGGTTCTCTCCTCCACCAATAAAAATTAAACGCCACCAGATAACTGAAAAATTGATGAGTGTGGCGGAAAACAATAATCAATCAATCAATCAATACATGAAATTCCCAGATGTAAATTAAGTCTGGATAGTTGTTCACTGTGCGTGCAATGGAACGTGTCAGATTTACATGTATATCATATATTTTCACTCAAAATTTTTAGCATATGAATATATTTTATTTCATGTCATTGTATTTTACAGTCATGTATGTATAAATGAAATTCTGTGAATTCTAGCCGTGAAGGAATAGATCATTCACATATTATAAATAATGTTGTGTTCACACGTGGTCTTTACTCTGTGCTGACCTTACGTGTATCCCATGTAGCACACACTTACATTGTACATATCTATCACAAGAAAACGTCAAGATTACTAATAGTATTCAATCTCGTAATTCCTGTAGAAAATACAATCAGAGAGATGGGCAAACACGGACCCCTGGTCAAACCAGAGGTGAGGTCATGTGCCTAGGGGGATAAGCATTCCCTGTCGACCAGTCACACCCGCCGTGAGCCCTATATTCCGATCAGGTATAAGGAGCAATCCGTAGTCAGAATCAGTGTGTCAAGAACGGCATAACAATTGGTATGAAACACATTATACAGCATTTAACTTAATGGTAGGTTGTACTGGCAAACCGAATTGTTATAACGACCATAAAATTTGCGAAATGCTACTTTTTAACGAGATTGTACAAACCCCTGTAACATCAACTCTTGTCAGTGGTCCGCCTCGATTTAAAAATTGATCATATGCAAAACAAGCTCTTGTGTATCGAATGAGTTGGGAGATATAGACACCATATGCAGGTGATGATGGAATATTGCCACATAAATAAGGGAAGTTGACGATGGAGAAATTGAAATCATTACGTTTGTCAAAAAGTTGAGTTGTTAGTTTACTGCCGGCATATATTTCCAGTAAAATATCTAAGTACGAAGCAGAAGTGGAAGACATAATTCTTCTAAGTATTCCGTTTCTTCTAAATCTCAATGTTTTAAAGTTATGTAAACTGTTACAAAGTAATGTTTTCTTTACTTCATACCTCATCATCAATTTTGTCATTAAGAAGAAAATTGTTACTTAAGATTATCTACCATTCTCTACAGCCAGTACCAACATTGAATACCACTAGTACCAATTATCAATCAAATTGATAGTCATATCAGCTTGGCTTCGGTTGAAGAACACCTTTATGAACTAAGGGTACATTATCGTGCAACAATACTGCTGGCCAAACAATAAAATCTACTCTGTGGCCTTGCTTTGTGTACAATCTGAACACATTCCTATCAAAATCTTCATTGTGTGCCGGTCCAAAATCGAGCACCATTGGAGGGTCTTGTATTGCCAGCATCCAACACAGCTGTATGCAACGAATTGTATACTTCTGTTTAACTTCAGTGTCTGCAAATTGTGATTTGGAGCTAATCTGGAAACGAATATAACCTTATAATGTTATCCTGTAACAATTGTATCATATTAGAAAATATTCCTATAGTAGGAATCATATATTGTTATAATAAAAATAACACGATAACGTTATCCTGATGAGGTTATATTTTGCTATCCTATAGGGATTATAAATTGTTATCCTGCAGGAATTATATAGTGGTGTCCTGTAAGGATTATATGTTATCCTGTACATTTTAAATGAAATTATCATTCTTGTAAGTTTTGATGGGACAAAAGATGAATATATACTAACTATTGTATTCTTTACATCCGAAAAAGCAATCGAAGCTGTCTGTTTTTGAAGATCAACCACCTTGGTTATCACCCTCTCAGGTGTTGCAATATCCTTAATCTGGTAGTAAAAAGGCATTTTCAATTATATTCCCAATGCACATTCTTATCACCTGTATGATACAAAGCGTACTAAATACAAAGGTGAAAAACAGGCCTCATGTTACGTCTTATATATGCATAAAATAAATACTTCATATTGTAAATTAAATGTTTCTTGACATAAATACAGTAAAACATGGTTACCGCGAATGTGGTTCTTACTGCAAGCGATCTATATCCCCTGTAGTTTTAAATACATTATGAATACATTGGATATAACAGATTACGTTTGTAATGCATCAAGATTTTTCATCCCAGCAATTCGTTATAAGCGTGTTTTACTGTAATAGATTATTGTTACCAGGTTTGCATAGCGCACAAGGTTTCATCAAGTCTCGTAAGCAATGAATTACGTTGTTTTACCGACATTAATATTACATTAATGATTAAATTCACCTTCTATATTTTTCTCTTCTACATATTAGTTCTTTGATTACCGTTTGATACCATACATTTACTCACCTACGAAAATAATGAAAATTGTGTTCCACGACTACTGATGATACCACAGCACATTTACATTCTGAAGGATGTCAATATTTACTGAGCTATGTGTATCGGTATTTGTTGAAATGTGTGTGTCAATATTTGTTGAAATGTGTGTGTCAGTATTTGTTGAAATGTGTGTGTCAGTATTTGTTGACAGGTGTCTGTTAGTATCTACTGTACGATGTCGTACAGTATTTACTATAAGATGTGTTAGTGTGTACGGAAGGAATCGCGTCGTACCTGTAATTCCCCTTCGGATCTGGAAGGTAAAGCGATGACCTGGATCAGTCTTTGTCTCTGAGTGTTGACAGATTGCTGACAGATTGCTGACAGCAGGTATAAACCTCCTTTCGGAGCGAAATAAAAAAAAGAATGGCAATTCACTTTTCATCAATCATCAGAAGTAACATTTTTATTTCTTTCTATAGTTTATACCTTCAACATGTCCAAAAGCTCTTTCATTATCTCTTCCTCGACTAAACCTGCATCGTCTAAACTTTCGTATACGTTTGTCCATTCGTTGTCGTAGAATTTTTCTCCCAATTTGTTTGTCCCAGGGTTATTCACCCTTAATTTATCTCCAGTAATAGAGCTTAATCTAAAATGTAACAAAAAAATACAATGTAATTAAAGTACAAACTATACAAAAATGAACTAGTTATTTGAAAAGCATGCATGAGCACTTTGAATTAATTAAATATTCATGGTTAATCACTATCACATGCAATGTTGAATCACCAAATTATGAACTTATGAAATTATGAACACAATTTACCGTGGAATTATTCCATCTGTGTTACATATAATTATTCTGTCCTTGTTTACAATATCTGTGATCCTAGCTATATCAATACCTTAGCTGGAAGTTCAACATGCATCATACAACGCTGGGTATAGTATGTTGGGTTCTTGCTTTGTCATTGATACAACATTATTAAATTATTAAAGTAATCATATTTACAAACATTCTATAAATACACCTAATACAAAACCTTTTAGTGCCTTCTCCTTTTCTCGTCTTTCTTCTTCAAATCTAAAAAAAATTAAACGTCCAACGTATCAGACAAAAAGCCACTTTCCGGTGATGGAAGTAAAATATTTTGTGAGTAATATGGTTTCATTTTAAATGTTGGCAATATAGGTTAATATTCAGTCCCAAACCGTTTATCAACGGAAACAAGGGCGTAGTCTTTTTCTGTTTTACGGTGGAGATCATTGTTGGAAATCAACGGTGGAGATCAATGGTGGAGAATAATTGGATGGTATGATACACATGTTATTCATGGTTTTAGTTTTAAATTTGTTGAGAAGTTTTAAAAAAAAATCATTTGTCAATAACAAATCTCAAAATTCAATCCTTCACTAATAGCACAAACGCACTATATGTTTGCCCTTAGCTCTGAATGTTTTCTTTCGTTCTATCAGACTGAAAGTACATACTAAAGACAGGAGTACTGCATTTGGTGTGAAAGTATATCACAAATTGTCGGAGTGATTGATATGTATCAGCGGATGTAATGCTTTAATCAAAACAAATGCGGTACCTTTTTCTTGAATAACTTAATAACAGCTGTTACTTAACGTAAGTTATTTCATTCTTTGTTTCAGATTAGTTTTACATACTTACTTGTACTGCAACGTTTTCTTTTCTCGTCGTTCGTCATTTAGTCTGCTTTCTGTGTACTTGAATCTTAATGCAAACAAAATAAGTCACTTTATCTAGTATATCCTAACTTCAAAGTGAATAACACCTTTTCATTGAGATAAATTCATTTGCAGATTTTAATGGTGTTAAATTATTAAAACTGTGTCTTTACTTTGTTTCCAGATTCCGCACTTTCGTCTGGCAATCCGATAATCTGGAAAGGAAGTTTTTCAATCCATGATCAATTGTCGATTCAATACAGTACGCATGCAGAAATCAAATATTATGAAACTCAAAACATACATTTATTTCAATAAACAGCCAATATAGACGGATACACGTACATTAAAATCTACAGCATTAATTATATTTTGGAGTTTTTTTCCTTTTCAATCTGTTTGTTTTAAAGGTGATTTGCTTTGAAATTCTTTCATTTCTTCAGAGTCGCTAAGGCTTATTTACAATTGTGCATTTAGCATGACCTCGTTTGCAAAATAACCACAAGTTTCCTTTAAGCTTATTTTATTTACAGATTTTACTTTTTTTAAAAGTATTACTTTGAAAGTGTCATATGCATCTCTCTCTCTCTCTCTCTCTCTCTCTCTCTCTCTCACGTTCGTCACTGTCAAAGCGTCTTATAGTAAACAATGTGCACAATACGTGCATGAACACTATGTGAGCTCTTATGTTGTTACTTCAACAGCATTTCAGGAAAACGCTTAGTCTCCCATGCTCCTTTGCTCTAAATAAATCAATAATGAATCCCTCAGAACAGGAAGAATGGTGTGATATTCCCAAAATGGAATTACGTGTAATTTTTTTTTTTTGCTTAAAAAATCCTTAATTTAAAAAAATTACATTTCTGAAATTTTATCAAAATAAAGCGTTGATTCAAGTTTACTAATACCTACTTAATTTTCGATTTAAAATGAAATCGCGTATCTAGAATCTAGATATATGTTTAATTTGGTACGTATAGCTTTCACGTTATTGAAAGCACAGTCTTTGAGAACATTTTGATCACCCACCGTTGATACATAGAACTTATCTGTCTTAGTTCGCACCTATCAAAATAACATTTTAGATAAAAACACCAAAAACATTCTTATTCAGTGAAGAAAAACTGCTTAAAATAACTGATATGTAATTGAAAGAACAAATTTTTAGCAGATTGTATTGAGTTTCGCTGAGGTTTGTAGATATTCATCGGTTTCAAATTTTTTATATTAAAGATGTTTTATGTTAATTTACTTCATAAAATATGTGTGCATGCAAAAATTATGAATTCAATCTCTAATCCTTTATCTTTGCGCTTTAAACACATTAATAGAACACCTTGAAATTCTTGGATATATAACAGAAAAGCATGATTAAGACATCCGAAATACAGTCTAAGTCTTAAGTCGTTGTTTGCGGTACCGTATTATTTTTAATTTCGTATTTCAACCAAAATCTAAAATCCATAGTTTATTTCATAGTATCGTCATAGTGCAAACAAACACACAACGTAATATTGAGTTAGATATTTTTTGATGAAGTCTAATCGTTGTATTATTGATATTTCATAACCACTTATTGATTATAAGACTTGCATATCTACCTGATTTCTAGAATTCTATTTTCCTCCCGAAGTTTTTCTGCTTCAAGCCTGTATCTGTCGTCACCACAAATAATAAATCACAGTTTAATCTTACACAACTAAATCAGAGGAAAATCAGACCATCTAGCTTATACTCTCATTTCTATAACAAGCTTCAAAATAAAACATCTAGAAAGCACTGATTATGTTGCATATCATTCGGTGCTGTAAAACGTGTTCGTCGTAACTTTTATAAACTCGCATACAACATCACTGCAAAGTGCAAAGCGATCTTTGAAAAAACAAAAGTGGATTCAATCCAATTTATATGGTGACGTATTATTAAGCAGAAATTCATTCCTTATATTTTTTTGCGTATGTGAACTGAATGATACATTGATATCACCATGAAAGTATCGCTATCATAGCAATCTGAAAGTCTGTCATGTGCCGGGGGAAAGCAGCATATTTTACACGATATGAATTGGTTTTCCCAATGCCAATCAATCAACCAAACCGTATGATACCAATTAAATTCCACCACTTCCATATCAATTATTTTGCCTTCCGGACAACCGGGAAGATACTGTGAGCAACGCTGAAGACTCTGCACCACGTGAAGATTGCATTCATTACAATTTGTACCCTGGCGAGTCTTTGATAGAAGATTATAAAATAAACCATGTAAAACTTAGAACTCTTACTGGGGACTCATCCTACATGTAGCTATTGGCCCTATGCTTGGTCCGTAGGACTTCAGGGTTTATACTATATCTTACTGTCACTATTTCATAATTATATCGCTTTGGAAAAGTGTAAGACCCTCTGTGTGATTACACTTAAATCCCTTTACTTGTATTGCTTATGACAAGCTACTAAATACATTTTATGAACACGCATGTGTATGTGTTTTGTGATTGAAACAATACGATTTGTGTCGTGTCCATTTCAGTCATTTTTCCCTTAAGATCAAAAGGGAGGAGTACATACCTATAGTTCTGTTTTATATACCTCTGATTAAAATATGTTTCAGATAAGGTAATCATGTTTTATACCCAAACTTACAGCAATCTGTAAAATCATTGGAAGGTATAAATCAGTACAAATATAATTATATAACTATCTCAGGTGAGGGATGGTGGGGTTTTCATTAAAACTAGAAGATATAATGAGGCAGTTATTATTTAAGTTAATGTTGGCCCTAGTTTAGCTGACATCGTTGTGTTTTTATTTATGCCGATCCGGGTTATTCTCTTTACTCTATAAATTGCTTGCTTTTTTCATGAAATCTTATAACATCGGGCGTATATGTAGAAAAACCATGCATGTCACCGACTCAACTACATGTAAAGCAGTAGGAGTGAAAAATTCTCGAGCGGACATAAAACAAACATTACATGTAAATACTCCGCAAATGATCGCGGTATCGATTGTATAAAAAAACATCGGGATCCGTGCAGTCGCACGTGTGATATTTACACATGTATCTTACATTTTCACTCATAATTCTCATTATATTCATATATTTTATTTCATGTAATTACATTATTCAGTCACACATGTACAATGAATTTCTATAAATTCGAGTTTTATAAGAATAGATCATTCACATATTACAAATAATGCATCGTCAATATTGCATGTATCACATATAGCGCACTTTATTGTAAGTCTGTGACGCAATTCTTCTAAGCGTTACGATTTTCTTCCAGATCTCAATGCTTTAAAGTTCTGCAACGTCTTGCAATGTTTTGCCTTCTTACTTCATACTTCATCATCAATTTAATCATTAAGAAAAAAAAACCATTTATTTGCTTATCATTATCTTCCATTTTCTACAGGCAGTACCAAAAATTGAATACCACTAGTACCAATTGTCAATCAAATGGATTGTCATATCAGCGTGGCTTCGGTTGAAGAACACCTTTATGAACTAAAGGCCCATTATCATGCAACAATACAGCTGGCCAAACAATAAAATCTACTCTGTGGCCTTGCTTTGTGTACAATCTGAACACATTCCTATCAAAATCTTCATTGTGTGTCGGTCCAAAATCGAGCAACATTGGAGGGTCTTGTATTGCCAGCATCCAACACAGCTGTATGCAACGGATCGTATACTTCTGTTTAACTTCAATGTCTGCCAATTGTGATCTGGAGCTAATCTGGAAAAAAAAAAAAACCCTATCCTTTAGGGATTACTCATTGCTATCTTGTATGGATCAGTGTTATCCTGCAGGAATTATACACTGGTATTCTGTAGGGATTATATAGTGGTATCCTGTAGGGATTATATAGTGTTATCCTGTAGGGATTATATATTGTTATTCAGTAGGGATTATATAGTGTTATCCTGTAAGGATTATATATTATTATGTGAGGGATTTTACGGCTTAAACCAGTTTTAGGTTATCAATGAAATGATCATTCTTGTAACTTTTGATGGGACCAAACAGGAATATACACTAACGATTGTATTCATTAAATCGGACAAAGCAATCGACGCTGTCTGTTTTTGAAGATCAACCGCCTTGGACATCACCATCTCTGGCGTTGCAGCACCCTAGTAGTTGAAAAAGGAAAAAGCTAAGATAACGAACAATCTGTTAATTCCTATACAAATTGCAAATCAGAGAAATGTCACATCAAACACCATTCTTACAGTGAAGTTATTTACGTTCCGTATAGTTTTAAAATATATCATGAACTCATTGAATATCATGAAGTACGTTTATAACGAATCAAAATAGTTCATCCCCAGCAATTTTGTATAAGTATGTTTTACTGTAACAGAATGTATAATATTTGTGCAGCGCGTATTGATTTTATGAAGTTTCTTAGCCATAGAATCTCGATTGTTTTAACAAAGGATTAATAACATCAATAATTATTTTTACCTTCTATTCTTTTCATTTGCTCAACCATGAAAAGTGAAAATATATGTTCAATGACTAATGATGATACTCTCTATATACTGACGGATGTCAAAATGTACCGTCAGTATTTACTGGAGAGTGTGATTCAGTATTGACTTAAGAAAGTCTGCCAGGTGTTTTTCGGTATCTACTGAAGAATGTGAGTTAGTATTTGCTGGAAGAATGTGTGACAGTATTTGCTGACAGATGTGTGACAGTATTTGCTGACAGATGTGTGACAGTATTTGCTGACAGATGTGTGACAGTATTTGCTGACAGATGTGTGACAGTATTTGCTGACAGATGTGTGACAGTTGCTGCTGAAGAATGTGTGACAGTTGCTGCTTAAGGACAGCGTCAGTTCTATTGAAGGATGTGTTAGTATTATTGAACTGTCAGTATTTTTAAAGAGTCAGTATTATTAAGCATTATTGAATGATATACGCATGTCAGCATTTACTGAATGATTTGAGTCAGTACGTATTGAAGGATGTGTGTCAATATTTACTAAAGGTTGTCTTTTAGTATTTACTGTAGGTATGGTGTCAGTATTGACTGAAGATAATGTCAGTATTTGCTGAATGATGTGTGTTAGTATTTATTTACTGAAGGATGGTGTCTGTATTTACTAGATGATGTGCACTGTACCAGTAACTGCTCTTCGGATCTGGAAGGTGCGGTGATGACCTGGATCAGTCTTTGTCTCTGAGCTTTGGCATATTGTTGACAGCAGGTATAAACCTCCTTTTGGAGCGAAAAAGAAAGAATATCACTTCACTTTGATTGATACATTTATCATTATAAGTCATATTTTTTAATTCCTTTGATAACCGTTACCTTCAAAATGTTCAAAAGCTCTTTTATTATCTCTTCCTCATCGATTCCTGCATCGTCTAAACTTTCGTATACGTCCGTCCATTCGTTGTCGTAGAGTTCGCTGAATTTTTCTCCCAATTTGCTTGGTCGATTGTCGTCTGATAGATCAGCTATTCCAGGGTTATTTACCCTTAATTTCTCTCCAGCAAGAGCGCTTAATCTAAAATGTAGCCACAATTTTATTGTAATTAAAATAAAAACAATTCGAAATCATCTAAGTCAATGTACACGCATGTACAAGGTTAATCTCTATCACAATCAATGTTAAATTAATACCATCATCACTTCAACATGGTGTTTATAGCTCTCTACTGACTTGAAACATATGAGCTTGTTCTGCCCATCATCAATTTCTAAATCGAGGTCAATTACCGACAAACAAGTTTCTGTTAGAAGAGTTGCAATAGTCTCTTTTAAAGTAAGGATTTTGGAACTTCTATGGTTGTTGCAACTGTCTAGATTGCCGATACAATCTGTCATTGGCTCTCATGCTGTCTGACGTGTTTCAGACCAATTTTTAAACCGTTCTATACACACTGATCTTGACTACGGATTACTCAATAGGGCTCACGGCGCGTATGACCGGTCCACAAGAGATATTTACTCCTCCTACGCACCTAATCTCACTTCTGGTATATCCAGGGGTTCGTGTTTGTCCAGCTCTTTATTTTTATTCCTTTTAGGATTTCTGAGATATCACTGTTCGTTATCTTCACCTTTTCATTGATGAATTATAAACAAAATTGAATGTGGAATTAGTATATACATCTTCATTTTAGTACTGTGAATTCCATATTTTGTAAATATTCTGTTCTTGCGTAAAATATATTTGATCTTAGCTATATCACCACCTCAGTCGACGTCAACATGGATCATGCAATGCAGGTCATACTGAAGCAAGCTATTGCTTTATTATTGATAAATTCTGAAGATCTTAATAAAAATAATCATATATACAAACATTTTTATAAATATATCTAACAGCAAAACCTTGTTAGTGCTTTCTCCTTTTCTCGTCTTTCTTCTTCAAATCTAAAAAAAAAAATTAACGTGTCTAATTGATCAAAAGAAATGCATACCTTCGATGATGTAGGTAAAATATATGAAAGTAATTTGATTTCATTTTGAATGTTGGCACTATATTCTGATGTTCAGTCTCAAAACGTTCATCAAAGGAAACCAGTCTCAAACCGCTCATCAACGGAGACACGGAAATAGTCTTCAGTTCCAGTTTGTGAGACATTTAATTCATTCATTCCTCAGTAACAAATATATTCCAAATATTGACAATCGATCTTTCACCAATTCTTCAAACGACCTATATTTCCAATCTTTATCCAGAAATGTCTCCCTTTTTCCATTAGACTGAAAGTGTATACTACTGGCAGGAGTAATGCATTGGTGTGAAAGTATATCACAAATTGTCGGAGCAATATGTATCAGCGGATGTAAAGATTTGATTAAAACACACGCAAAACCTTTTCTTAAACAGCAACAGTTATTTCATTTCTTTCTTTCAAATTATTTTATCTACATGTACTTACTTGTAGAGCAACGCTTTCCTTTCTCGTTGTTCGTCATTTAATCTTACTTCTGTGTAACTGACTCTTGATGAAAAATAAAAATAAGTATACCATATTGAAAATCAAAAGTATGCTTTCATTGATAGTCATTTATTTGCAGATTTTAAGACTGTTAAATTATTAAAACTATGTATTTACTTTGTTTCCAGAGTTCGCACCTTCGTCTGACAATCAGATAACCTGAAAATGAAGTTTTGCAATCCATGATCAAGTCTTCTTTTGATACAGGAAATGTGCATGCCAGAGAAGTTTGTAAAAAGTTGAACACGTTTGAAATAATCCCACAAAATAAAGAACTTCTATAGAACTCAAAACTCTGCAGTTGAATAAAGAGCAAAGGTAGACTGGCGAATGCACGTCCATCCGTTTATTTATTGCATGAATTAATATATATAGTTTTTGTGCATTTATTTTCATTTTCAATCTGTTTTATAGGTGATTTACTTTGAGATCGCCATTCTGTCATTCATTTTTTGCTGTGTCGCTGAGTCTTATTTAAAATGTTCATTTAACATGAACTCATTTGAAAAAGAATAAGGAGTTTGCGTTAATTTCATTGGCAGATTTTAAAATTTTGAAAGTATTACTTTAAGAGTGTCATATCAGTATGCCGCTTTGTTCCTCTCCTCTTTTAAACTTTCTTCTGTGTTAAGTTTTATAGCAAAGAATGTCCACAGTATGTATATTTTTATGCTGTTTCTAAACACCATTTCGAGAAAACGTTTTGCTTTCCATTGACATTTCCTCTAAACAAATAAATTACAAAATTAAGAATTTAGAAATTAGTAAGAGCAGACAAAATAATGTGATGTTCCAGAAGTGATGATAGTAATGAAATAACGTATAACTTTTTTTTAAATGCTTAATTTTAAACATTTAATTTTTGAAAGTTTATTAAAGTAAAGCGCTGTTTCTATGTTAATACTACTAATTTAATATTCGATTTAAAATGAAATCGTTTATCTGGAATCTAGATACATGTATAATTTCATACGTGTAGCTTTCATGTTATTACTTAATATTAAAGTCTTTGAGAACATTTTGATCACCCGCCATCCATTCACAGAACGTTTTTTTGTCCTAGTTTTCAACTGTCAAAATATCATTTTATCATGTGAATGCAAACTGCTTAAATTAACAGGTCGGTAATTCAAAAACCAAATTTTCGGGAGATTGCATTAAGTTTCGCTGATAGTTTGCAGATATTGTATTTTTCAAAAGTAATGAAAATGCATGATGTTAATCTAGTTGATTAAATATTGTGCATGCGATCATTTCAAATTCCAACGTTAATCCTTTATCTTTGCGCTTTAAACACAACAATAGAACACATTCGACTTCCTAAATGAATGACAGAAATGCATGTAAAATTCAACATGGGATTATTTTCAATTGTTTTCCTAGTGACAACAAAAATGTTATGTAATATTGAGTTAGATATTTTTTGATGAAGTCTAATCGTTGTATTATTGATATTTCATAACCACTTATTGATTATAAGACTTGCATATCTACCTGATTTCTAGAATTCTATTTTCCTCCCGAAGTTTTTCTGCTTCAAGCCTGTATCTGTCGTCACTACAAATAATAAATTACAGTTTAATCTTACACAACTAAATCAGAGAAAAACCATTCAAGTTACACCATCTAGCTTATACTCTAATTTCAAAAGCAAATTCCAAAACCAATCATCTAGAAAATGATTATGGTGCTGTGAAATGTGTTCATTGTGACTTTTATAAACTCGCATTCAACATCCCTGCAAAGTGCAAAGCGGTCTTTGAAAAGCAAATGTGGATTCAATCCAATTTATATGGTGACGTATAATTAAGCAGAAGTTTATTCCTTATATTTTTTCCGTATGTGAAGTGAATTATATATTGATATCAATATGAAAGTATCATAACAATTTGTAAGTCTGTCATGTGGTGAGGGAAAGCAGCATGATGTTTTATACGATATGAATTGGTTTTACCAATGTCAGTCAATCAACCAAACCGCATGATACCACTTGAATTACACCACGTCCATATCAATTCTTTTGCCTTCCAGGTAACCTGGAACATGCCGTGAGCAACGCTGAAGAATCTGCACCACATGAAGATATGCATTCATTACAATTTGTACCCTGGCGAGTCTTTGATAGAAGATTATAAAATAAACCATGTAAAACTTAGAACTCTTACTGGGGACTCGTCCTACATGTAGCTATTGGCCCTATGATTTGAACACACTTGAACAGAAAAATAACATGCGTTTGTTGCTTTCACTTGGTACGTAGGACGTCAGGGTTTATACTACATCTTACTGTCACGATTTCATAATTATATCGCTTTGGAAAAGTGTAAGACCCTTTGTGCGATTACACTTAAATCCCTTTACCTGCAATGCTTATGACAAGCTACTAAGTACATTTTATGAACACGCATGTGTATGTGTTTTGTGATTGAAACACTACGATTTGTGTCGTGTCCATTTCAGTCATTTTTCCCTTAAGATCCACCACCAAACATTCTACGTCTATTCCGGAACTTATGTAGAAAATGAAAGTCGCTCGGCTAGGATGATCAAGTGAGACGATAAAGAGAAGTTTAATTATAGATAATAGTGTGAAAAATACAATTGTGACACACACGAGAATCCACTATCAGATGTCCTCTTCGATAAATATGTGGAAAGCGTCAAACGTCTCTCTCTCTCTCTCTCTCTCTCTCTCTCTCTACCGGTAGCTTTGTAGACATTTTGACGCCTATCTACGCATGCCTATGCCTTGTCTTTGTGTGTGTAACGACAAACTTGTAATTGCAACAATCTGCATTTAAAGTAGCCTTTTCCGTTAAAAAAAAAACCCAAAAAATAACTGCAGTTAACACAATAAATATTGTTTACATGAAAAGGCGAAGATAACGAACTATGAACAATCTCATAAATCCTATATGGAATACAAATTAGAGAGTTGGGCAAACACGGACCTCTGAATATACCAGAGGTGGGAATAGGTGCATAGAAGTAGTATGTATCCCCTGTCGATATGTCACACCCGCTGTGAGTCCCATATCTTGATCAGGTAAATGGAGTATATGTAATTCGTAGTCAGAATCAGTGAGTAAGAACAGCCAAACAACTGGTATGACACACTTCAGACAGTATTTGACCCAATGACACGTTATACCGGCAAACCAGATTGTTGTAACAACCATAGAATTTGCGAACTGCTGACTTTAAAACGAGAATGTCGAAACCTCCGTAACATCAACTTGTTTCTCAGTAGTCTGCCTTGATTTGAAAACTCATCATAAATACGCTCTTGCGTACCGAATCAGTTGAGAGACACAAATACTATATGCAGATGATGATGGAATATTGCTACATAAATATGGAAAATTAACGATGAAGAAGTTCAAATCACCCGCTTGTCATAACGTTGAGTTTATAATTGAACGTTAACATCTATATTCAATAAAATATCTAAGTACGAAGCGGATGTAGAAGACTCTGTGGTGTCTTTTATTGCGAATTCATTGGGATAAATCAAATCGAAACATGAATGAAAATGACTTAATTGTCAATTCATATACTTAAGTATCGTCTTGGACTGATGAACGTTAACGGCATTATGGTTTGTTGATTACATATCAATAATCAGTACGTAATCTTTTATAGATTTATCATTAAAATGGCACCGTGTATCATGCACTAAATGTTCTTAGAAATACCCCTGCCCTAAAAGGACCCACAGAACTACATGCAAAAACCCTAAGTATATCATAACAAAAAGGTCTAGTAAATTGGATGCAGAGTTCAAAATAGTTTTTCTAAAGTCCATTACATAACATATCCCTTGCCCTGTTAATTATCCGTCAATGTACACGAATGCAATTTTATATATATATATATATATATATATATATATATATATATATATATATATATATATAAGTCACTAAATGTACTAGAAATATACTACACATACTTGGAAGATTCCACGATGCTTTCGTGCACTCGTCTTTTACCAAACATCTGTTTTCCTTTTCCTAACAGCCATTTTTTGAAATTGTTCAACTTTGAAATTATCCACCACAAACAGCCCATTTTGTCTTCCGAGTTGTTTAGGAGTAGTTCCTCGACAACATCATCGTATACTCCAACTCCCTTGTCCTCATCGGGGATGGCGGGTTCTCTATTCGACCTATCAAACAATAAATGCTGTGTACTTGTGTAGAAACTGGTACTTTAGGTCTTTAGCCAACCAACTTAAAAATCACTAGAATGAACTGGTAAGAACTGAGAGATATTCCATCCGACATTTCAAGCGATGAATATTGGTCCTGTATCGGACCCATCAGCAAGTATTTATTATATACTTGTAGGAACTGGTAGGTTCTCTATACGACCTATCAGTCAGTCACTATTGTATACCTATAGTATCTGGTAGATTTTCTATACGACGTATCAGTCAGTCACTATTGCATACTTGTAGTACCTGACAGGTTCTCTATCCAACCTGTCGTACAATGACGATATATTGGTAGCTATTCAACATGTTCATTTCAATGATAACTTTGATTTACATACTTTCATAATGTATTACTGGCATTTATTTAGTATTTGTTGGAGGACATGAATGTCTGTAGATGAACATAACTTTAGTACATCCATACCAACAGCTGTACATTAACATTAATATATTAACTAGCATATCTGTAGATGAACATGTGTATGTTAGATGAACATGAGGGTGTCTGTACATGTACCCTACGTGGGTGGGTCAACTAAGTGCACTTTTCGAGGTCAATGAAGTGCACATCTGCAGGTACTCTAAGCTAGGGTAGATTGACGTAATAAAGCGCCGTTGGGAGCGCTAGGGGAAATCGGAGCGGTATGGCGCAATAATGGCAATGACTAGGAAAAATTGATAAAGTCGAAGCTGCATGACCAAGTCACTCTAAGTGTCATGAATAATTCGACTTATCATTTTTATTGAATACTAAATTTTAAAACACCACTACATTTTTTGAAACAATTTTTTCAGTCAGATTTCCATTGCTTAATTTCATTCATGTGACCCAGATAACGGAAGCCTCGTTATTATTTGTCCAAGCTATCAGAGATCCAGCTATCCAGACAACTGTTGTTTGTCACGGCTATCAAAATTGCTGTTATTATTTGTCCTGACTATTGTTGTTGCTTGTCACAGCAATTAGGACCGCGGTTGTTGTTTGTCCTGGTTATTAAGATCGCTGTTGTTGGCCCCTGCTATCGGGACCGCTGTTGTCTGCCCCGACTATTAAGAGCGCTGTTATTCCATTAACTCAATAATTGTCGACCTAGTGGTTTTGATAAAGAAGTCAGCATTCTAACACTAACAGTTATACAGTGTATGTTTTCGTTCAGTATGGTGTGGTTTGAATCAGATCTGAAACCTGCGCTTTTTGTGTATTATATTTTTGATGAATCTTATGTGTACCATATCACATGAGTCAACTTTCGTGTTTCAAGCTATATATTTTGTTTACAAATAACTTTAAAAATCATTCGAAATGTTGCTCAAATATTTCGTATTATACCAGAGGTGGGATCAGGTGCCTAGGAGGAGTAAGCTTCCCCTGTATTATGTCTCAAGGGAGTGATATTACGATTATTGAAATACTATTGCTGATTAGATCGAGTGCTTGCGCCTACAAATATCATATACCTTTTCCCTCGATGTGTCTCGGGATGTTATGTACATGTACGGTGTCCCTCGGGGGACCTCCTCTACTTTCCATAAACGCAAGGTAAACTGTGATTATTGTGATCCAAGTCCTCTTCTCATACTCTGAAGGGCGCAGATTAATTGATCGATTGTTTATTTTTTCCGCCACACTCAACAATTGGTCAGTCATCTGGTGGCGTCCAGTTTTATTGGTGGGAAGAGAACCCAGATACAACGAAAACAGGAAGAGACCACCGACCTTCCGAAAGTAAACTGGCAAATTCCCCATACATCGGCGCGAGTGAGAATTGAACCCGCGCCGACTAGAGGTGAGAGGCCTTGTGATTAAACCTCTAATCACTCGGCCACGTATATAATAACGCGTTGACGGTGTTGTCTAATAGAGCTAGATTAGCTACATATAAATTCCCCCAATTTCAATTGTATTTCTGTAGTCTTGCTTTGATTCGATATAATTACCAATTTGTGACATGAATATTCGAGAAATATGAAGATTTATTCACCCATAATCTGCATTTCTCCCTTACTATCATGCAATAAATTTATTTTATTACTCTGGATATAAACTATTAATAATGTTTAACACGTTGACTAAATATTGCATAAATATGACTATTAAAACTTTATCATACACACTGGATATGAAATTTATGGATTCTGAAATGAAGTGGATTTAAGAACTAATTTCAACTAGGTAAATTCCTTCAATCTTGCACATCGTCTAATTATAAACTGAAATTGCAAACATCGATTAGTTTTTATTCACTATGCAAAATCATATGCATCCGCATAAAAATTTTTTTTTTTTTTTTTTTTTTTTTAGATTTTATGAATATTTGTTTAACGTCCCGTTCGCGAATCTTTCACTCATATGGAGACGTCACTATTACCGGTGCAGGGCTGCGAAATTTAGGCCTATGCTCAGCGCTTATGGCCTTTGAGCAGGGAAGGATCTTTGTCGTGCCACACCTGCTATGACACGGGGCCTTGGTTTTTGCAGTCTCATTCGAAGGACCGCCCCATTCAGTCGCCTCTTAAGAAAAGCAAAGGGTACTAAGGATCTATTCTTAAAACCCGGGTCCCCGGGGGGGGGGGGTATTTTTTTAATGAAGATAGGATAGATCAATTTATGCCTTTTATTTGAGAATAGTTCCTGTGTGAGCGGATTGCTTAGGAAGCACTTCGTGAGAAAGTAGATCACTTTTTAAAGTAAATGTGATAGCATATGATTTTGGATTTTAGATAATATACTTGTGTATGTAAATAAACTTAAATTATACGTTTATTAACGTAATTAGATAATCAGTAACGTGACAGGGAAAACACACGTGACAATTTTAATATTTGGAAGAGTAATAAGGAATAATATATTTGCTTAATGCGTTGTACTTGAGCGGAAAACAAATGATAAAGTGTAGTTTAATTAAAATGAATGAAAAGGGCAAGATAACAGTATTCAATCTCGTAATACCTATAGAAAAAACAAATCGGAGAGATGGGCAAACACGGCCCCTGGTCATACCAGAGGTGGGATCACGTGCCTAACATCCCCTGTCGACAGGTCACACCTCCGTGAGCCCTTTATTCTGATCAGGTAAACGGAGCAATCTGTAGTCAGAATCAGTGTGTCAAGAACGGCCTAACAATTGGTATGAAACACATCAATGAGTATGACGTAGTTTTTGTTTTGTTTGTTTGTTTGTTTATAGCCGCCTGGGCAATTTTTCAGCTATCCGGCGGCTGTCACCATTACCGGTGACAGGGCTGCAAATTTAGGCCTATGCTCGGCACTCTGGGCCTTTGAGCAGGGAGGGATCTTTATCGTGCCACACCTACTGCGACACGGGACCTCGGTTTATACGGTCTCATCCGAAAGACCGGCACACCACAGTGGGATTCGAACCCCCGACTCATCAGATCTTTGAGCCCGACGCTCTAACCACTGCGCCACGCGGGCGGCTTGTATGACGTAGTAGTTTAATTATTTTATATTCAGTAGAGCAAGTGTAGTTCCCATTCTGGATTGAGAAGAATACTTTACTTACATGTACCTTGAATTCCCGATACATAAAGGCGATCATATACCTTAAACTGTATCCAAGACGTGCACAAATAAGTAAGAATTGTATGTTCATATTAGTACACGGAAGTTGCGCTTGATCTCAAGATGAATCTAGTACAGCTGCTGTGATTTTAATCTACTGTGATGATGGTTAAGCCAAATTTAACAAGGAAGGGCAAACTACAATTTTCTTGACAACACCAAATTTAACAAGGAAGAGCAGATTCTCTAGAATGTTTGAGAGAATAAAAATGACCAAATTTACGAAAGTAGTATAACAGCAACAAGTAGTTATAGATTCGTTTCCTAATATCCCAACGTCCGTGTTTGCCCTACTCTAAATTTGTATTCATCTCTTCATATATTATTTTATGTAGAAGAGTGACCGAAAACGACAGGTTTTATCAATTTGTTAGTCCCTGCCGAAACTTGTTAGTCCCTATCAAGGGACTCTTTGCAGTAAAACCTTCCGAGTTCTATACAAAAATATATATGTAGACTTCGACCCCATCTGCTGCCAATTAGATTATAGACATATAGTATTTAAATGAAGTGTTTTGACATCTCTTTTGTATGTTAATGTTAAATTTGTATTCCATATTGTTCATTCATAGTAATATATATATCAGATTTTCTACCCTGATATCTTACAACTTGATTTCAACAATTTAACCTGATTCTTTCTAACAATCTTATACTTGGTCTTGTTTGTTTGTTTAGGTCATGAAACAAATGAATAATACATAAATTAATGGGGTTTTATCCCGCCACACTCAACAATTTTTTTCAGTTATCTGGTGGTGTCCAGATCTTATTGATGGAGGAGAGAACCCAGACACAATGAACCCGAGAAAAGATCACCGATCTTCCGAAAGTAAACTGGCAAAATTTTTCACATATATCGATGAGGGCGAGAATCGAACCTGCGCCGGCTAGGAGTGACAGGCCTTGTGATATTAAACACGATTCTCTAACCACTCAGCCACAGAGAAGCCACATTATATACATTAAAGTTACCAATAAAATGATCACCTCTTTAATTCACTACAAATAGCCTGATACGTAGAAAAGAGGTTATATGAGTTTAGATTCTAATTATTTGTGAACATAATGTAGTTTTAATAATTACATGCAATTGAATGTATGTTTGTACCGACAAATTGTTTTAATCTCAACAGTCTGATATAGATAAAGATATGATTTACAATAACCACACACACAGAGAGAGAGAGAGAGAGAGAGAGAGAGAGACAGAGAGAGAGAGAGAGAGGAGTCCGTGGCCTAGTGATTAGAGCATCGCGCTCAAAATCACAAAACGTCTCACCGCCAGTCAGCACGAGTTCGATTCTCGCTCACGCCGATATATGCGAGAAAATTAGCCAGTTCTTCCAGAAAAAAGTTATCAATTGTCAGGAAGCCTGTGGTTATCAGGGAATACATACCTATTGTTCTGTTTTATATACCTCTGATTAAAATATGTTTCAGATAAGGTAATCATGTTTCATACCCAAACTTCCAGCGATCTGTAAAATCATTGGAAGATATAAATCAGTACAAATGTAATTATATAACTGTCTCAGGGGAGGGATGGTGGGGGTTTTCATTAAGACTAGACGATATAAACGAGGCAGTTATTTAAGTTAATGTTGGCCCTAGTTTAGCTGACATCGTTGTGTTTTTATTTATGCCGATCCGGGTTATTCTCTTTACTCTATAAATTGCTTGCTTTTTTCATGAAATCTTATAACATCGGGCGTATATGTAGAAAAACCATGTATGTCACTGACTCAACTACATGTAAAGCAGTAAGAGTGAAAAATTCTCGAGCGGACGTAAAACAAACATTACATGTAAATACTCCGCAAATGATCGCGGCATCGATTGTAAAAAAAAAAATAAAAAAAAAATAAAAAAAAAAATCTGGATCCATGCAGTCGAACGTGTGATATTTACACATGCATCTTACATTTTCACTCATAATTCTCATTATATTCATATATTTTATTTCATGTAATTACATTATTCAGTCACACAGGTACAATGAATTTCTACAAATTCGAGATTTATAAGAATAGATCATTCACATATTACAAATAATGCATCGTCAATATTGCATGTATCACATATAGCGCACTTCATTGTACATCTGTGACGCATTTCTTCTAAGCGTTACGATTTTCTTCAAGATCTCAAAGCTTTAAAGTTCTGTAACGTCTTGCAATGTTTTGCCTTCTTACTTCATACTTCATCATCAATTTATTCATTAAGAAAAAACCCATTTATTTGCTTATGATTATCTTCCATTTTCTACAGGCAGTACTGAAAATTGAATACCACTAGTACCAATTGTCAATCAAATGGATTGTCATATCAGCGTGGCTTCGGTTGAAGAACACCTTTATGAACTAAAGGCCCATCATCATGCAACAATACAGCTGGCCAAACAATAAAATCTACTCTGTGGCCTTGCTTTGTGTACAATCTGAACACATTCCTATCAAAATCTTCATTGTGTGCCGGTCCAAAATCGAGCAACATTGGAGGGTCTTGTATTGCCAGCATCCAACACAGCTGTATGCAACGGATCGTATACTTCAGTTTAACTTCAGTGTCTGCCAATTGTGATCTGGAGCTAATCTGGAAACAAAAATAACCCTATCCTTTAGGGATTACTCATTGCTATCTTGTATGGATCAGTGTTATCCTGCAGGAATTATACACTGGTATTCTGTAGGGATTATATAGTGGTATCCTGTAGGGATTAAATATTGTTATTCAGTAGGGATTATATAGTGTTATCCTGTAAGGATTATATATTATTATGTGAGGGATTTTACGGCTTAAACCAGCTTTAGGTTATCAATGAAATGATCATTCTTGTAACTTTTGAAGGGACAAAACAGGAATATACACTAACGATTGTGTTCATTAAATCAGATAAAGCAATCGACGCTGTCTGTTTTTGAAGATCGACCGCCTTGGACATCACCATCTCTGGCGTTGCAGCACCCTAGTAGTTGAAAAAGGAAAAAGCTAAGTTAACGAACATTCTGTTAATTCCTATACAAATTGCAAATCAGAGAAATGTCACATCAAACACCATTCTTACAGTGAAGTGATTTACGTTCCCTATAGATTTAAAATATATCATGAACTCATTGAATATCACGAAGTACGTTTATAACGAATCAAAATAGTTCATCCCCAGCAATTCGGTATAAGTATGTTTTACTGTAATAGAATGTATTGATTTTATGAAGTTTCTTAGCCATAGAATCTCGGTTGTTTTAACAAAGGATTAATAACATCAATAATTATGTTTACCTTCTATTCTTTTCATTTGCTCAACCATGAAAAGTGAAAATATATGTTCAATGACTAATGATGATACTATCTATATACTGACGGATGTCAAAATGTACTGTCAGTATTTACTGGAGAGTGTGATTCAGTATTGACTTAAGAAAGTCTGCCAGGTGTGTTTCGGTATCTACTGAAAAATGTGAGTCAGTATTTGCTGGAAGAATGTGTGACAGTATTTGCTGACAGATGTGTGACAGTATTTGCTGACGAATGTGTGACAGTTGCTGCTGAAGAATGTGTGACAGTTGCTGCTGAAGAATGTGTGACAGTTGCTGCTTAAGGACAGCGTCAGTTCTATTGAAGGATGTGTTAGTATTATTGAACTGTCAGTATTTTTAAAGAGTCAGTATTATTAAGCATTATTGAATGATATAAGTATATCAGCATTTACTGAAGGATTTGAGTCAGTACGTATTGAAGGATGTGTGTCAGGATTTACTAAAGGTTGTGTGTTAGTATTTACTGTAGGTATGGTGTCAGTATTGACTGAAGATAATGTCAGTATCTCCTGAATGATGTGTGTCAGTATTTATTTAATGAAGGATGGTGTCTGTATTTACTGGATGATGTGCACTGTACCAGTAACTGCTCTTCGGATCTGGAAGGTGCGGTGATGACCTGGATCAGTCTTTGTCTCTGAGCTTTGGCATATTGTTGACAGCAGGTATAAACCTCCTTTTGGAGCGAAAAAGAAAGAATATCACTTCACTATGATTGATACATTTATCATTATAAGTCATATTTTTAAATTCTTTTGATAGCTGATACCTTCAAAATGTTCAAAAGCTCTTTTATTATCTCTTCCTCATCGATTCCTGCATCGTCTAAACTTTCATATGCCTCTGTCCATTCGTTGTCATAAAGTTCGCTGAATTTTTCTCCCAATTTGCTTGGTCGATTTTCGTCTGATAGATCAGCTATTCCGGGGTTATTTACCCTTAATTTCTCTCCAGCAACAGCGCTTAATCTAAAATGTAGCCACAATTAAATTGTAATTAAAATAAAAACAATTCGAAATTATCTAAGTAAATGTAAACGCATGTACAGGGTTAATCTCTATCACACTCAATGTTAAATCAATTCCATCATCACTTGAACATGGTGTTTATAGCTCTCTACTGACTTGAAAGATATGAGTTTGTTCTGCCTATCATCAATTCCTAAATCGAGGTCAATTACCGACAAACAAGTTGCTGTTACAAGAGGTTCAACAGTCTCTTTTAAAGTAAGCATTGTGGAACTTCTACGGTCGTTACAACTGTCTAGATTGCCGATACAATCTGTCATTGGGTCGCATGCTGCCTGACGTGTTTCACACCAATTGTTAAGCCGTTCTATACACACTGATCTTGACTACGGATTACTGTTACAGGGCTCACGGCGCGTGTGACCGGTCCACAAGAGATATTTACTCCCCCTACGCACCTAATCTCACTTCTGGTATATCCAGGGATTCGTGTTTGCCCAGCTCTTTATTTTTATTCCTTTTAGGATTTCTGAGATATCACTGTTCGTTATCTTCACCTTTGCATTGATGAATTAAAACAAAATTGACTGTGAAATTAGTATATGCATCTTCATTTTAGTACTGTGAATTCCATCTGTTGTAAATATTCTGTTCTTGCTTACAATATATTTGATCTTAGCTATATCACCACCTCAGTGGAAGTAAACATGGATCATGCAATACAGGTCATAATGAAGCAAGCTATTGCTTTATTAATGAGAAATTCTGAACATCTTAATAAAAATAATCATATATACAAACATTTTTACTAATATATCTAACAGAAAAACCTTGTTAGTGCTTTCTCTTTGTCTCGTCTTTCTTCTTCAAATCTAAAAAGAAATAAACGTGTCTAATTGATCAAAAGAAATGCATACCTTCGATGATGTAGGTAAAATATATGAAAGTAATTTGATTTCATTTTGAATGTTGGCACTATATTCTGATGTTCAGTCTCAAAACGTTCATCAAAGGAAACCAGTCTCAAACCGTTCGTCAACGGAGATACGGAAATAGTCTTTAGTTCCTGTTTGTGAGACACTTAATTAATTCATTCCTCAGCAACAAATATATTCCAAATATTGAAATTCGATCTTTCACCAATTCTTCAAACGACCTATATGTCCAGAAATGTCTCCCTTTTTCCATTAGACTGAAAGTGTATCCTACTGGCAGGAGTACTGCATTGGTGTGAAAGTATACCACAAATTGTCGGAGCAATTGATATGTATCAGCAGATGTAAAGATTTAATTAAAACACACGCAGTACCTTTTTCTTAAACAGCAACAGTTATTTCATTTTTTTTTCTTTCAAATTATTTTATATACATGTACTTACTTGTAGAGCAACGTTTTCCTTTCTCGTTGTTCCTCATTTAATCTTTCTTCTGTATAACTGACTCTTGATGAAAAATAAAAATAAGTGTACCATATTGAAAATCAAAAGTATACTTTCATTGATAGTCATTTATTTGCAGAATTTAAGTGTGCTAAATTATTAAAACTATGTATTTACTTTGTTTCCAGAGTTCGCACTTCCGTCTGGCAATCAGATAACCTGAAAATGAAGTTTTGCAATCCATGATCAATTCTTCATTTGATACAGGAAAAGTTGAACACGTCTGAAATAATCCCACGATATAAAGAACTTCTATAAAACTCAAAACTCTGCAGTTGAATAAAGAGCAAAGGTAGACTGGCGCATGCACCTCCATCCGTTTATCTATTCCATGAATATTAATATATATAGTTTTTGTGCATTTAGTTTCCTTTTCAATCTGTTTTATAGGTGATTTACTTTGAGAGCAACATTCTTTCATTCATTTTTTCCAGTGTCGTTGAGTCTTATTTAAAATGTTCATTTAACATGATCTCGTTTCAAAAAGAATAAGGAGTTTGCGTTAATTTCATTGGCAGATTTGAAAATTTTGAAAGTATTATTTTCAGAGTGTCATATCAGTATGCCGCTTTGTTCCTCTCCTCTTTTAAACTTTCTTCTGTGTTAAGTTTTATAGCAAAGAATGTCCACAGTATGTATATTTTTATGCTGTTTCTAAACACCATTTCGAGAAAACGTTTTGCTTTCCATTGACATTTCCTCTAAACAAATAAATTACAAAATTAAGAATTTAGAAATTAGTAAGAGGAGACAAAATAATGTGATGTTCCAGAAGCGATGATAGTAATGAAATAACGTATAACTTTTTTTTAAATGCTTAATTTTAAACATTTAATTTTTGAAAGTTTATTAAAGTAAAGCGCTGTTTCTATGTTACTACTACTAACTTAATATTCGATTTAAAATGAAATCGCTTATCTGGAATCTAGATACATGTATAATTTCATACGTGTAGCTTTCATGTTATTACTTAATATTAAAGTCTTTGAGAACATTTTGATCACCCACCATCCATTCGCAGAACGTTTTTTGTCCTAGTTTTCAACTGTCAAACTATCATTTTATCATGTGAATGCAAACTGCTTAAATTAACAGGTCGGTAATTCAAAAACCAAATCTTCGGGAGATTGCATTAAGTTTCGCTGAAGTTTGCAGATATTGTATTTTTCAAAAGTAATGAAAATGCATATGTTAATCTAGTTGATTAAATATTGTGCATGCGATCATTTCAAATTCCAACGTTAATCCTTTATCTTTGCGCTTTAAAGCAATATAAGCTGCCAAAATTGCAATTTTTTATAGTGGCATTAAAAGAGGTTAAATGAACGTTGATATGATTGAAAAAAAGAACTGCATCGAATCTCCTCTCTTATGCATCGTTTACACACCTTTACGTGATGAAAAATATATTCCTCGACATTCCGTTTAACCCTATCAATGGCATCTGATTAATCGTCGGCGACAATCCCGAAGATAACCGATGTTGACACAAATGATTCTGATGCTGATCGGGGTGGATCGGGTTGTATCCGGGTCATTAAAATATGGACGGCGAGGTGAGATAAAATTCTAGTTATCCTCATTATTTTGGCATTGTTAACGATTTTATATGTTTTTAAGTTATGATAGTATGTTTTTTAGTTATGATAGTTTTAAGGGATCGCTCGAAACATTACGCAAAATTCCAAAGTCGGCTTTCTCCCTCGCTTCGAACCTTTCGTGTCAGACATCTTTCGTGCTTACCGGAAATATTGCGCTTACGCATTTGATTTTGCCGAATAAGTTCAACTTTAAGTCATTGCATACGGAAATAATGTCGGGAAAATTAAGGTACGGGAAGACTTAATTTCAACTGTCGAACATTTTTGCATTTAATGCAAAAAATGCATGTCAAAAGTTTAATCGATAAAATCAGGTATTAGAAGGTAGATGTTTACAAAATTTTAGATTAAATTTTAGGACCCCGAAATAACAATTTTGACAGCTTATATTGCTTTAAACACAACAATAGAACACATTCGACTTCCTAAATGAATGACAGAAATGCATGTAAAATTCAACCTGGGATTATTTTCTATTATTTTCCTAATGACAACAAAAACGCTATGTATTATTGAGTTAGATATTTTTTTATGAAGTCTAATCGTTGTATTATTGATATTTCATAACCACTTATTGATTATAAGACTTGCATATCTACCTGATTTCTAGAATTCTACTTTCCTCTCGAAGTTTTTCTGCTTCAAGCCTGTATCTGTCGTCACTACAAATAATAAATCACAGTTTAATCTTACACAACTAAATCAGAGGAAAATCATACAAGTTACACCATCTAGCTTATACTCTAATTACAAAAGCAAATTCCAAAACGAATCATCTAGAAAATGATTATGGTGCTGTGAAACGTGTTCATTGTGACTTTTATAAACTCGCATACAACATCACTGCAAAGTGCAAAGCGGTCTGTGCAAAAGCAAATGTGGATTCAATCCAATTTATATGGTGACGTATTATTAAGCAGAAATTTATTCCTTATATTTTTTTGCGTATGTGAACTGAATGATACATTGATATCAACATGAAAGTATCGCTATCATAGCAATCTGAAAGTCTGTCATGTGCCGGGGGAAAGCAGCATATTTTATACCATATGAATTGGTTTTACCAATGCCAGTCAATCAACCAAACCGTATGATATCACTTAAATTACACCACTTCCATATCAACTCTTTTCTGGTGCCTCCCAGACAACCGGGAACATGCTGTGAGCAACGCTGAAGAATCTGCACCACATGAAGATATGCATTCACTACAATTTGTACCCTGGCGAGTCTTTGATAAAAGATTATAAAATAAATCATGTAAAACGTGGAACTTTTACTGGGGACTCGTCCTACATGTAGCTATTGGCCCTATGCTTTGAACACACTTGAACAGAACAATAACATGCGTTTGTTGCTTTCACTTGGTCCGTAGGACGGCAGGGTTTATACTACATCTTACTGTCACGATTTCATAATTATATCGCTTTGGAAAAGTGTAAGACCCTTTGTGCGATTACACTTAAATCCCTTTACCTGCAATGCTTATGACAAGCTACTAAATTCATTTTATGAAAACGCGTGTGTATGTGTTTTGTGATTGAAACACTGCGACTTGCGTTGTGTCCAAGATGACAAAAAAAAATTACTTATAGGCAATAGTGTGAAAAATATTATTGTGACACACATGAGAATCCACCTTCAGTTGTTTACTTCGGTAAATAGGTGCAAAAGAGTCGGAACGTCTCAGTGCATATTCTTAGCTATACCGGCACGTTTGTACACACATTAACACCTTTGAACACCTTTCTATACATTTGTACACACATTAACACCTTTGAACACCTTTCTATACATTTGTACACACATTAACACCTTAATTTGAATACACGTCTATACCTTTTCTCCGCTTGGTGTGCATAACGACAACCTTGAGAATGCAAGAATCTGAATCTAAAGCAGCTCTTTAGTTTTCCGTAAATAAACCAACAAAGGCAAAAAATCCCTCCAAAGGTACAACACTGGAGACATTTTGCTAATATGACTGTGCATCTGTGAAATATATCAAACAAACAAACAAAATGATAACGGCAGTTCACAAAATAAATGATTTTTAAATTATATATTTTAGATCAAATTCCAATATCTCAGATTTCAGAATTTAAATTTCCCATTCATAAAGCATCGTCTTGGACCGATGACCGTTAACGGCGTTGTGGTTCATTCATTACATATCAATAATCAGTACGTAATCTTTTATTGATTTATCATCAGAATGACACAATGTGTAATGAACTACAATTTCGTAGGAAAGTTTCTACACTAAAAAGATCACAGAAACTACATTTAAGTTCTCCTGACTATAGCACAGCAAAGAGGAATAACGATATAGAGAATACTACAGGATCCGAGTTCAAAATAGTTTCTACCCTCTAAGTCTATTACATAACCCTTACCTTGTTAATAATAAATAATAAATTTATTTTGTAAAGCGTAAAGTCCATACTGCTCTAAACGCTATTTAAACAACAATAAAATGAGTGAAATGAGGTATATAAAAACAGATCATAGTAGGTCCTAGATTAGTTGTAGCATGTGAACAGATGAGTCTTTAATTTAGATTTGAAGGTACAGAGACTAGTGGCAGTTCTGATATCATACGGAAGAGCGTTAAGAACCCGTCACCGTGTAAGTACACACTAGATGTACAATGTATATCTTGTATATATAAATCATTAAAAGTACTCTCTCTCTCTCTCTCTCTCTCTCTCTCTCTCTCTCTATATATATATATATATATATATATATATGTGTGTGTGTGTGTGTGTGTGTGTGTGTGTGTGTGTGTGTGTGTGTGTGTGTGTGTGTGTGTATGTATGTATCTATGTGTGTGTGTATACACATACTTGCAATGTCTATTGATGTTTTCGAGCCCTTGTCTATAACTACACTTTTCTAACAGCCATTTTTTGAAGATGTTCAGCTTTGACATTGTCCCACAAAAACAGCACTTTTCGTTTTCGGAGTTGTCTATAAGTAGCTCCTCGTCATCATCGTTTACGCTAACTCTCGTGTACCCCGAGGAACTTCCAGGTTTTCTATCCGACCTATCAAAAAACAAATGTAGTGTAAAAAACAAATGTAGTGTATGTGTGTAGAAACCAGTATGATCTCTATCCAACCAACTGAAAAATCACTAGAAAGTACTTGTAAGAACTGACAGGAATTCTTTTCGACCTATCAAGCAATATTACACACTTGCAGGAACTGGTTGGTTCTCTATCCGACCCATCAGCCAGTACGTATTGTTTACTTGCAGGAATTGGACGCTTCTCTGTTCGACTAATCTGCCATTCATTTTTGTGTACTAGTTTGAACTGACTGGCTATCAGCTAGTCATTATTGTGTACTAGTATGAAATGGAAAGTTCTCTGTCCGACCTATCAGCCAATCTACTTGTAGGAACTGCCCCCAGTAAGCCTAATCTTTTTCGAAAATCAGGGAAACGATCATTTGCGTGCTAAGGGGGTTGTGATCCTTGACACGGGGTACCTTTAACTTCTCATCTGACGGACATGTATCTGTACATGAACATGAATATCTGTGGATGAACACGAGTATCTGTTGATGAATGAAAGTAGATGAACAAGAGTATCTGTTGATGAATGAAAGTAGATGAACAAGAGTATCTGTTGATGAATGAAAGTAGATGAACACGAGTATCTATTGATGAATGAAAGTAGATGAACACGAGTATCTGTTGATGAATGAAAGTAGATGAACACGAGTATCTGTTGATGAATGAAAGTAGATGAACACGAGTATCTGTTGATGAATGAAAGTAGATGAACACGAGTATCTATTGATGAATGAAAGTAGATGAACACGAGTATCTGTTGATGAATGAAAGTAGATGGACACGAGTATCTGTTGATGAATGAAAGTAGATGAACACGAGTATCTGTTGATGAATGAAAGTAGATGAACACGAGTATCTGTTGATGAATGAAAGTAGATGAACACGAGTATCTACAGATGAACATACCTGTAACTATCTCCAGATGTACGCGAGTATCTGTATATGACCGCACGAATTTCTGAATATGAACATGAATATTTGTATGTGAACATGAGTATGTTTGTACATGAATAGGAGTATCTGTAGATAAACATGAATAGTTTATTGTAGATGAACATGGGTATGTGTATCTGTAGGTGAATGTGTGTATCTGAAAATGAATAGTTTATAGTAGTTGAACATGAATATGTGTATCTGTATCTGAACATGAATAGTTTGTAGTAAATGATCATGAATATTTTGTAGAAGATGAACATGAGTATGTGATTGATTGTATATTGTTTAACGTCCCTCTCGAGAATCTTTCACTCATATGGAGACGTCACAAATGCCGGTGAAGGGCTACAAAAATTAGGCGTGTGCTCGGCGCTTATGGCCTTTGAGCAGGGAGGGATTTTTATTGTGCCCCACCCGCTGTGACACGGGGTCTCAGTTTATGCGGTCTCATCCAAAGGACCGCAACATTTAGTCGTCTCTTAAGACAAGCAAAGGGTACTGAGGATCTATTCTAACAACCCCGATCCCCACGAGTATGTGTTCCCGTAGATGAACATGAGTATATGTATCTGTACGTGAAAATGAGTATATGTATCTGTAGATAAACATGAGTATATTTATCCGTAGATAAACACGAGTGTATCTGTAGATAAACATGAGCATATGTATCTGTAGATAAACATGAGTATATGTATCTGTAGATAAACATGAGCATATATATCTGTAGATAAACATGAGCATATGTATCTGTAGATAAACATGAGTATATGTATCTGTAGATAAACATGAGCATATGTATCTGTAGATAAACATGAGTATATGTATCTGTAGATAAACATGAGTATGTGTTATGTGTAGATGATCATGAGTATCTGCAGATGAACATGAGTACGTATATATCTGTAGATGAACATGAGTACGTATATATCTGTAGATGAACATGAGTATGTATATCTGTAGATGAACAGGAACATCAGTAGTCAGACAAACATGAGTATGTGTATCTTTGAACTGATTTAACTAGACCTCTAACCCTTAAAAGAAATCCAGTCAAACACCAGTAACAATGAATTACAAATGAAACTAATAAATTGCATTTCTAAATATATCAGCCATGCATGTTTTCATGTTGGATATTTTTTCTGGAAACATGGTACTTACATGAAAAATATGGCACTCTTACAAGTAAGCATGGATTCCAGTGCTCGAGCTGTGAGTCGCCATTTTCGCCAGTGGCGAAAAAAATCAAAAATGGCGAAAAAAAATCGGAAGTGGCGAAAAAAAGGCAATAAATGTTAGGTAAAAATTTGACATGTTTTTTAATTTGTCTCCCTCGCAGTGAGTGCACGTGCGACTTGAAGTTTCGAATCGCTTCAGCGCACACAAATCTCAGGTAACTCTCATCGTGCGTAAAATCGATAATCATGTACCATGAATGTGTTTACCGAGGTAGGGCGATGGTCAGTTTGTATAACAAGTAAAATCTCCCTCCTTATGTCATTATCGTCTTGAACTTGTAATTTGAGCACGTGGCCAATTAAATAATTGAAGCACTGTTTTTGTTGTATGTCCGAGCTTGTTTATTTAAACATTATGTGTATGTCTTCAGTTTTTTGAAGGTAGCGAACATTCTATAAACAATAAAGTCAGCCGCAATTGATATACACATCGGAGAGAGTTGATAAATACATTTCTTTGAAGTTCATAATAATAATCATCTCATAATGGCTTTTCTTATATGCATACTATTCTACGTTTGGTATTTGACTTGTCGAAATGGTGAAACGGAAACTTGTGGGTGCTGACTTTCGACAGTCAAAAAGTCAAAAATTGTCTACGTTTGGATTTACTTCAAACACAGAGTCTGATGATTCGAATTCAGCCGACCCAACATCTATTACGGAACAGTTCAAAGCCCGAAATCTTACACGCCAAAATGAAAATTTAACACCCATTGGAAGTTGGATAGAGACTGGTTACGATACGATTCCAACTTGGGAATGATGTTTTGTGACATTTGCATTGCGGCAAAAGTGCATCAAGTTTTTCCCGTCGGGACTAGTATTATGAAGAAAGAGAATGTAGTCAAGCATGAGAAGGGGACTGGTACTTCTAAAAATATAAAATCTATCATTACAAAAAATTACAAATATAAATGTAAGCTACAAATATCAGTATAAGAATTAAAATAATACGTGCTGCGGGAAGACAAGTAAATCTAGTATTTTCCAGTTGTATCTTTTTTAATAAATTAGGCGACAACAGCCACTCTGCAGCCCTACAAAAGTCTAAATCAGCCAAAAACATGGACACGTTTTAAAAAAAATGTCATCAAATTTGTTTTAATACTTCATCTTTGCATATTCTTTTACAACTATATATATATATATATATATATATATATATATATATATATTTGGTGTTTAAAAAACAGGTCATACTTTTGCCGCTCGAAAAAAAATTTGGGTCCAGAGAGAGCGCTGATGGATTCTCAGAAAAAAAAATTATTTTTTCAGAGCTCTTGCAGAATTAAAGTGTTTGATCCTGACAAAATGATATCAAAGCAAGATTAATTCAATAAATAATCATCAAGAGCTCACAATGTATGCCTCATTTAGCATTCCTATAATTAATATCTAATTCAATCCCCACGCCCCACCCCCCTCTTCATACCACTCAGAGTGAGCAGTTTCCTCGGTCAATCAATGCTTACTTCTAATATGGAAATGTAAAGCAATGAAAATTACATTGATACAGATAATATAAAACAAAAGCAGATATGTGCAGAAAAGATTACCCAGAGAGCGAGAGAAAATGATTTAGCTGGGGAGTTAACTCTCACCATGATAATTTGAATAATAGAATGAACACTGACAGGCTTAGGATACATAACAGAAAGTTTTACATGTTGACGATTACGTACTTGATTAGAAGATGAAGCAACAGAAGAAAAAAAAACTAACAAAAACAAAAAACAAAAACAAGAAACCAGACACACAACAATATCGGCTGAAGGCTATTTTGAACAAGGGACCGATGAGCCATATCTCTAAGTTGTCCATTTCTGCTCAAATTGCAAAGAAGCTGCGCTGAAAGTTCCTTAATGCGTTAGACTACTATTAACACAATCAACTGATTTGATGCGACTCCAGTAGGACACACAAGCGACCGGTAAAGTCCCTGATTTCCGCTTACTGAGAAGTTGAAAACGAAAGTTGATTGCGAATAACAATAGCTATGATCTTAATCTTTATTAGATTGTATATTGCAGTTTTGAAATTACAGATTACATATTGTATAGAATAAAAAACGAATTCAGTAGAATCAAAGAAATCCAAGAACACCCTAGAACTTGCCACTAGACCTATTTGATTTTTGAGGCCGTTAGGTTTTTAGTACATGTGAAATGACAAACTCAACTTACTAGAAGAAAGACGTTTTGTGACGGGGATGTTTTAAATAATTTCCACCTAGTAACAAACACAAATAAGGACTCACATTGTCTAGACACGTTGTCATCAGTTCATAGCGTTAGTAAATCTTCCATCCAAGTCACCAAGTTACGTGTGTAGGGGAAAAGGGTCAAAAAAATTTATCTACTTTCGTTTTGAAAAGTGTAGTCGTTAACTAAGGACGATAACTATGTTATTGATATCCCAGAGTTGTGGATGGGACAATGCAAACGATTGTTTTAAAAAGGGAGAAAAGAGGAAAAAATTCAAAATTATGCTAAAGACTTTGATTTGCATTTTTAACATGAATAATGAATGCTAAGTACTATCACTCGCGAAGGATGCCCTAGCCAGTGGCTCTCTTGAAACTTTCAAGAGGTTCTGCAGTCTTGTCTACCGTAACACCCCAAATGCTTATAGCACCTGTAAATAACTTCACCATTTTAATTGCACGAGAGAGTTCTGTCAGCTAATATGCATGAATATGCAACAGTACGAAAATACCCCAGAGGCGGTTCAGTACTTACAGGGAGAAGAACGTGTTAGAGACTTTAATGCGCTTATGAATATTATTAGAATTTTATCATTATTAACTACGAGGTCTATTAGATGATTGAGGTGAAGTAAATGTTGAAATGCATGCAATTTGTACACTAAGTTATTTATATAAGTAAATGTGATAAGTACAGTGAACTGAACGCACGGGAACTCGGGATATGGAACTATACAGTTGTTTGGGTTGTGTACATCCATTCTCTGATGTTGACATTTTTGAAGATGTGTTTTGTATCCGTTTACATCTTGCTCCTTATGATAACCTAAAAGAAACAGAGATTCGATTTTACACGAAATGGTTACTCTGAGTGTGTATATGTCACTTGTGAATTTAAAGGGGAGCGTAGGGGGTGAACGTCCTAACCCCCCCCCCCCCCCCCTCCCCCGGGGTAAGTTTTTAAAAATATGTATCCTTTATCAGATTGCAATTAAGACTTTTTTAAATTGATTACTAAGTAATGTCAATCAATTCATCAAAATATCACTTTTTTTTAACAGAATATAATCGAAAGACACGTTATTTCTTCAAATCGGAATTTTTAATTTCACCGTTTATGTGTCGGGTTAGATTTTCCTCAGACACCCTTAAGAATGCAGCAGAACACAAAGTGAGCGTCAAGAAATTTTACAGCACTTTATAAAACAACGAGAGAGTTAAGAGAAAACACTAAGCCTATCTGGCTTGTGAAAAACTTCGAATCAATAAATTGGTTGGATTTAAAACTCGAAGACGGCGTTTTTCGACAGTCGAGTATGGATATTGTCACTTTGTCTATGTGTTCATTAAAAAAGGAATTATGCCTTCAATGTTTCTGTTCTATTATTAAATTGTTCATACTGACATTGATCTTGTATATCTGTCAATTGGCCAATATGATTATTGTCTCAGAAAAAAAAAATGTTGATATCAATTTATTTGTTTTTTCATGATACATTTAAACATCGACACAATAACTGTTGACTAAATAAATCAGACTAATGAATATGCGTCCATATCCCGATTAGCATTTTATTTGACTTCAATTAAAAAAAAAATCATAAACCAGTTATCATTTTTATTTTCTACACCTTCCTTATAAAAATATGGACGTCATCCATGTCTGTACATGAAAAAAAGATACTAGACTCAGGGAGTCGGAGAGCGTTCGCGGTAAGCATGTTTATTTCAAAATAAGACGGAAGCAGTAACATCAAAATTGAATGAAGCAAAAATATCTGTAATTCATCATGTAATTTAAGCAATTTATACATATAATTCTGGAAATCGAAGTTATGAAATAAAAGAATTCTTTTATAGATATAATTCATTTCCACCTCAATTTGCTAGTTTTACGGATCAAGGGTCTCTCTCCGCCCCCCCCCCCCTCCCTTCTATCTCTCTCTTTCTCTCTCTCTCTCTCTCAATTCTTTTTCGTGAAACAACCATTGAAAAAAAAAATAATAGATTTATGAAAATAATATTTTAGATATTCTCCCTGTCTACACTTTTCGCAGAAACAATCTCTCTTTTTTTAACGAATTTATATAACATTTCTGTTAAACTAAATGCAGTTAAAATAGTACTTCATTATGAATTTTGAATCGCACAATTATATTTATACGTACTAAAAATACTACCAGTTTTATGCCAGATTTCGTCATCAAAACATAGTAAAACATGGTAATTTCCAGGGACTTCATCCCCAGGGCTTCCTAAAGGCGGCTGCCAGGTCATCTGCGACTCAGATTTAACCCACCTCCCAACTGAAATTCTGGATCCGCCCATGGTCAGATGTTCATTACCATATCTTTGTCTTACGAGTTGCATTGGTTTAAGAGAAATTGTGTGTGTGTGTGTGTGTGTGTGTGTGTGTGTGTGACATGGACAAAATCTCTACCCAAAGTTACCGTTCTTTATACTGACATATGCGTCTATCAACGTCTCAAAATTAGCAGTTCTATTTAACATATAAACCCACTTTTTCACGGATAATAAAACAAGAATTAAGAAACAGAGTATGAAATATCAGAAATAATGTAGGGCAAACAACTTATTATAGTTTTTTGAAGTATTATTGAACAATATATTTAAACAGAATTCAATGCTTCTTGTGTCAGTTGTGCTTAAATTTTTTTTTCCGGCAGAAGTCCAAACCATTTTATTATTATTATTTTTTTTTTTATTTTTTTTTTTACCGTTTTACAAGAATTTTAAAAAACCCTCGAGACATTGACAAAGGCATATATGACTATAAGGAAGATAACTCTGGGTAGAATATCTCAGTTTCTTTGCAAAAAGCAAGTTCGTATAACTTCCCTTGTTTGAGGTCAGTGAAACTAGCACGTGACCCTGAGTCAATTTAAAGTTCAGTTACGCACGGTGGACACGCACTACAATGATATCGGGTATGACTCAAATAGGTGGTACGCTTACATATTTTTTTATCTTTTAGAATGACGCAGAAAACTTCAATGAATACCTGGCACAATGCTGATTCGTCAATTAGAGAAAAGAAATTTATACTATCGTCATACGATAAAAATACGACAAATTCTTCCATTCATAAAGAAAATGACAACACGTTTTAAGTTGATACTTGTCTTTTATAGCTAAATTTGGTAAGTTTTGCATTTAATTGAACACATGGTATCTTAGTCTTCTGATCTTTTGTTTTCGTGTACATGTGTCCGTACACAAATTCACACAAATGACAAACTTGCACAGTACATAACGACAAATGCTGGTCGTCATTCAATCCTTGGACACGTGACACCGGTAGAACCTCAACAATTGGGAACAGTAACGCAGGTGCCCTTCACTTATTTTTCGTCCTTTCATTTCTGGCAGTTGGTTTCAAATATTTAGCAGCAGACTTCGATTGAACAGGTTGAGCTACACCCTTCTGAACTAGAGGTCCGTTTTCATGTAATAAAAGCGCAGGCCAAACAACGTAATCAAGATGAACTCCGCTTCTAGTAAACAGTCTAAATATGCTTTTGTCAATGATATCCGAAGATTCGAACTGTAAGTGCATGGGCGGGTCCTGGATATGGATCATCCAACACACTTCTATACACCTATCTACGAAAGCTTCACAACCAGAGTGAGACAACATGTCTTTATATTTTGACACAAATTCTGCATCCTCCTTCAGAAACTGAAATGGATTTTATAATTACATATTAAGATCGTTAATGACAGCATGTTCAATATTAATTAGTTTAAATTAATTTGGCGATTCGCAAACAATCGGGGATGAATACCTGTTTTGCATTTGATATGGAGAGTGCGGATACCTCTTTTTGAAGTTCACCTATTTTTTTGTATATTACGATAAAGTTTCCAGCCTCCGAGTCCCTCAGGTGTCTCTGTAAAGTTAATTAATTCACAGTAACAATCAGCAAATATTACTTACGTGTCCATTGTTATAGACGTATTTATAAATGCTTTATGTGTATCCATTGATAAATTTCTTTCTATAAAGCGTATTTTGACAGCAGAAAATGAATGAAAATACTTCGAAAGAACTAAATTGTTCTGAAAGTTCGTAAATAACTAAAGCAATTCTTTTTTTTTTTCAAAACAGAAAATATTGACTACTTTTGTCTGACTATATACCTGAAATAACGCCTGTTGTAAATTCTTATACTGTTCGTCAGCTGAACTCTTTGTCTTATTGGCGATAAACTGAAAATAAAACCATCACCTCACAGGAATGTAGCAAAGCAAACTCTTAACTATACAATTATGATGCATTTTATGTAAACGTGAAAAATCATTTTTGTGATGGAGAAATTCGTGTTGAGAAAAACAGTGGCTCACAATGTTAATAAGCCTACACTTTACCATTTTAAATTATAACGTAAATGAAGAAGGCTCTGTTGGAATCTTTGTAATTCCAAATAACTTCTCACTCTATATGAGATTTTCTTCAAGGACGGTCCCGTGGGGATCCGGGTGAAAATAAGTCCTCAGTACCCCTTGCTTGTCGTAAGAGGCGACTAAATGGGGCGGTCCGTGGGATGAGACCTCAAAAATCGAGGCCCCATGTTACAGCAGGTATGGCACAATAAAGATCCCTCCCCGCTCAAAGGCCATAAGCGCCGAGCATAGGCCTAAATTTTGCAGCCCTTCACCGGCAATGATGATGTCTCCATATGAGTGAAAATTTCTCAAGCGGAACGTTAATATACAACCAACCAAATTACGTCTTTAATTTGCTTTATAGAAAAAAATGAATTTCTTACTCTATACATTCTTCTTTCGACGTACGACGAACTATCTTACCTGAAGAACATCCCTGAGCACCTGCGCTGCGTGTCCTTCCCCGCATCCCTCTGATAGATGGTCAATGGCTTCTGTCCACTCATTGTCGTACAGTTCATTGAAATGTTCCCCAATTTTCAGTGGTCTATTTTTATCCGAAAGGTCCGTTATTCCAGGGTTATTGTGTGTAAGTTTTGTTCCAGCTATTGAACTAAGCCTGTCAAATAACAATCAGTTTAATTTGCAAAAAAGCAAGTATGGATGGGTTATTTCAAACCCAGTAGATAACTGTACAGACCCATTGTGTGTTTTTAAAGTATATTTTTAAGATAACAAAACGTTGATATGTTTGAAAGAAATCAAAGTGCCAAGTAGTATACATGCATTTATTCTAAATTTCAGATGAAATTATCTGTTCCTTTTATAAAATTAATAATCAAAATACCTTGTTAGAGCTCTTTCTTTTTCCTCAGTCTCCAGTTTCAGCTTACGTTTAGTCTCATCTAGTTCCCCTTGTAGCCTCGATATGAGAATTATTAAACTGTCTACGTCACCCATCCCGAACTGTTTAGATTAAAATGCCATTCACTGATCACTGGCCTATCTTTTATAAAGAACACGTGTAACCGATCACGTAACACTGGGTCATGTATATTTTGCAGCTATGACAATATTCGTCGAACCATTCGTGACGTAATACCGCAAGTTAGAGCCATGAATTATCTAATTTTTCGAAGGATTGATCGCAAAGTGGTAGTCACTGTTTTGGAAACAAAACAGAGATTCGATGTGACGTGATGTAATGTAATAAACACAATGTTAAAGTGCTTAGTCAGTAATCGGTATTATTAATAGTTAAAGGTGTCACGGAAATATGAAGAAGAAGTAAGTCTGCCGTGCAGTATATGCTAAAACAGATAAGGTCACGCAGTTGGAAAGTTCCTTCACGCAATGTAGCTTAGTCATTAAAACAAATACAAATAAACAAGCAAACAATCAACCAAAACCCGCAATGTATGCTAAAATGGAGGAATCTTCAGGAGTTTCTTCATCTTGGCTCCCAGCTTTTCTACAGTTCACCTGAAAATGAGTCATATATGCTTCAGCCAGGGTAAAAAAGCAGTGCATTAATTTGATTTACGTATTGTCTTGAAAACTCTAGACGAGATTCTATAGATTTTACCCCCAACACGTCGATGTCCTTCATAAATAGTATTCTAGCATTCTTATTCGTAAAATTTCTCAATTCTGAAGCATTTCAAGTGGTACAGAATATTAGATATATAAATATGATGATATTTTATGATACTGGATGTACAGATACTGCTTCCACAGGTACTACCAGGACACATGTCACAGAGTCTATCATCCTGTGGTCTGCAGCTACTCTGAATCATTTTTGATTAAATGAAAGTGTCCCACATTTACGAGGTGAATATTGTGATAATCGAACGTTCATTGAACTATATACCCGGTATGCATGTAATTAGTATGATTCAGAGCCTCCTAGGCCACGTTTTACACAAGAACTTACGACTAAGACCAAAATCTTTCTTTTGCAATTTATTTCATTCTTTATGCTGATTAGAACTGTGATTTCAATGTGAATAAGAATAATTTGGTTTTGTAATTTTAAATAAGTATAATCTCACAAAATCAATCCAGTCGACTAGTTTTTAGATCTATGAAACATTTTTAGTCATAGTTTTGAATTCTTTTGTAAAACAGGATCCTGATGTTTTTCGGGCTAATTACAGTAATACCATCGTCGATCGTCGGTTACTCACGGGTGCTTTTCATCTACTATCCTTATCACCAACTGGAGGGTGGGGTGGGGTTGGGTTGCAGTAATGCTATTGGCAGTACTTTTAAAAAGCACTTCGTGTTATGAAATAAGCGCATATATATATATATATATATATATATATATATATATATATATATCTGTGTGGTGTGTGTGTTTTAATGTAGAAAAGAACAGGACAGCCGGCTTTGAGGAACGTATAAACGTCCTCCCCATAAGTTTAAGTTAACATATTTAGCAGGACTGTTTGATTAATATTCATGGGACATGTACATTTTAAAATATCATTAAAAACTGAGATTACGATTATTGGAATGTCAATAAAACTGTAAAATTTGAACATTATAATTAATTCTTGTCTTAGTCATCAAATAATTAATTTGAATCCACGCCTGATACAGCAGCAGTACTGGGATTATGATTAGTCCTTTTTTCTTAAACACAATGAAAAGTCACCAATGTACGTAAAACAATAAAACCCAAGCATCGCCGGATATACTCCCGACTGATTACGGCTCCGTTCTCGAGAGGACCGAATCATTATCCACCGTGGGGTCAACAAAGTAGATTATACAAAGCCCTGAAATAAAGAAAATACTGTATTATATTCCACGTGTACCAGCAAATTCAGATCTTCTGCAACAAATAAGAGAATGCGATCTACTATCATATAGATCAACTGTGCTTACAGGCTGAATTGGCACCATATTCACACACAAAATCCACAGTTCTGAGCGTAATGAACAAAACTTGTCAGGTCTTTTTTTTTTATTTTAGACAACTGATTTTCTTTTTTTCATTTTTTAAAAAAGATAATTCTAAATCATGACAAAATATCAATCATAATGTAAATTAAAAAAAAACAAACAGATATGTGCAGATTTTATTTATTTATTTTATTTTATCTTATTTTTCCCATCTGGGTATAAATCTCAATTACATATAGATCCACTTAAAACAATACTGAACGTGGGCTTGTCTGCGAGGTATGGGCTGGACGCTATGGCTGCTTTAGTACCTGTATGGGTAAAAGTCGATGATTCATTCTTGTTCAGCCATGTAGAAAATTATTGTTACAGATTTTGTAAGCCGATATGGAATCTGATTTTTCTTCATTGTGATATGTTATATACAGTTGTTAAATTCTGAGTAATCGAGCACATTCTAGAATATATAAAGCATGTTATGTAAAATTGTCTAGGTTCATTAAGAATCCTGTCACTGTTTACACTAATATGATAACTCATCTTCATATGACAAGATATTGAAATTATATACATAAAATAAGCAAAAACTATTTTAGTGGGTGAATCATCTGGAGATCTTTAAAGTTAAGATGGTTTATGAATGTTAGTAAAAGCTAGATGTGTTTATATTGAAATATTCATAGATGTGCCATTTCATGCAATGAAGATGGGTTGGTTTTATTTATGTAATCATTGACAAGTTTTTTGATTATCTAGACAATTCTACATAACATATATTTTATATATCAACAATTACACCATTAACTACAAACTAATGTAGATGCAGCAAATGGGGGAAATAATTACATATGATTTTTGCAAATAAAAAAAAAAACAATCTGGGTGATCGGTACCAACATATGCATAATAAACTAGATGCATTTTTTGCACTTCCTGTGCTAGGTTTGACAAACCTTTGATTAAAATCAAACTTTCTCTAGCTCCCTTTAATTTTGATTGACACGCGACAAAGAGCTAGAGAAGGTTTGGTTTTAATCAGACCGATATTCGTTCAGTTTGATAATTACTGGTATGTATTCATTAATCACCAATCGAATAAAATATTTGAAAAAAAAACCATTTAGAGACCCGTGCTGATCTTATAAGTAGATGAATGGGAAAAAGACAAACAGTATTTAGGTGCACTCGGAGTATCGAGGTGTACTCAGAGTATCGAGGTGTACTCAGAGTATCAAGGTGCACTCAGAATATCAAGGTGCACTCAGAGTATCAAGATGCACTCAGAGTATCAAGGTGCACTCAGACACTCCTTCCCAGTGAAGTGCACTGTTTATTGAGATTTTGGTTTTGTGTGTTGGAAATTTATCATATCAGTTTGCAAACGGTTCAGTCAGTGTGTTATTTATAAGGATTTATACTTACATGACGTATATTAGAGTATACACATCTGAAGGAAAACTGTAGGATTTAAAACATATGTCCATATTTGTACATATTGCACTTCTCGAGAATTCTTCGTCCATAAAAGGTGTGTTAAATCAGAACATATGACGTATATGTAACAGATAACAATAGATCATAGCCGATCGGGTATCTGTAGAAATAAATATCAACGTCAACACAAGATACCCGGATAATGATTTAAATGAACACGTTAAATTTTCACGCATAATGTTTTTTTTTCTTTGTACCATACGAACTATATCCTGGTATGCAAGTTTATTTATACTGAATAAACATCGTCAATTTATCGACAGGAAAGGGAATTAATTATCATATTAAATTCTGTCTTATGGATAAACAACACAAGTTCCTCTGTATTTCTTTTAATAAAAAGTTCGATTTTTCGATCCCTTTACAATTAAAAAGAAATCCTGCACGACTGCATCAGGTAAACAGTTAGGCATGTACGATCAGTATTTGTGTTTTAGATTAAACAGAAGGGATTAGTCACGAAAATGGATTCACGGTTCATTCGTAGTGCATATAGTGAATTTTTAGACGAAAACGGGAATGTTAGTCCGGTATACTGAGTATATAAACCATGTTTTATTATTTCCCGCTATAAGCTATATCCTAAACAACAATGACATAGTATGGTACAGACTTTAACTTGACCGAGGACAAGTACGGGAACTTCCTTATACACGTAATGATAAAACTATAGTAATATAATGCAAGATTGAATTGTAATTTGTAATTCATCCAAAAAAAAAATCTGATTTAATATTTGATTTTACAACAGATATACATCATAGAAATCAGATTGATTTTTTGATATATCGCTGTTCATGGAAGATAATTTACAGAACATTTCTGGTGCTTTCTGTGCAGTGTGCGTTTTACTGTGTAAAACAAATTACGTTTCTTTTATCATTTGTCTTTAATCCAATTATATCTATAACTCATATGAATATGGACAATAATTAAATGGAGGGTGGGGGTGGGGAACACAATATTAAATTCAATTACATCCTTTTCATCATATAACTAAAAATTACCCTCCGACCGGTTCTCATGCACCACCTGTACTTAAAGTCTAATTAATCATTTTCATGTGTTTAAATTTTATTTCCTCTATTGCATTTTCACATTACTCTACTAATGATGAATTAAAAGTGGAAGTTTTGTTTTTATATGTAGTGATGTTTAGAATAACCGGAATTCAATAAAGAGACGGAAAATGATTGGATGTATCTGCGTCCTTTGTGATATGTGGCTTTTGAAACACGTTTCCCCATTGCCATTTTTCTTTTTTTCCCAGCATTTATATGACATCAGTATTGAGGAAGTTACCTTATGTAAGCCTCTCTGAATAAGGAAGTTCTGTTTTGTCTAGTGGTTTGTAGGGTTTTTATATAGAGAGACTTCCCTCTAAATGATTTGCCAATTGCAAACTCGCTTTAAAATATTTATTCTTAAGAAAACAAAATAACAACGATAAAGGTAAAAATTACAGTTCAACAACTATTACAATTTTGGCACTTAAAGGTAATTCTGAGTGATTAAACAATACTACAGACATATTTTATTTCCCTTTTAGTTTTAATTTTACTGGTTGAACAACGCCCTTTTGAACAAGTGGTCCATTTTCGTGCAGTAACAGAGCAGGCCACACGACAAAGTCAACAAAATCTCCTGTTCTGGTGAAGAACTTAAACTTGTTCCGATCTACGTTCTTCGATGATCCAAAGTCTAAACTCATAGGTGGATCTTGTATTTGCACCATCCAGCAAAGTTCTACACATTTGTCAATGAACGACTCGCAACAATTCACTACAATTTCATATGGCAGCATGAAATCTGAATCTTCCCTTAAATACTGAAAGAAAAATACAATAAAATTAATCTTATCGTTGATTAAATGGATATCATCAAATTGCTAAGATCACATGTGATATCCAAAATTAAGGATTCACACTTTGACGTCTACAGGTATTGTCTCAATTCTATATATGTCTACGATACATACCTGTTTAGTATTGCTAATGGACAGCGTCAATACAGATTTCTGTAATTCGCTAATTTTCTTGTATATCTCTATGAAATTCTTTGTCTCAGAATTTCGTAGGTCTCTCTGTAAAAAATATAAGTAATGATTGAATAATATTCACAAGCATTCATTCATTAATATAAATAGATATAATAATTGCAAGTCGCTTATAAATCTTTCTATCGCTAGCTGAAATCTACGTTGGTCAACACTTTGAGGCCTATAAAAATGGCATGGTGTAATGCAAATTAAAGTACTAGCTAGGTTTCGTAATTTTCTTAGATCTTGAATGTTTTACAAGACCCTCACACAAGTCATTCATAATTTTATATGCTCTCAAAATATCTGAACACCAAGACGTTCAACATGGGTAGTAAATGTTTCTTCACCAAGCGTTCGGCATTGAATGACGGAGATCCCGCTTTACCGTGATCGTTGGCACGATAAAGAACTCTCACTGCTACGGCCCTGAGCACTAAGCATAGGTCTAAATTTGTGATACTTCACTTACAGCTGGTGACGTCCGTCTCAATATGATTGGCAAATTCTCAAATAGAGCGTAAATCAACATACAAACTTATGTGGATGAGTTCAAGGTCGATATTATGTCTTTGATTTAAATTGTGTGCAAACAAGACGTTAAATGAACTATTAGAGATATCTACTAATCTGTGTATTTTGTGCACCGAATTTGAGTGCAACAGAAATCACGTGATCCAAAAATAGCCTATGCTCAGGGTTTACACGCTATGAAACAAAAAGTTTCCACATGTGATTTTTTTATATATATATATAGTAGCAATACCTGGAACAGAGCGTCTTGAAGGCCTTTGTACTGGTCCTCTGATCCTATTTTCGTTTTCTTGTATATGTACTGAACAAAAGCAGAGAAAATATTTTCATGGGTGTTGTAATTTATGTAATTGAAATATAAAACATCCGAGATGAAAAGTCAAAACATTTTCAAATATTTGTAAGACATATCAAAAATACATCTGTATGTTTGATAATACATTGAAGAGTTTTCAGACAGAACAAGTAATTCTGTTTCGATTCTAAACACATTGATGATGAAATTACCTCGAGAACAGCTCGAACCTTCAGAATTGCGTCTCTTTCATTCATAGTCTCTGACAGAATATCTATGGCATCCGTCCATTCGTTATCGTACAGTTCGTTGAATTTTTCACCAATTTTCTGAGGCCTGTTTTTGTCAGACAAGTCGGTGATACCCGGGTTATTATATGATAACTTTGATCCTGCTATAGAGCTCAAGCTGAAAATAAATATAATACATTAACAATTGACATTTTGCAGAGAGTGGAGCGAATTATAAAATTATTATTAATGATGTCATACCGTGTTAACGCCCTCTCTTTTTCTTCTTCTTCCATTCGAAGTTTTCGTTTTGTGGTGTCCAATTCATATTGAAGCCGAGATATAATGGTTACGAGTTTGGCTGTGTGAACGTCCATCGCTATACGAATAAGCTGGCATCCGTTCTGGGTTGCTATAAATATACGGTTTGTGAGTCACGGCTTGTGTGACTAAAAACCTCGTTCTGACATATTGAATTGACGATTTACAGAGGTTTCGATAACATCCTGTATTAAATTTAAAAATAAAATAAGATTTTAATAGTTATAAATAGTTTACTAACTTCCTATCGTATTCAGTCCATCGCTTACAGTTTTGAATGGCAGATTTTTTTTATTGGTTAGTTATAGCTTGTTTGATTTTGTTTAGTTTCCTTTTTACTATTATTGTTTTGGTTGTTAATTGTTTTATTTTCTTTTTTCTTTTTGGTTTTGGTTAATTCTAAATTTGATCTTTTGTTTTTTGTTTTTTGTTTTATTTTTTGTTTGTTTGTTTGTTTGTTCTTTTTTATGTACACTGCATAATTGTCTTGCTTGTCTGAATTGGTAACTCCTCTGATTCAGGGTAAGATTTTTTTTTATTTAATGTCAACCAGATGAACGGATCCAAAAAAAAAAAAGACCAGTACACTTCATAACTGCAATACATTGTATAATCATGGACACTAGTACGAATTCTGTGAATGTCTTTCTTTTATGCAATTTCATTTATTTTTTTTTTAAACAATTAATTTCAATTATTAACTTTCACTTGATATGACCGGTCGATATATTTCATTAGTATAAGATGTAAATGTAAATGGGTCATTTCAGCTTTCATTTTTCACTAGAACAAAAATCTACAACTGCTGAAACGTCAGCGTAAATATTGGTATTGACAAAAAGAAAAAAAAAACTATTGTAATAAAAGAGTTATTTTATTTTCTATCATGTCTTTTCGTTGAAGAAATTTTCTCGTCAATTAAATCTGGACAAAAGTTGATATCTATAGAGAATCACGAACTAAAATGGAAGAACTCGTGATTTTCCCCATTATATTTGTAATTAACAGAATTTTCTAAATAAATCTTCCTCTAAGAAGCGTTTCTTCATCCATCAATACGTGTTTCCTTTTTCATTTCCTCTGTAATTCTACTTTGCCGTAGTATCATATGAAGATTTTGACTTCAATCAATATATACTAGGACATTTTAATTTTCATAGAAGAAATGTTTGCTCAATCAGAGTTAAAAAAAAGTATAAAGTCAATGCGTAGATTAATGATAAACTGACCCCCACGAATCTATATGCTGATTATCAACAAAATAATTACAATTTTGTTTTGTTTACAGTATACATTTGAAAAAATTATTCACAACACAACGCATTAAAACCACGTGAACGTATACATCGTGGTTAATAGCGCACAATCTTGTGATATATAACATGATGTCAGTAAGTATGGGTCAAGTGAGAAATAAGGTGGCAAATATACTGTACATGTACACGCGTGCATTTCAACCATGTCACCTTTGATATCGATTTGAATTAGACACAAAGCTCATGTTTATCATAATTTGATTATTAGTCACCAAACAACCAAGTTTTAATTGTTACAAACTCATAGATCGGCGTCTGAAACATACGGAAGGCGTTAGCCTGGTATTGGATTTAATGAATTGGGCGTTATACAAAAACATCTTTTGTTTAACAGTTTTTTCTTGTTCATTTCAACCGAAATTCAAGGGCACCTGTATAATTAGTAACACTGGGGAATTGTTCTTCAGTAAAATGTCAACCTGTGGGTATATTTTTTTCTACCCCACCGACAGTAGTCTCGGTAAATTAATCGACTTTATATATCTTTGGAACAGAGAAGTAAGATTATGAGGCATTAAAACGCCATGTGACTTGTGTTCAAGTTTTTGTACCCATATTTGTGACAAAAGTTTCGAATTCTTTAAGTTCGAAATTATGGAATAAATTCTACAGTTCTTTTTTAAACAGTTTTGTGTTCAAACGTAACTCCTGCAAATAGTATATCTTACAGATGAAGCGTATTATATAAAGTTCGATCTTTAAGTTACTTTAATTCAAAAATGAATACCGTGGCTTATTGCAGACAGTAGTATTAGCTAATTTAGCGTAGAAATGGTGCCATATTATGTATTTTTGTTCATATGCACGCTTATATCCCAAATATTCATTTCTTTCTTTTCCGCATGTAATTAATCTTCTTGTCCTGCGCTATACCGAGATTTTAACAATTTGCAGTTTTAAAGACTTCAGGACATTATCCCCCCCCCCTCTCTCTCTCTCTCTCTCTCTCTCTCTCTGTGTGTGTGTGTGTGTGTGTGTGTGTGTGTGTGTGTGTTAGCCATCTTTAGATAATTTTATGAAATCCTTTACATGTCATATTGTACTTTAGGACAATAATATTTGTAATGTTTGTAAAACTTGAACAATTTTGATAATCGTCCTGAGACTCGGAACTAGTGTACCGCCATTACCACAGCAGTAAATGCGGTAGTTTGAATTATCAATACAATATTGAAGAAATAATAATCAATTCACAAATCAGGAAATCTCTGTGATTTTGATTCTCTGTTATGTTTACCGTATATGCACAAAGGTAATTTTTAAATATAATATATTGTACTCTCTATTATAAAACAAACAGTATCAATTTTTGATGCACCAGATGCGCATTTCGACAAATAATACCCGATCCTCAGTGATCCTCAATTAAATAATGTTGGAAATCCGAGATAAGAACAAACTTGGAAGAGCTGAAAGAATGTTTTTTTTTTAAAAAAAACCAAATACTGGAGCCTAATCCCGCTTACGATCTGAGCTATGCATGAGGGAGATAACCCTTAATTTTGAAATGAATTTCTTAATTTTATCACAGCATTCTCTTCTCATTTGGAGGCATAAGCCGTTTCTTCACAAATGCTTCAATATACTCTGTAGGTATAGATTCAAGAGTACATATGCACTCCGTGTACTTATAACCTATGAATTTTATATATCTCTGATACTTCCTTTGCTCTAGATTTTACAGGAAGACTTGTCGCCAACAAACCTAACTGTACATTATACTCGTCTCAATAGCTTTCTCTGTTTTGTCACGTGTTACATGTATATAACATGTACATGTATGTATCAGAAATACTGGCGTGTGTCAACAAGATGTAACAGAAAGGGGATCACTCCTTTCTGAGGAAAAGGAGAGACACCACTGTTACGAACTGAATAAACTTTCTGTGACCGTTCCTGGGTCGAACCTAATGTGATTCCGTCTCTAATTTCAGCTCACGCACTGCCCTTGTTCAAATGAATAATGATTCAATCCATTTTCTAATCATGAAAAGTCATTTTCTTAAGAAAATAGTCTTCTATAAGAATGCTTTTCGGTCCTTTCAATTTCCGTGAAGTGCACAGGCGCTCGACGTTTTTTAATAACTATAATAGAAAAAAATATCTTTCTGTATAAAAACTATTGAATAGCTTGTTTACAGGAAGATAATTTTTATTACAGATATTTAAAACGTTCAGCGCCTGTGATGGAGTGCACTCAAGAAAACCCCTATTGGTTACTTTACATAGCATTGGCTTTGAACAACATGTAGCAAATTATATTTATGTGTAAATCCTAGTGAAAATGTAGTGATACTAAAGTTTGGTATTTACCGTTAGTTGACATCACCGTTCAGAAAACTGCTGATTGTATAGAGAAAATTAAACTCCATTGAAATTAAACTCCATTGAAATTAAACTCCATTGAAATTAGTCTCCATTAACGGCATTTACTACTAGTGTACAGACAAACTTCTTTCAAAAATCACAATGAAGATTAAATCTATGTTTTTATGAGTAAAATGAATAAAGTTTTCATTATGGATTGTTATTTATTCCGATGAGTTCTCAGTTAAATCCAAAACAGTGGGGAAATTTGTGTTGAGTTATATAGTGAGGGATAATATATTTCAACTTTTGAACATTATAGGAAATTTACAAGTCGCTTATTATTTTTAGCAATTTTTGTACGTTCTGCAACAAACTAAGACAAAAATAATCTTCAAGTGTCCTTAAAATAATACTTATAATTCAAGCCTGCTTTAATATGTGCAATGACACTACAATTTTTAAATTTTTTGACCTCCGAAATTTAGCTACGCCTTAAACGTCCACTTCCTTAATAAGTTGATTGGTATAACAAGATATTTTTAATTTTCACCAAGTGCTTGGATTAATAACTGAGCGCGTGACAAGTCCAACACTGCATATTCTAATATTGCATGATTTTAGATTTAAAAAAAAAAGATTTCAAAGGAAATTGAATGTTTATTACATTGCAGTAAACTAGTACAGGAAAGTACACTTTTGTACATTATAGTGTACTATATTAGTATATGTAAGTACATTGTAGTGTAGATATACTGGTATAAAAACGTCACAAAGAATTGAAAACCAAACTATCGGCAAATGTTAAGCAGCCACCTATGATGATACCACTAATGCTAATGAGATATTTCATGAAGATATATGATATAAAGATATTGATATAAAGATATTGATGTAAAGATATTTGATACAAAAATAAAAAGATATTTGACATAAAGATTTTTGATATAAGATATGATATAAAGATATTTAATAGAAAGATAGTTGACATATAATTATCTGATACACAGTATTAGAAAAACTGAACTACACAAAATAATTAAAAAGGTCTGTTTTTCTATTAACCAAACGTTATGCATTATGCTATAGTTAACTGCAGATTGTGCGATGTCCTTTTTTATAATACTATATTATCACTGCATCAAGTACACCTTTTCAATCAAACACGTGTCTGCATTAACATTTACACACTGGGTGTACCTTTGGATTCAATATATACCTGCCACTGAAATCCATGTGTTTAAAAGTGAGGCTGTCAATGCTTACTTATGATCCGTGCATTATCATGAAAATCTTTGTTCGAGAGAGAAACAAGTTGACTTTTGTTTGCGGAAATGATCCGTGTCGTGAAATGAAATGAAAACAAAGAGTATATACATTCAAAATCAAAAATTGTTTGGTCCAGGTACTTGGTAACAGGTAACAGTAAATTATTTTCTCTTTTTTTTTCTGTTGTACATTCATTCTCACATTTCTCTCGGAACTTTCTGAAGCCATGATTTTCAATATGAAGACATGTTTCTTTGAAGCTATGTGTGTGTTTGGGCTGAATATACTATTTGCAGGTAATATGTCCTTAATATAACCGTGCACAAATAGGTGTCCGAATCTTCGGTATATAACTGTAAGCACATTGAAGTAATATTCCATATAGGAAATATATATATAAAGTCACAGAGGTCAATATTTGTGTATATTAAATCACAATGAAGTTGATTCAATTTACCAGAATTATTTGTTCTTATGATATAGATGGGACTTGCACTTTTCCAAATTATTTACTGGGAGACTGGACAAGTGCAGAACGAGGAAGTCTGAGTATTACTTCAGATTATATATATAACTACAAGGTTTATATTCCATCTGCAGACCCGAGCAATCCGACAATTGCTTACTATAATTTTACTTGCCTCACTGAAGTCGGTACTAACCGATTTACGATCAGGTAAGGACAAACACATTTAACATGGGAGTTAAATTTAAAAAGGTGAAGATAACGAACAATGATCAATCTCATCATTTCCACAAAGAATACAAAATTAGGAGTAGGGCAAACACGGACCCCTGGATACCCCACAGGGAGAAAAGTAAGCATCTCCTGTTGAATTGAACGGCATCCGTACAACAGAGTGAAGGAATCCATGAAATTTATATGAAAGAATTATGCTTACTTTAAGTTGTATTAAAATTATGCTTTATATCTATCTATCTATCTATCTATCTATCTATCTATATATATATATATATATATATATATATATATATATATATATATATATATATATATAAAGCACTAAGGATGACTAAACGACACGAACAATCAAAATTGTTCAGATTATATATATAACTACAAGGTTTATATTCCATCTGCAGACCCGAGCAATCCGACAATTGCTTACTATAATTTTACTTGCCTCACTGAAGTTTTGATTGTTCGTGTCGTTTAGTTATCCTTAGTGCTTTTTATATTCAATTTCGTGACTAAGTATCTACTCGTTAGATCCGACACTTTAGGATTTCTAGTGTTGTTGGTTTCCTAGTGCTTTTATATATATATATATATATATATATATATATATATATATATATATATATATATATTGTCTGTCTGTCCTGTCTGTCCTGATTATTTATTGCAAAAGAAAGAAAATTGTTTCATTACTAACAGTATCAAACTTTGTGTAGATCTGTGAATTTCAACGTGATATTCGGCACCAACGTCTTCTTCTATGTCTGTCTTGATATCTACAGTGTGAATGAGCAGTTAAACTATTATTATCATGCAACAGGTAGAGTCCTTTATTCAGTTAATGTTGTTATATAGAGATGAAAGAGCTTAAGACAACCATAAAATAAGTGATTTTTTTTTAAATTGCGAATTTTTGTTTTAGATGTAGATAACTTGATTCGTGAAAATATGGTCGGTATTGCTGAGGACAAATCCAATTCCTACGAAAATATTTGTACTCGTAGCTACATAGATCCTATCAATTTTATTGTTCTACTACGAAAAGGTATGTCATATAATGCACTGCTTACTGATACCACATAACGGATATGTACAAGTCATTTCGTTAATGGTCACACACCGCTACACCAACAGCAACGTAGATGCATATTCATACAGACAATAAATACCAAAACGAAAGGGTCACCTTTCCGTCATTGTTGTCTAAAACGCTATTTGATATTCATGGATTATGACGACAGCAATATTATGTTATATTAATCCATGATAATTTTCGTAGATGCTGTGGAAAATAATGCCATACAAACTCTCTGTCCTGACGCCCTACAGAAGGTTTATAGCAATATTACAATCACAAGCCAGTCAGGAACATCCGAAAATTGTGCGATGGCACAACTGGATGGTTGCACAAACAAAACCATGCTTAACTTCACGCAAGACGACTGTACACAAAAAACTCTCTCAGGTACTAATTAGAAGTGTTCTTGTATGTGCTGTGATAAAGGAAAGAAAGTTAACGTTTAACGAAAAACGTCATAAAATAATTTTGAGAAACGAAGAATTGTTTTAGAACTAATACGACTGTTTCGTTTGCAGAAGGGGGGCTGTACACATGCATTTACGCTAAAACTGTTAATGACCAGATGTATTTTTCTGTATGGAACAATGATGAAACCCTGTCGTCTTCAGCATTCAGATTTTCGTGTTTTGTAAGTTAAACCACAAAACTCTAAAACTAGTGTCGTTCACTCCACCATTGATGCTAAGAAACGATACATTGGAATATTAATTACATACACAATGGTTCCTTAAGATGATCTCTCTACTTGTAGATAATGACTAATTATATGAATGGCACGGTGCTTCTGGATGAAAGACCAAACTTTTGTGGAAATTCAATAAACTTCACGGAATATCCGTCGGAGAGCTCATCATTACAAATGAAAGACATCACAGGTTCAACAGAATGATTACAGCTGACCTGTAATTGCTATTCACTAAAGTCACTCTTTTCCATAAGAAAGGACACTTTTTTCTTTTTCATTAAATACCAATTTTTTTTTCCAGATACCTGTCAAATTCTGATTCCAAGTAAGTAAGTCTATTTAACAGTCATTTTTTCTTAAGAAAGATGAGATTTGTTTCCCAAATTGAACGTCCGTTTTAAAATTAAGACAATATTTTACACATCGTTAACATTTTCCTTCCTCAGCTACCACCGAAGCTCCGTTTGTTGCCGATCTTAACTACTTATTCATATTACTGGGACTCTTTATAATTGTCATGATCGTGATTGTTGTATTGCTTTGCAAACGTCTAAAAATCTACATGAAGAAGAAAAAGGAAGAGAAAGCACTTGTCATGGGGGAAGGAGAAAAAGTTGGACATCAACGCTTTAACCATAAAAACGTAATGGTCAGCGTTCCCAAACCTGTCAATTACTTCAGACCTAAACGGTCAATTCAAATTGTTCCTTTATTCAAGTCTGACTTCAGTATCGATAAGCTACCCATTCGTCCTCCTCCAAAGATCACGTGCATCTACACTGATACCATTGTGGATTATATGCGCGGGAGAATGCCTAGAAAACCAGATGGAATTAGTTTGTACAGCTTTGACTCGGCCATCTTTAGAGCAGCTAGTCCATTTTCCACCATTTCCATTATCAGCAGAGATGAAGAAGATGATGACGACCTTTCGTTTGGATCGGAGTCCTGTTAATATGTGGTGCATAATTACCAGAAAGGGAAAACAATTTACATTTATATATCAAGTAGTGTATTGAAAGACAGCGAAACTTCAATAATTATATTCTTATAGATTGATTAGCAGGGAAACCCAAAACGAGTGGTACATGAATGAAGGAAAGTGTAGAGGTTTCATGTTCTCAAAACATTGGAACATATATTGTTTTGCAATAATATTATGATTTGAAGTCTGTTTTCTTATGTTGTTTCATTTGATGAATATTTTAAACAGGCACTGTAGTTAGTTGACCAAAAGAAATATATTTCCTAACTTGGTGGATCAGTAAAAGAACTAGAGTTATCTTTCCTTCTTCTCATTCGTTAGAACTGAGAAGTTTATTGAAAGCCAAACACTACAATGAACATTTGTTAAAATTTCTGATTAATCCCTCGTCGTTTTCCCTTCATATCTGCTTTATCTACATTTTGCGGGCATTTAGTGTAGAATATTTCACTGTTTAAATGCGTGCACTCTTTTCCCAATACAATACCCAAAGCACACTCGCATTCATATTCCCTTTAAAAACTGATCGATTATTAAACATGCTTTCGACCAACTGAATAACCAAACCCTTATATATTAAAATATATGAAAGAAATATATATCACTGAAGGGACGAGACGGCTTAAGCTTCAAAATAAATTTTCGATATATCACTGACGAATTTATTCATGACGAAATCATCAAGCTGGAAGACCAGGAACATTTAACAGAATAATGGTTTGTTGATAAGGATCGAAAAAGAAGGTAAATGAATTTTTCTATTTTAACTCTGGTCAGTAAGATACAGCATTCTGATCAAAAAGAAGCTGCATAGCTGTGTCTATCAAAACATTTTTGAAAATTGTTTTCGAATAATTATTGATTGTTTTATATCGGTATGCTATGTCTATTCGGCTTCATTGTCCTGTGAAATATTGTCGATGTCGTTATGATTGAATGTGTTATTAAACAAGACGTCCTATCAAGTGTTTAGCTGCATTAGTGAATTATCAAATTCTAACTGAATTCGAATTTCTCGTTTCAATTTAAAGGTCTATTCTGAGTGAACAATGTAATGTGACCAGTGAAATCAATATTCTACATCTGAGAATCCTTAGAAAAAAGCAAAAACGAAGAATGGCATTGGTGATTTTTGTTCTCCATACACTCATCGGAGTAACGGGTAAAATCAATCTTCCTTTAAGTCTAATGTTGTGCTTTCAGTTTTGTATTTATTTTACTCATATGTTTAAAACGCTGATTATGCATTCATCAATGATTTATAACATGTACAGTTTTGTTGTGCTTTAAAGAATATTGAGTATAGCTTACTCGGCGTAAAAACCAACAAAGTCGAACACTTAAATTTTTCCCCAATAAATATTTGAACAGCAATATTTGCCTCGTCATGTCAGTTCCCGGCGGATCTAAGGGGCGTGTGGATCAGCTCCGATAAAGGTTTCCTAAGATTCAGCGACTCCGTGATTTATGATTATCCAGTCGTTTTACCAGCAGTAAGTTCCCTGAATTTCCATTGTGTTCAACAAAACGGGACGCATTACCTGCTTAAGTAAGATTTCATTCTTCTTGCTGCCAATATAAACTAATTGCCTATATGATATAAACATAAGAATGAAACGTTGAATTTAGATACTTATCAAATAATTCCTCAATTCAATCTTTCTGTCTCTTTCTATCTCTTTATTCTTTTATATCATTACAGATCTTCTCAAGATGTGGATGTCTTTTCTATTAAAGTTGCCGTGTATACTTGTCTTAGTTTTGATCGAGTGAAATCAGACAATTACATGTATTATGTTGCAACACCTCTAGAGAAATCAGTCAACGAGAAAATATATGCTTTGTCGAATCAGATACACACATCAATGGATGATGTCTGCATTGTTCCCAATACAATAGACAACGTGTATAGCCTAATTAAAAATGGTGAGCCATAGTTGTATTTTATAGAAAGAATTAATCATTTTGCATATATCTTATATATCTTATATATATATATATATATATATATATATATATATATATATATATATAGTTATTTCATTATTGTGCCTATCCAGTACCAGAAAACGCAAAACTAAATACAAAATCCAAACGCATGCTCAAAAACTGTTTCATGTTTAAGTGTCGACAGAGGACATAGTAAGTGTTGACTGTCCAAGTATCTTGAAGAATTCCTACGTCAGTCTATATGCAGATGAAAGCGGCACAGAAAATGCATGTATAAATGGTTCCATCAATGGATGCATGAGAAATACCCAAGTCGTCATCTCTACAAGTTCATCATGTCAGCCCAATACTTATATTCCAGGTAGTGCCACAAGCATATTCATAACTATGCATGCTTTATGTAAATTGGGTTTATCCGACAAATTTTTCATAGATAAATACCTTTCTATGCGCATGAAAAAAAGTGAACATAACGAACAATGATCAATCTCGTGAATACCACAAAGAATACAAAATTGAAAGTAGGGCAAACATTGAACACCCCCCCCCCCACCCCACCCCTCGGAAACTTCAAAGGTGGGATCAAGTACCTCGTAGAATTGACCATCTTCTTGTTGAACGGTTACACCCAGCGTGAAACCTTGGTCAGGTGAACAGAGTATTCCGTAGTCAAAATTGATATGTAAAAACCGTAAAGTTGGTATGAAAAACGTCAGACCTAATGCAGGTTGTATACTTCTAAAGATCATAGAATTTATGAAATGTTGACTTTAAACGAGACTGTTGAAACCCCTGCAACATCAACTTATCTGTTAGTAGCTTGCCTGGATTTTAATAATTGATCATACGCAGAACATGTTCTTGCGTATCGAATCAGCTGATATACATAATGTGACAAAGTAAGAGTAAGTAGTATAAAAATTTCTACACTTATGAAATCAAAGCAATCTATTTTCTTTTCAGACATCCTTCTTGTGCACTGTCTGTTTCATAAAACGCTGAATGACATCACCTATTTGTACACATGGACAGACGATACATTTTCTGCTTCATCAGTTAGTCATGGATTCATTTGCATTGTTAGTACTGACTAATTAATTGCATGTTGATTTGTCAAATAGAGGAATTATCAAATTCAAAGCAAAACAGAAAAAAAAATATGCCATGAAAAAAAATTTCAAAGAAAAATTCCTATAGGCATATTGCATCTAACTAAAATGCTAAATATCTAATGTAGAATTCTAGTGTACGAAATATGCTAAATTCAGTTATTATCTTTATAGGAGATATCGCAAGAAGAGTCCTCTACAATATTTCGATTATTTAATGATACCTGCAGAGATGTATCGCATACTTCAGAATTTCTAATACTGAAATCTAAGCAAATCAATGGTAATGCATCAAAATTTAAAGCTTTGTCACATTGATTGATGCATCATATGAAATAAAGGTCGTATTTGATGTTTCAAAGTTATCTTATGATGTTTTATATTTTGTTTCAGATACGTGTCTACCCACTACACCAGGTAAATAATACATTATATATATTTATATTATATATACGTAAAGGTACATTTAACCTGCAAATGCAAATACAGGGAAAATCACACACACACACACACACACACACACACACACACACACAATATATATATATATATATATATATATATATATATATATATATATATATTACTAGTTTTTTATGTAGACATTTTACTTTTGTAAAATTCTTCCGTTTGTCTTGAGGAAGGATAGGTCCTTCCGAAAATTTGACAATCTAATTGTGTCGTAGGTCATTATATATATATATATATATATATATATATATATATATATATATATATAATGTGTGTCGTAGGTCATTATATATATATATATATATATATATATATATATATATATAATGTGTATGTGATATACCTGCAGAAAGATTGATGCCTCCAGAAAGATTGATATTTGTTGTAAGGGACGTTGCAAATGAATTTCTCTTCTTACTGTTCGTAAAATACTCTCGTAATGTCATATGTTATATCCTTATAGAAATTAATTAGATTATCATCTCTTTGTATTCAGCTTCTCCACCACACAGAGAAACAGAGCATACAAAACCTCCTAAAAAGAAACGGGAGTCTACCAACTGGGCTATCTATTTTGCAATTGTGGTCTTCGTCATCATAATCATTGGTTTCATTGTGATCATCGTCAAATTTTTCAGAAAAGAAATGTGCGATTTATTCCAGAAGAAACCTTCTACGGAAAACCAGGAAGTGTCATTCACGAACATTGCAGCTAATTCAACGGATACACTCGATACAGAAACTTAAGATGGCATGTGTATTGATGTATCGTTCTCAGCGCATAGAGTGAGCGCGAAATAGCCTTGAAATTACACTTCTCCTTTACTCAAAAACTGTCAGTTAAACGAGTCATCTGAATATGAATATGATGAAGATTGACACTCTTATCAATGAATTCTACAGTCATGAAACATGGAACCATTTAAATCCAATTATATTTGCAAGATGGGTTTGATATTCCTGCATCTATTTTCATGTAACTGTAGATTCATATTACGTGCTATGTTTTCATTCACACTATGTGCAATAATTAGTTATCGCTTTTAGATCATCTTGCCACAACTATGCCTATATTATCATATTTATTACACTATTAGCATGAGTATATACAGGTAAGAAAGAATATTTTTTTAAACTTTGCCTGCATAGTACAATATACGTAATATATATATATATATATATATATATATATATATATATATATATATATATCCAATACTTTAGTTTTAAAGTCTTTGCATAATTTTCCTTTTCTTTTTCGTTCCTTTCTTCTTCCTGCTTTTCTTTGAATTCTTCTTTTCCCTTGGTTTTTCTTTAACTGTGACAACGCCTTTATTATTCAGCGGTTGGTTGATGTACACGTGACTTGTGATTAAAGGCAAATGAAAAGTTGTTTGGCGACCGAACTTGTGAGTTCGCTGTGATTGTTTGGTGCTAACAGTAGATATGCTCTGGGTATTCATATATGCTTTGTAGTCTAGAGGATGAACACCGGGCAAAGGTGGAAGACTCGATAATCTTGCAAAGCTAAACCGGAAAGGCAGATCTGCATCGCTGTCACTTTCTAAGGACACTGTATCGTAATCTGTTAAGATAGTAATCCATGTATTGCTACAAATATGTCATTATAGAAATGCATTGATACAATTTTATATTCCACTGTATTGTAAGCTTTCTGTTTTATTCTATGATACAAATGAGAATTTTCTCATTCCCACCACAGAAAAACGAGACTTGACAGCGCACAGACATCGGTTTTCATGCTAAAACAGATATCAACTAGGCCGAGACAGCTTTTGTTGTTCCGTTCTCGTACGTGGATGGAGATGTCAATTTCAGATTATATGAATTTTTACGTCTCTTGGGCAAATGAAAATTTGATAAATAAATCCCACAAAGCATAAAAAATTCAGAATAGGGTAACACAGACCCCTAGACACACCAGAGGTGGAATCAGGCGTATAAGCGGACTAAGCACTCCCTGTTGACTGATTACACACGCTGTTATCCCTACATTGTATATTTTGATCGGGGCCTCCGTGGCCGAGTGGTTAGAGCAACCGGCTCAAAATCACAAAGCCTCTCACCTCTGTCGGCGCGTGTTCGAATCTCGGCCGCGGCGTCATGTGAGCAAGTTTGCCAGTTTACTTGCGGTACGTCGGTGGTCTCTTCCCAGGTACATTTTATCTGGGTTCTCTCCACCACCAACAAAAACTGGACGCCACCAGATAACTGAAAAATTGTTGAGTGTGGCGGAAAGCAATAAATAATCAATCATTCAATTAATATATTTTGATCACGTAACCGGAGTTATCCGCAGTCAAAAATACTACGTTAACAATATCTAACAATTGGTATGAAAGTTGACCTAATGACAGGTTGTATTTGCAAATGGAAAAGGCGACGATTTGCGAATAAAGTCATTATAACGACTAGTCTGCGAAATGCTGACTTCAAATGAGTTTGCTGAAACCCTTGTAATGTGAACGTTAACAAATCGGGTGTTTATATAACTTTTCGCTGGTTTTATTTTTCTATATGAGTTAGCTTTCTTTTGGGATAATACAGACATTATGCATATCCCATTAATTTCCGTGGTAAACTGATAAATAAATACATGAAGTTTGGTGGATATGTAATAAATTTGAAAAACGTCTCATTGATCAATTTCCATCTGTAAAAATCTTTGAAATGATGCTGTGGATTTAGTGATGTACATAACCATTGCTCAAGAAAAAATAGATTAAATATATTTTTAAAATGAAGAAAGAAAATGTTATCATACACTGAATTATTTCAATTCCATTCTAGAATGACTGATGATTTTTCAATGCACTTCAGAGAATAATGATATATTTGAGGGGAGGACTATTGCAGGAACAAATCATCAATAGCAGAGAGCTTTATCAGCTTTACCTACAGACCCTCTATACCCTAATCAGACAGATTTTGTAGATGTAAAGGTGCAAACCGTAACTTCTATATCACTTGGTACCAGCTTGCAATTTTTTCACCAACACAATTATTCCAGAGGTATCTCCCCATTAAGTATCTAACGTGTCTAATGGTCTTAAAACCAGAGAAGTATGTGGCTAGAGGAGAAAACGTTTTTGCTTGAAATGTTATCCAAAGATTTATATTATTATTATTTATTATTTATTGCTTTCCGCCACACTTAACAATTTTTCAGTTAGCTCGTGGCGTCCAGTTTTTGTTGGTGGAGGAGAGAACCCAGATACAATGTACCTGGGAAGAGACCACTGACCTTCCGCAAGTAAACTGGCAAACTTTCTCACATAACACCGCGGCCGAGATTCGAACGCGCGCCGACAAAGGTGAGAGGCTTTGTGATTTAGAGCCCGATGCTCTAACCACTCAGCCACGGAGGCCCCTAAGATTTATAATCTTTCAGTAAACAGAAATTCGAGAACCTATTAGTTAGCTCATAATGAAAAGAAACACTTTCAGAGTGTAGTAGATAAAGACACCTTAATTCAATAATTCGAATTCGGAAAAGAAAACGCACTGGCTCTTTGACAGTGATATACACGATTTGTATGCATTAAGCCGAGATAAGATATTATACATGGACAATGATTTTCAAAATCTATCCTCAGACTATTGAACGCAATCACTCTTACCTATGGAACTGGAATACACTGTTGATCGAGTGGATTGAATCACCCCTGATGTAACCTTTCTTGTCTGTGAGTTGCCCATTCCGTCTTGATTCCCAACCTTTCCCTTGCTACACCCAACCACATTTCCCAGGGTGAAAAATTTTTTTGAACGCCGCAAGCAATGCACTATACTAATTCCTACAATCAATTCGAGTTAGTCTCAGAATTAAAACACCGAGTGTCATTACAAATATTACAGGTACACCATTAAAAGGGACCTTAAATAAATTTGAGTTGAGAAACATATTCGAGGTAACTTACCTGCATTTCTGAATTCATGATGGGTTATACTTTAGAGTTTCAGTGTACATGAAAGGAATTTAATCTTGTATGAATAAACACAGACTTCGTTAATCTTTGATCGGGTTTAAGTAATCGGAATTAAACTACTGTTTCTTTGCCTGATTTACACACACGAACGAAGTCAACTGTAAACTATCATATATGGAGAAAATGGTGATAAGTTATCATTTTGTAAATCATTTGTAAAGTTAAAAGCTAGAAATTAGTTTATTTTGTTATTATATTCGTTATAATGATATGTTACGAATACAATCTGTCATTAGGTAAAATGCTGTCTGACATGTTTCATACAATTGAGGTCGTTCTTTGCTCATTGATTTCACTTCACTGCAGATTACTCCGTTTACCTGTTCACGACGGTTATGACCGGTCGACAGGGGATGCTTACTCCTCCTAGGTACCTGATATCACCTCTGGTGATTTTATTATTTTATAGGATTATGAGATTGATCACTGTTCGTTATCTTCCACTATCATTCACGATGTAAATTGGTGATTTCAACATTGTATTATAATGATTTATTTTCTCAAATAGTTTCAATATTTTTATCATGCATAGATAACTGGTCACATTAGCCAGGTGGTTAGGGCATTCACTGCCCAACTGGAAGGCCCGTACCATGGCCCTGTCAAACCTAAAACGTTACCATGGGTATCAACCGCCAGGTATTAGAAGAGCACATTATAAGTCTTTCCGATGAGACCTTAAACAAAGGTTCCGTGTCACGATAGGAGTTAGAACATTAAATAACACTCACTGCTACGACCCTGAGTGTCGTCTGTCAAAAATTGTGGCACATCTCTTAAAGCTGGCGACAAGTGAAAATTTTCAAATGCGATAATATACAAAGAAACAAATAACACACACAGATATATATATATATATATATATATATATATATATATATATAGATGAAGTGCCACAACTTTAGACCATTGCTCTATGCACAGCGCTCAAAATACGGCCGTGAGGGTTTTTATTGTACTGATACCACGGCATGCGCGAGACTCGAACTCACGACCTCCCATTCCAGAAGTGAACGCTCTAAGCAACGAGACCAGCATCTAAAGAAAATCTTTATAGATATCCTTCCCTTTCATATTACAGAAGATTTTCTTCGTTTATAAAAATATAAACATTGCTTTTACATGATAGAGAAATTGTTTTCTAATACAGTGCAATTACCTTTAAAATAAAATGATCTATATATTACTTTTGATGTATATTATAGATAAATGACTGCTCAAAAGATCACGTATCGTCAGAACTGCATTTTGACAAATCTTCAAACTTTGGCAGCTTGACAAATCCATTATAATTCTGAAACCATATTAAATGTATCTCATTCAGGAATGTTAAAAAGTAGTATGAAAAAATACAGAGCAAAAAACAACAAAACCCAAGAAGGAAAATATATCGCAACGTTTTTATTGTTCAATCCGTATAAAAGTAATAAAAACAGTCCTCAAGTACAACGTATTAACAATTGATCAGATAATAGTACATCACACAAAATATCCGAATATACGAAAGGATTTAGATACTGTCAACGTGGACATTTACGCGTAGGAGTTATTTACACTTAATTCGCGATTACAAGACCTTCGTGTAAATTACCCCCACGCGAACTATTTCCATAGTTACGAAATCTATTAAAGACACTGACATCGCGTAATTAAACGCTACGCGTATGGTTTACAAAGGAAATATCAACATATCAGCATGAATACCAACAGGCGGATATATCCACGTTTACAGAGTAATGTGTATGTAAGGACGAGACTGTGATCGAAATAAAGTTCACGAAACGAAATAGTATATCCAATATTCAATCAAACAATAATATACAGATTCATTAGGAATTGAACATATACAAGTATCAACAGATTTGATAAACTTAACGATGACTGTTTTTACAATTGCACCAAAGTGTCTCCTTATGAAATATAAACATAACAACACTGAATATGAGCATCACAAGGAAAATACCACGAACATTATGAGTGGTTTGATATGAAGCCCAAAAATGGAAACACCTTCCTTCTGACTGCTACAGAACAGTTCACATTCTAACCGCATACTCTGCCATTTATAATCATTTTCCTTTTTTGGAATTTCTACGATTTTTGTTGCCAGGTTTAGCTTCTTGTGTATTGTGTTTATTGAGTTTAGGTTTGTCGTTCGTCTTTTCGTTATTTTTCTCTTTGTCCTTTTCTTGTTTCTTTCCCTGTTCCTCCATGGTCTTGTTCTCCTGTTTCAACTTCGATTTCTTTACTTCTAAAACATCGTGCAATGTGTTTCGTTTCGGATCTGCGAGCTCACCGACATCAAAGCTCTTCTTGGAGGCAATTTTCGGAAGAAGTACGAACTTAGCGATATTGTAGAAGGTAAAGGGATTGTCCTCATCCTCTACACTGTCTACTGAGATAGCGTCGGCATCTGCAATGAACAATTTGTTGTATTTTTCATGAGCACAAAAATAATCAGAATTGGGTCAGCCACAAGAAGTGAAAGTACGAGATAAATGATCAACTCACCGTGCAGAAATGTGCTCCAATCTACGTATTTGTGCTGTGAGCTATTTCTATGACAAAGAATATACGTTGCGTTGCAAGTGATGTGAAACGTTTCTACATAAGCATTTAGCATGTGTTAATAACATACATTGAACAACTGATTAGTTTTGTGAACAAACTTTATTGCATTGAACACTATAAATATCACACTTTTATATCACAATCTTTTATATCACAGTTCTTCAACAAATGAACAAGACATTTACGTTTTATAAACTTCACAAATACAAAATTCTTTCACACAAAATAGAAATTCCCACACGTCTACTGCAGTGAATGTATAAAGAGAAAACCACTGTTGTGACAAATATGAAACTCCTTCATGAAACAGATAAACTTAATTATCTAAAACTGCTATTTTCCTTATAAAATGACACTGCAGTTTAGAGCACCTTTGGGGTTGGAGTCTCCATTGTTTACTTAAAAGACGTTTGAAAGACTTGCACGATTCAACTGGAATATTGCTAGCAATTGGGACTTTCACAGATCGAGGACGGATAGTTCGCGTAATAAGGACTTTCACATTTTATTTCTGGATGATAAACGGACTCCTGTGAGCTGTACAGCTTCTCGCATGAACGATACAATTGATTATATGAGTGGTAAAGAAAGCGGGCATCAGAACGATAGATTTCCCTCATTCCTACAAGACAAAATTTGGAAACAATATTTTCAATCAGTGGTTTAATTACGAAAGGACGAATAAGGGGCGAAAATTGGAAGACGATTGCATAAAGGGTAAACAGTCAAGAAATTAATTAAATTGTGGTAATTTCGGGAAGAAATTAATACGAATTATTTTAGGACAATGGGGTGTAACTCTAAGAACATTGAAAATGCACCACCACTGGTGCATCTCTCTCTCTCTCTCTCTCTCTCTCTCTCTCTCTCTCTCTCTCTCTCTCTCTAAAATTTGCATATACAAATTATATATACATATTATATTTTTCGATGCAATTACGTACATGATAATTGTGGATGTTAAAATGTGAGATCGATGACACATAATATTTTTTTTAAGTTCTATATATATATATATATATATATATATATATATATATATATATATGTGTGTGTGTGTGTGTGTGTGTGTGTGTGTGTGTGTGTGTGTGTGTGTGTGGTATTTTAGATATTGACTAAGTAATGCACGTCATACATTTTCAAATAAGCTATCTATTCATCTAATCACCCATTATAATAATAACCTTGTATCTGTTTCTAACCATTCCCTACATTGGAAAAGAAAGTGGCAGATGAATGAAGTTCCACACGTGAAGTGGGTGTCTAGTACTGTTTACAATACACAGGGCTTCTATAACACAACACAGTCACACATGTTAGAAAAGTTAGCACTGTGGATAGAACGTTACAGCAAAAACACAAAATTAACATTGGATATAGAATTACCAATATTAATCTGTATTATATAGTTTGCATTGTGAATACATACAATTCATATATAAATATAATTTCAGATGTTGTAACATATATCTTTTTTAAAAAATCGAAAGATCTTTAACGTGTTACATTTTCAGTGGGAGGAATGTGTTTATCAATTAAGAATGTTGAGATATCACAAGTAAAAAGACTGCCAATCGAACCTCTTTTGGATGGTTTGGTGGTGTCCTTTTTCTCGGACAATGCATACAATGGTTCCACCTTCGGAAGAGGATCCAAATTTGGCTCTACAATAGGTCCGATTCGAAGAGGTCTCTTAGCTTTGAATCCAGGGATTGGATCCAACTTGTTCATTTTAAAAACGGTATTAGTCACGTGTTCTCCCTGCTCCACATTGCTTTCCGGGGAACCGGGTCTCTGCTTCTTGCATTTCTGAGGAGGACAGTATCCTTTCTTCGTCAGAATTATTATTAAAATAATCAGAGCTATGATGAACAGGGATCCTAACACTATCGTGATGTAATACACAGCGCTGGATCCTCCTTCTACTTCTTCATCTGAAGAAGTAACATATGAAATTGGTCACCGTATTTCAAATACAGTAAATATACGGGAAGTGTTGGGGACAAACAACTTTGATTCGTTATAAATGAAATTCAATATATCCAATGAGGTCATAAAATCACTTCTCTTTAAGCGTGAACTCATAATAATTGTCTTTACTGAAACAGGTTTTACTGTAGCTTGATAAAATGTATAATTGAAGTCAGACCAGCAATAACAGTTATTAGTGTATTAAATCTATACTTATATTGCTGTTCATGGTTGACAGAGGTCAGTGATTCATAGCTATGAATGTGTATAGCGACTAAACATGTACCAAATTGTAGATTGAAGTCGTGATAAGAATATGTAGACAGTTAGATACATGTCCCAGTGGAAAACTTACAACACGTTGTAGTGGCACTTGTAAATGATAATTTGAGCCCCGGTGAGGACACAGTAGTTGCTGTCTGTGAACTATCTGAACAAAAATTTGGGAACATGGTCGCTGAAGCTCCGCTAATTACCTGCAAAATATTTATTTAGATTTAAAAGAATTTAAAAAAGCATTGGTATGATAGTTCAATTTTTCTGCAAATTTTTTTTAAATATACACTTTTTAAAATTTTTAAATACATACACTATTGTCTCTTTTAAAAATTTGGTAAGCTCTTTTTTCCGATGATATGCTTTACTCACTAGACAGGCAAACTGAAAGTTGACTCCTGAGGTGTATGAATAGGTCGTTGTCCCAACAACAGAGCTGTCATTGTTCCACAAGGACACATACGTGTACCCTCCGCTTGACACACTATGCAGACAGGTCCAGAAACCACCAGCTACAATCATATACATTCATCTAGTATTACCTCCAGGGATATAGAAACGAGCCCCGATTGTTTATTTAATGTTTGATTTTTTCAGCTTTTATATATAAAAGGTCAGTCACAGAAGGGGAAATAATAAATGCTCTTGTGTACAAGATTAAAATTACATTTTTCATCGTATCATTATTCTACACTTGTTTGTATGAGAAACCTTGGCTCCTATTAGTTTCCATGGTTTCAATGCTGCTTGAATGAAATCTCTCCTAGATTTCCTTCAAGCTACATGTACATTTCTTACACAAATATTACATACATATATTAATTTCTATTGGAGTTCAAAGTCAAATGTTCAAGGTTTGGGACGCTGAAACGGAAATATCGAACATTTGTAAACAGTTTCATCCAAATTTTTGTCATATTTGCAGTAATTATGTCATGATAGATTCTGTCTCATTTGTGTTCAAGGTGACATGTCAATGTCACTGAAAAGATGTTTTTCAGATTTGTACGTATGATACTTTGTATATTCATATTATTGTCTAATGTTATTTATAGTAACAGGACATGGTCGCTATAAGGCGAGAAAATTGTAGTTTTAAACAAAATCCCTAGAGAGAAATTCTATTTAAGGATCTGGGTCTCAACTGGTTTTCAAAAGGGAATGTAAAACAAATGATAAGATATCTCTACGAGGAATATGGTTTTGACTAGTACTGGTTTTTCAGTTAAAGGAAGGACCAAGAATATTGGATTGTTTAAAATCCCTTGTATTTTCTCACCTATTTCAACATTACTTGAATAAATGATTGTTTTAAATGAAATCAGACTTAAGAAATTTGTGAAAATGGGTATGAATGAAAAGGTCAAGATAACTAACAGTATTCAATCTCATAATTCCTATACAAAATACAAATCAGAGAGATGAGCAAACACGGACCCCTGGTCATACCAGAGGTGGGATCAGGTGCCTAGTGCCAGGTGCAGAATAAATTTGCTAACATTAGTCACTAGGTTACGACAAATCCTGGAAAATCTTACTTTTGGGAGGGAAATGTTGCAATGATGTTTTTTTTTTATCGGGTTTAACCTTGGTTGGTTGGGGAAAGGAAATAAAGAGTGGGGGGATTGGTCAACCCTAGTCTACGTACTACAATTAACCAATTCCTACACTTCATCACAATAAAGTAGTTCTAAATGGTGGCACTTTATTCTTTAGATATTTTTCCATTATAATTCACCTAAATGCATATTTTGTTACCATTTCATTTACATTTCTAATGTGCCAAAATTACCATTGCAATAAGTATGTCGATAAATCTTTATCTCTTAGCTTACTTGAGAATTTGTGAGTATTTCCACACCCGGCGTCATATGTAAATCTCATCTCTGTTCTGTCGGTACAACCATCCATCACGTTATTAGAACACGTGGAACTTCCGGTTGAGTCAGTAATCGTAACGGCGCTATATGATGCCAGTAGATCGCTAGGACATGTGGCTTCAGATGCCCCCGTCGTGATCGATCCTAATATTTGAATATGAAATATGATTAATTAACGCCCACAGTGTTTTAACTTGATATCTGATTTTCAGTCATTTAACAACACTGAACAAATGATTACCATCATTAAAGTGATCGTTTACACATTTAATGGCTTCATTTTTTACAAAATTACATAAAGGTAGACTTATACACTATTGTATGAAACGATATCCTCATAGGAAATGTATTTATATATGTATAGATATTACCTATATAAAATAAAAACGTAAGCTCACCTTGGAATCTGTATTTGATTAATTGTGCATTTGAGTTTCGTTCAAAGTGAAGGCTGACAAATAGCATGTAAACAGAAGTAACAGTGAACAAAAATCACACAACAGAAAAAAAACAAAACACCGCAAATTGAAAACAGTGCAACCCAAAACATAAAACTGAATGAAAAACCCTAAATAAATTCGATATTGATATTGACTGTGCACATATTGCAGACAGTAATAATAATGATAACCCAAGCCTCATTTAACCAGGTCTCCATTATGTAAAACTAAGGAGTGAAATTGAATTGAAGTAGCAATGGATATCACAATACACAGGATGAAACGTCACTCCATGCAAAAATAAAACGCTACTTTCTATATAACAAATACATCTGCACAACACGAAATAAAAAGCATAAAACTGAGATCTATATAGCTATTTTTACCATCTTTAACTAGCATAACAAACGTTGATGTGTTGTACGGTTCTGCTATATCACATGTGTTCTCGATTGTTCCCGTTGCCACGGAGTCTATGAAGCCCTTAATGTTGTCATTGTTTGTTCTCGTGATCGCTAGAACATGACAAAAAGTTTAAGTTCTATCAAAGCATTTTGTTGCACACATATTGAAAGATAATTCTATCCTTTTCTTATTACATGTAAGCGCTGTCATTTGGACATCAATACTATATTCAACATTTAATGTCGAACCATGGTCAAAGAATTTATTTTAAAATCCTTACCATTTCTTCAACAAGTCAAAACTTCTTTTTATGTGCATGTTCACGTTTTATCAAAATTAATTATATTAGTAACAAAACTTATGTGAAGGTTGAAATCTGTACCTGTGATGTTCACATATCAGTGCCCCAAACAAATTTGACAATTTGCTTTAACACTATATTAGTGACCAGACAAGTGAAAATGTCAGTTTCTGGTATAAAGCAAGGATTTCCGTACCGCTCTTGACTAGGGTGACAAATGAGCCTGTATTATACGGCTCAACCTGATTACAAGCACTTGTTGTGTCGACCGTTACTGCATCCACCCGGCCAAAGACATTGTCATTGTTGGTCAAACTGATGCCTTTGTTAATAAGTACATTTTCAGTTAAGTGTGTTCTTCTAAAAACTGCCAGACAGTTATCAGCTTTATATTACGTTTTAGAACTATGTCTTGTATTAGTCAAAAATATTTCCAAACTAAACTAGCCCAAGAATTTGCTATTGATTTTTTAAAGCCTAACCTTCACTTAATTAAGAGATAGCTATTGAAGTTCTGTCATTGTCATTCAAATGATATAAAAAATTGTGCTTATTCATATGTTCGTTATTTAATGCAAAGATATCACTTACTTGTTCCGTAATAATAATAATACTTTGTGCTGGAAACTCTCCAAAATTCAAGACATATATAACCACGAATGTATTGCCCAAATACTAGGGCGGTATCCGTAGCTCTGAAATCAACAACAAACCGTATACATTCTCTTTTTACAAACAAACATTTTAAGTATTCTGATTTTAATTATTGTATGAAACCAAATTAAGAATTGATATGAATCCATATTATGGGTGATGTTAACAAATGAAACAAACCGGTCGCGGTAGCACAGTAGTAGAGAACGGAAAAGTGTAAGTTCGTGCAATGGCTGCGTCAAACCTAGGAAGTGAACATTAGAAGTGATTGCTCCTTCGCCAAACGCTCGACATTTAGAAGTGAGAATTACGGGTCTCGAATATAACCTTAAAAACGGAGGCAGACGTTGGCACGTTAAAGAACCCTTACTGGTACGGTCGTAAGCGCTAGGCGTAAGTCTAAATTTGTGGTACTTCACCTACAACTGGTAACGCCTTAGTATGAGTGAAAAACTTTCGACGGAACGTAAAATAAATAATAAAACAACCAACGGATGAAAATTGTCTATTCTTTTTGTTTTACTAGTATCAAAAGCACAATCAAAAGCATAATATAGAAACGATATCAGTTACATTCATTGATTGTACATTATACATGACTAGCCGCAAGAGATTATTCCGTCACACAAAATTGAGAAAAATAATCAATTTTAGGATACATTTTTTCCACATGTAAATGTCTGATCTGCAAGAAATCTAATATATTTTGTTGATATGCTTAAAGCTTTTGGACTTTAATCTCTTCATATCCAGATTCAACAATTAATCATTTAAAGCTGAAGGAATATGCACTCAGATACAAGTTATTTTATTTCGATCAATTATTGATATAAGAGTCCGCACACAAATTTAATCATCTATTTATACAGAATGGAAGTTTATCAATCTTGATACGTAAATCCACCACCTGGCTTTAATATATCAGCCGGGCACTGGATTGAGAAGATTGTTTGGCTCCCATTAAAATACCAGTGTTTCCTTATCTACTATTTAAGCCTTTTTTCGTCTCTAGGATTATGAAGGAACGTAATCCATTTTCATTTCCTACCCCACTAGAGTGCTTGAACCTCAAGAGGAGAGAGTACCGGGAAACGTTAATCGATGATAAGATGTCTAACATAAGAAGCAGCATTATGAATTATAAAGAAAGAAAGTATTTCACCATCCAATATATTACATTCGTCTAGCGCAACGTTGCTTAAAGAATGTAAAAATCAGAAACGTCTTGGACTCTAGAGAAACCGTTTTGTACCTTAAAAGATATTTCCTGTCACTCTTTATGTAGCATTCGAAATCTAACGACTGTACAGCAGCGGACATATAAATGGGGTACCCTGTCAGGTGCGTGGAGTTGAAGGTCAATTTTCCTTTGTAACCACTGTACCAGTCCCCCTCTATCTCTGTAGGAAATGTGCAGGTACTTTCTAAAAGGCAAAGAGAAGAGAAAATTTAAAATGATTCAACATGGTAACAGTTTCAGTAACTGCTTTACTGGGATATTTCTGTATGAAAGGAAAAGGATCACCTCTGTATTGACTCACATATACCTAGATACGTGTTATTATCATTGTATAAAACATTCTTTCGAACCACAATTGCTCCTATCAAAAGAAACGACGAGATTCAAATAAACCCATACACTCTGAACCGTTTATAATAGATTTGAGTAGAGACTTGTCTCTGATTTTATATGAAAAGAAAAGAACATCGAACGTTTTATCATTATTTTTTATGGTTGTGACGAATTGGATAACATCGAGTGCAAAGAATATGGAAGTTGTTCTACATTTTCCGAAATAATAGGTTTTTGAGTTTCCATTGTTCATTTGAAGGTAAATCAACCAATACCGTGGTACAATACACTTTGCTTTTTAATTGTAATCGAACTATAAATCGTTCGGGTTTTGCCATTTAAACTTTGCTGCATTTTGCTCATGAATTGCAGATGAATTGTTGGATCTAATTAAAATCCTTTTACTTGACCACCTTCGAAGATTAATGGGTCATAACTGGTTTTTCTACACGAATTCCACATGCATACATGTACAACAGAAGAATGTGGAACAGAAAATAATACGGGAATGTCAAAACGATCTCCATACAAAGCGACTTGTTTCAAAATCTTAACAATCGTTCAATTTGGAGACCTGAAGTTGTATAACAGATTTCAATTTATGTCCTCGTAATTTTACAAAATCTACAAAACTTGTCAATTACAAAAACAAAACAAAAAATGAGAGAGAGAGAGAGAGAAAGAGAAAGAAAGAAAAAACCCTCGTCGATTAAGGAATATTTTCAAACCAATGTATCATTGCAAACCATTTTAACAGTAAATCGAAAGTTGACATCTAAGCTATCGCGTTTTATTATTAATATTATTATTGTTGTTTTTTTTTGGGGGGGGGGGGTTGTTTTTTGTTTTTGGGTGGTTTTTTTTTGTTGTTTTTTTTTTTTTGGTTTTTTTTTTTTTTTGGTTTTTTTTTGGGGGGGGGGGTGTTTTTGTGGGTTTTTTTGTTTGTTTGGTTGGTTTTTGTGTGTGTGTGTGTGTGTGTGTGTGTTTTTTTTTCTTCTTCTTTTTTTCTTTTTTCTATTGTTTTGATTTTTGTTGAGTGTTTTGTGTTATTTTTTTTTGTTTGTTTTAATTTTTGTTGTTGTTTGTTTGTTTTGTTTTGTTTGTTTGTTTTGTTTGATTGTTTTTTACATTAAAAACTACTCCCTGGATCTACCTAATTTTAAGAACATAGTGGATTTGGTATCTAACCTCTTTCGTTTTGTTTTGTAAAAGAAAACGCAATTTTATCGCTCTATGCTTCCAATGTTTTAGATTTTCGGGAGAGACGAGCAGATTCCCTTGGAGATCCTGTTGTGGAATCTGAAGCACCTGTTTTTGGACTTTATATCTCCTGTTGTGAATCCTGATGTTTCTGTTGTAGAATCTAGAGCTCTAAATTTCCTGTTCTAGAATTTAGAGCATTTCTTTCAGTCTCTACTCTCCTGTTGTAGAATTTAGAGCACCTGTATAGGCTCTACATGTATATATCCTATTGTTGGATCTAGAGCAAATGTTTAGACTTTACATTTCCTGTAGTGGAATCTAGAGCAAGTGTTCTAGACTCTACTCTCCTGTTGTGCAATCTAGAGCACCTGTTTTGAACTCCGCATGCATCACCTGTCGTGTAATCTGAAGTTCCTGTTTTGGATTCTACGTTTACTGTTGTAGAATCTAGGGCTCTAAATCTCCTGTTTCAGGATCTAGAGCACCTGTTTTGAATTCTACATCTCCTGTTATGGAATATAGTGCACTGTTCTAGACTCTTCTCGCCTGTTGTGGAATCTAGAGCACTGTTCTAGACTCTTCTCGCCTGTTGTGGAATCTAGAGCACCTGTTCTAGACTCTTCTCGCCTGTTGTGGAATCTAGAGCACCTGTTCTAGACTCCTCTCGCCTGTTATGGAATCTAGAGCACTGTTCTAGACTCTTCTCGCCTGTGGTGGAATCTAGAGCACTGTTCTAGACTCTTCTCGCCTGTTATGGAATCTAGAGCACCTGTTCTAGACTCTTCTCGCCTGTGGTGGACTCTAGAGCACTGTTCTAGACTCTTCTCGCCTGTTATGGAATCTAGAGCACCTGTTCTAGACTCTACATCTCCTGTTGTAAACTCTTATATTCCTGTTATGGATTCTAAACCTCCTGTTGTGGAATCTAAAGTTCCTGCTTTGAAATCTGGTGTTCTTCTTGTGGAGTATGTGCTTTTTGCTGTAGTGACTGGAGCTCCTCCTGTTATGGAATATCGAGTTTATCTGGGATCTGGAGCCTGGGATTCCTCTTATGAAATATATTATTCTTGCTGTGGACTCTGAAGCTCCGGTTGAGGATCAGAAGCTCCTCATATGGGTTTTGGACCTTCTCATATGGAATTGATGCTTCCACCGTCTAGTCTAGGGCTCCTGTTATGGTTTCTGCTTGTGGAATGTGGAATATCTTCTTGTGGAATTTTGAGCTCCAGTTTAGAAGTCTAGACCTTGTCTTGAGGAGTATGGAACTCCTCTTTTGGAGTCTGTGATTTTTATTGTAGAGTTGAAGCTCCCGTTTTGGAGGATGGATTTCCTTTTGTGGAATTTGGAGCTCCATTGTGGATCTCCTCGTGGGGATCCGGGTTGTTAGAATAGATTCTCAGTACCCCTTGCTTGTCGTAAGAGGGGACTAAATGGGGTGGTCCTTCGGATGAGACCGCAAAAACTGAGGTCCCATGTCACAGCAGGTGTGACACGTTAAAGATCCCTTCCAGCTCAAAGGCCATAAGCGCCGAGCATAGGCCTGAACTTGCAGCCCTTCAACGGCAATTGTGACGTCTCCATATGAGTGAAAGATTCTCAATCGGGAGGTTAAACAATATTTAATCAATCAATCAACCTATTGTGGATATGAAGTTTTTCTTGAGGAGTTTTAAACCCCCTTTGTGGAGTTGCACCTTCTTGTAGGATGACACGAGTTGTTGAATTTGAAGCATCTATCATAAAGATTAGGGGTCCCGTTGTAAGTGGCATGTTTTAGTCAATACTAACACTAACAGACTTACTTTATACAATGCACTGAAGCAAATGCTGTTTAATGTATCACATGAAGAGATTGACAGCTCTACATTATCTTAAAATGAGTTGTTGTTGTTGTTGTTCTTGTTATGATGTTTGTTTGTTTTCCATGTGTGACCGGTCGACAGAGGATGCTTACTCCTCCTAAGCACCTGATCCCACCTCTGGTATGTCCAAGGGTCCGGGTTTGCCCATCCCTCTCACTCTTATTTTCCATAGGAATACTCTTTGTTATCTTGGCCTTTTCATGAAGGATGTTTTACGTTAAGGGTTGCAACAATTAATTTACGAGACAATTGTATAATCAATGTCTATCACAAGACCATAAGTGATTAACGGCAAAATGATGTAAATATTTTATCAATATAAATAAGATGAATAATTTCGGTATAATTTTATCAGTAAATATTCCCTGATTAATGAGAGCATGGATAATAACACCACAAAATGTCTCACCCCTGACCTAGCCTTAAATAAGAGGCTATTCATTACAGTTAGCTTTTTTTAAATTTAACCATTTTCTGACGTCACTGTCTTCGATATTTTAGTTGATCATGTACACACATTCGTCAGGTTTGCTTAGCTCTCTTAATCTCACAGTGTTGATTACAAGTCTTCAAAATCCAGGTGCATTGTGATTATAGAGAATGATAAATGGATTTGAAATATTGCACAATAAAAGGCATAATAAAACTTAAGATTCTTGAACATGCTATTCATGGTTTCTTTTGTCAATGTTTCAAAATTTCAGTACATCCAACACAGAAGAAAGGAAAGTGCAATTATGCAATAGTAATGTTTAAATTGAATATTTACATAAAAGTTATATCATATTTAAATAAAATGGTTGCTTTAGGATTTTGAAAATAAATCCGAATTGCACACAAAATCCACCGACCAGATAGACAAATATCTTGCATATATAATGACGAATTAGATAGAATACATTAACAGTGAATATGGGTTTTCGGCGAAAAGAATTGAGTTTAAAAGAATTCAAATATTTCGATCATTGATCTTGGATCAGAAATGGAAATTAGAATGCGATGAAAGTTCAATGAAAACGAATTTGAAATGTATATGGAGTATTGATGTTAATTCAAAGAAAATGGTAGAATTTTCTAATAGACAACCCAATATGCCAGTCTTATAATAAAAGAATTAATCAATATCGATCTGAATTGCAGCATCATAAAGAGAGACAAGGTCTGACCTTCGAAAACCTTGTCTTTTCAATTGATAATGAATCGTGACTTTTTTTTTAATTGGAGAATCACACATTTCAATAAAAGATGATGCAGCAAAAAAAAAATCGATGTGCTCCTTTTTGTACACGATGTAACTCATTATCCAAAACAGTCTCCACGCTTGATTCATCGGTTTTATTATTTACTGTTAATGGGATATAAATTCTTCATCAACGCGAAAATACACGAGAATCTCATCAATGTTAACTAAGCGCTTTACAAATGGGTTTTGTTCGGTTGAATCGTTATATTTATTCATTAAATTAAATCAATGGCTAAATAAATTTTTACTTTGTTCAGATGACTTTGAGTAGATGAATACAGTGAAAGCTATTATTGTATTTTATAAATCTGAATATACATTGAATATAGAATTGATTTCTCTCCATAGTTATGGTTTAAAATTCCAAACCTCCAGTACAGACACGTTTTGCTTATAGTATTGCATTTGGTTTGGGATTTATAATATATACCAAACACTGAATCAATTTTTCGAAAAAGAACATGAGGTATAAATTCAGTTTGTGTATGTAGCGGAGATTCTAAGGGAATTTCTCATTAATCTGTCAACTTTAAGCAGATGTACAGTATTTATCCGTGTTTGCTTTTATCAATTGTGAATTGTCTGATATGCGCACCTAGACATTATCGAGCAAACGACAATAGGAGACGTAGTTATCATTCTTGCATGTTTTTGCACATCTCACTTTTATAAGCCGTTTTCTTTTCACGTTTAAAAGGACAAACATACTACTAATAATAATAATTGGAAAACCATACAAAAGAATTAAATGCTAAACGCAGACATATTACCAGAATTCATCGAAAGCTTAGTTTTATTTAGATCATGAATAACATTTCTCTTTTATTTGTGATGTAAAGATTTAATATTATTACTAATCTCGTGGGTCTAAGTTCATCCGACTCTTTTAAGCTGGTAATGTTGAACCCTATGGGTTTGATCATGTCTCTCAGTCTTTATCAAAATTTTACACGGATTTAACATATCCCGTGGACGTTTTCCATTATAAATTATTTCATTTTTGTTTTCATCAATAATTCTTTATGAGTAGTATTACATTTTACATAACATTGATATATTCCACACCCTTATTTAATATAATTGAATTCTTACTAAATTTTGAATTGAGTGTTCACTACTATTTAGAAATTATTTTACAAACATTTATTTACAATTTAAACGAACAAGTTCCAACGAGAGAGAGAATAGAAATAAAGATTGGTTTTCCATTAATTCATTTATCATTTATCTTTTTATTGATCATTTCACTGGTCCGAATATATTTTGATAAATTATTAATTTAAAGCATGGCCCGAGATAGTTATCACTTCTATTTAAAGAGGAAATTTTAAAAGAAAATTCAGCGGGTAATAATTTAATTGGATTTTCAGTCCAAAAGAGATGAAGGATTTCCTTACCTGATGACGTTGGGAAGATGGCGATGATTATAAAAGTTATCCAGCAGAAGTTGAAGATCATGTTCTTCCTTCTCTTCAAATTTACACTCATATGAATCCACACACTGACAAATAATATAACGAAAAGCGACTAAAATAAATCCACCGAAACTTGTTTTCTAAATCAAGTCATTTTTCTCTTCTCCTCCTCCATTTTGCTGTTTTTCGCCACATTAATTAAATGTCATCTATATAAAGCCTTTTTTTTACTTAATTCCATGAACTTTTAAGTCCGGCTTAAATATATCCAAATCCATGCGAACGTTGAAACAAATATGTCTGTGTGTGTGTCAAAACTATATTGATCTGTAATCTGGTAATGTATTTTACACGTTTGTATATTAATATCAACCTAGGTGAAACTAACAAAGTCTTAATCCGCAAATAATACCAATCTCCGGACTTCTTTCTGTCGACGGGTTTAAATTATGCATCGATTTTAAAACTGCATTATTAAAAATTTACCCTTTTACAAGTACTCGCTGTACCGTCGTGGAAACGAACGGGGTATTGAAGAGTTTAAATCTCTTGAAATCGCTTGACAATCATATTTTCATTACATCATTGTTTGTAATGGAGACACGTTTAATGACGACATCATGGGAAACTTTCGATTGATGAAAGTACGATCGTCAAACTCAGCTGGTCATTACATAGTTGACAGAAATGCATTGACATTTGCATGTTTTCAATTATGCAATTTATTGTAAATATGAATGATTTAACAGCTTAAAACATGCCATAATATGGGCCATAATTCTAAAAATGCAAGCCTTTTTTATCATATGGAAGAAGCAGTTGTTTGAATGGGCATATTTTCCTCCGCAATTGCTGATCTGGTACAATAAAGATGAAAATTGTACATTTGCAAAACAAGAATAAATAAAACAAGCCATACCAGACTTTACAAATAATAAGACTTGTACTAGTATTTGATATCCGATGACTCCGCATTACCTAGTAACCATTACTTAAATTAGTATTGGTAATTCAAAATATTTATTACTCCTTGATCGATGAGACTGAAACTAACTTTGGTATCTTTATCAACTATGGTTATTTACTGTGTATCTCATAGAATTTTCATCCGAGTTTAAATTTCAACCTAGCCTTTTGGGCTGTAGTTATTGATTAATTGTATCTGCATGCAGTTGAACTAAAGTCGTTTCCAATGAAAGACATTGATTTTTTTTTCTCTCAATATTTTATAACTTTTTTTCTTAACGTTATAATATTTTTTTTAAATATTAGGTATGGAGGATATACCTAAAATTTTAATTTTGAATAACTTTTTCACTATATTATGATAAAAACTTGTGGAACCTTTTTGACGATGAAATATTAAATGGAAACAAACGCGCCAAGAGGTACCAGGCACGTAAATTCAAGGGAACGTGTCTCTTCCTTTTTGACAATGATCATTTTCTGTTATTTTGATGTAAAAATAAAGATATATTGGGTGACTGTCCCCCATTTCGAATATTTTCGTCGTAGTACAGTGAATGAGGAATAAGAAGAATTTTTTTTAAAAATCGAAGCCTAGGGAAAAATTTTAAACGAGATTAGTCGATGAAGATTTTAATCTCTCTCTCTCTCTCTCTCTCTCTCTCTCTCTCTCTCTCTCTCTCTCTCTCTCTCTCTCTTCAAGATTCTGAAGATAGGAAAACCTTTTTTATTTCCAAAAAAATTAGACCGGTCAAGTTCCAACTTTCCCCCAGCTGCACCCCCGCCCCCTTCTTCTTTGAAAAACGATGCTGTGTGTCTGGGTACATGTAACTCTGTCAAGTTTGTTATATCTGTTACATTACAAAGATCTGTACCGACATGACTCTTGGTTTTTTTAATTTATAGAAACAAAATGGAACTGTTCCAATAACAAATGACTGTGGCAATCTTAACTCGTATTGAATTCAAACACACTGATGACGTCAGTCTTTTCGCGCCGAATAGGGTCATCAAAATATAATGGTGCTATTTTCTTTGGTGGTGGCGCCATGATAATTTCCTGAGATCCCACTCTACGTGACTTGGATACTTTTCGTTTGCACTTTCTGAAAATTCCTCTCTTGTATAGAACTATCAATAATATCACCAGCGAAATTATAAATAATGGACCCAAAATCATAATGACGTAATACACAAGATCAGATTCGTCCTCTGTCGTGACATCTACAAATGAAAAAAAAACAAAAAACAAATAGTGAAATAATGACCTGTAATAAATCTAATTTATTGACTTACTGAAGGATAACACAAACCTTTTATCGATTTACAGCAAGATGACGCAGTACAATTTATTGACTTACAACAGGATGACGTAATACAAGGTATTGAATTACAACAGTATGACGTAATACCATTCTCGTTTAATACACTTACAACATTATGACTGACACAATTTACCTATTTACAACATTATGACGTAACACAGGTTATACTTACGACAGTATGACGTAACACAAGTTATTGACTTACAACAGGATGATGCAGCACCAGCAAAGGTAAGCTTCAGACCTGGAGCACCAACAGAAGATGGCGTCTGTGTTGAGTCTGAGCACATTTTGGGGAATAATGTCGCATTAGTTCCACGAACAACCTGTCAAAACAACATCATACGAATGGTATTCATCTGTAGATCTCGTGAATACCTGTCAGACTTGGCAAAGTGTGGAAGAAAAAAAAAACCCACATTTTTCAAGGAGTTGAATATTTTTAGATTTCTGAATATTTGTTATTACTCACCAGACAAGCAAACCTATAAGTCTCTCCAGTGGTATATTGGTAAGGGGCAATATAAATAGATGTCACCGCCGTGTCGTTATTCCAGAGGGACACATATGTGAAGCCATTGCTGTTTATACTTCTCAAGCAGGTCCAGAAACCTCCCACTGGAAAAAATTCATGCTTTATAATCAACAATTTCAACTGGATTTAATAATATATGCATATATTTATTTATTTTTATTTCAAAAACATATTTCTATCTATATGTATGCCGTGATAATACAATAAACCTGTTATAACTGGAGAGAAATAAATTAAATAGATGTAATGCTTCTCGTTATAAAAGATCGGCAATGGCCTGACAGAAAATACGAAAGAAATTAGCACCACGATATTATAAAAAGTTGCTATTTTTTAATGTTCTGTTTATATATATATATATATATATATATATATATATATATATATATATATATAATAATAAAAATATCACAAAGCCGATCGAGTATATACTCGACTAGCTTTTTCAATTCTTCCTGAAGAGTTGAAGAAACTAGTCGAGTATTTACTCAATCGGCTTTGTGATATTTTTATTACACTACTACTTGTGTAGATTTTCTATTTTACTCTTCCAAGGAAATGCGTATACCAGAAAACTTGTGGTTTGCAGTACAAGAAGAATGGTACGAGAAAGACATATGGGTTTTGGAGGAGCAACCATCCATTGTGTTGTTGTCGCAACTAGAAGAGCCATCGTGTTGGCTTATAGTGACCATAGAGAATTTATTCAGAAGGTCCGTAGCACACGTTGCTTCCGATGATCCATCTTCAACAGAACCTGTAAAACAAGATTTATTTTCAACCATGGTTCTGTGTTCATAATAAAGATTGAGTACATGTACTCATAATATGCCTACCTCTGTCATCTTCGATAATGAAACAGAATGTTTGTTTGGGGGGTTTTTTTTGTTTTGTTTTTTTTTTTGCCATACTCAACAATTTTGCAGTTATCTGGTGGCGTCCAGTTTTTATAGGTGGAGGAGAGAACCCAGATACAATGTATCCGGGAAGAGACCCCCGACCTTCCCAAAGTGAACTAGCAAACTTTCTCACATATATCGGCGCGAGCGGGCTTTGAACTAGAGGGGAGAGGCCTTGTGATTTTGAGTGCAATGCTTTAACCACTCGGCCACGGAGGCCCCTGCAACAGAATACACCATGTAGATAAAGCTCTTTGTCAAACAGTAAAGTACGTTTATATAGTTCGAAAATAAATCACTTCTCTATAAGTATCAATTCATAATAAGCATGTTCGCTGTAACTGTGTTTTACTATACAGTGCGTATTCCTCCATAATTCACGATACTGAAACACCATTGAAATGATTTTATCAATACTTTGAAATTAATCATACGGTAAATCCAACTTTGAAAGAAAAAAAAGAATACATGTAGTAAATGTATAGATATAAAAATGTTCTACTTTTTTCCCCATTTCCTTCATGAAGCACATCTTCTATTTAAAAAATCATGGAAGATTTACCATCTTTGATTATGGTGATGAAATACGAACTGTTGTAAGATTCAGTGCAGGCTTCGTCTGTGGTTGGAATTGTATCGTCAAACCTTCCCAGCACATGATCCTGATTGGTGGGGGAGATAACTGAAAAGGGGTAATGTATACTTTATCCTGTTGTCCAAGTATTGCATTTATCGTACACACATCCTCATCATTATTACTATCTTCGTCATCATCATCAACATTTACTGGCCACGATATTAAGGTCGCTATAGCGCTCGCTTCGTATAACTGGGAGGCCCGGGTTTGACCTTCAACCCCTGTGCCGCGACAAACCTAAGACGTTTAATAGAGGTGTGACTATCAATACCTACGCTGAGTGTGAACATAATAGTAGAAGTGAACGTCGAACGTCTTTCGGATATGATCGTTTAAAAACGTACATAAGTCCTGTGTCGCAGTAAGCTTTAGCACGATAAAGAACCCTCACTATTGCTGTTTTGAGCGCCATGCGTAGGTCAAAATTTGTTGCACTTCACCTGAAGAAGGTGACGTCTAGAACAGTATGAGTAAACAATTCTTCAATGCGATGCAAAATGATGTACAATGTACAAACAAAACAAAAAAATTTAGATAGAGTATCTCTCTATCTTTATCTCAATCCGCAATTATGTATGTTTAGTCTTGTATTTTATTGAGTCATGATATTGTTCGGGTATATTTCTAGCTGCATAACTGTAGATCTCTGATAAAATATTGGGACAAATCATTTGCAGCTAATATCTTCCTCACTTGTTACATACTTAGTTGCATACATGTAACATGCATGTTGACAAATAGATACATATTTAAAAAAAATCAAAGTAGAATCATTTGAAATCGTATTTAAACATGCACAGTGTAAATCCTTAGCAATAAGATAAAGCATAGTGATATATCGGATTACCTGTTTTGTGAAAATAATAGTATTTTGTGGTTGACACTCTCCAAAATTCTAAACAGATGAAGCCACGGACATTCCTATTAAACACGAGGGACGTTTCTGTCGACCTTCAGCAATAATCAAAATCAGCATTACATGAAGTGGCAAGGAATATGTGGAAAGAAAGTGTTTGATATAATTATTCTCTGTTCTTAAATTCTTCTGAGGGGAACTAGAGAAAATAGTTTGTATATTTGCCTTCTAATTCTTGTAGTTATTTATCTATGCAATTAAGATTCTGAATTAAGTTCCGTCGTATACAAAGGCGTAGTTTAGAACGGTTTCAGTAAGTGGCCTTACTTCTTGAACAACATGTGCAGAATAGTAATCGAACTCAACCGTATGAAAAGCAAAATGAATCATATGTTTTTTTAATTTTGAAATAGGAGAATTTATCCTAAAACTTACCGAAACAGATATTTTCTGTCACTTTGTATAATGCATTCCCAGTCTAATGAATGGACACTCACAGACATAAATATAGGATACCCAAATATGTGTGACGAGTTTATGTTCAGTGTAGAGCTGTTATCCAGTGTGGAGTTGATGATCAGAGGTCCTTTCTGTGCGCTGTACCAAACTCCATCTAGTTCATCTGGCAGTGTACATGAACTCCCTGAAATGACGAGAATTTCTTGGAAATGACGATGGTATAAGGACGTATGACCCTCAGATTTCGTGAAACAATTTTACCTGTGTATCATAACTTTATCTGAACATCACTAATGATTTCTTTTCTTTCGTTACTTTACCAAACTAAGAGACAAAAAATGAACTGCATTATGAAAAGGTGAGTATAACGAAGTGATCAATCTCATAATTTCCACAAAGAGTACACAACTGACAGTAAAGCAAACACAGACGCCTGGACATACCAGAGATAGGATCAGGTGCCTGGGAGAAGAAATGAACAATTGTCGACGGGTGACTCCCGCCAACCCAATATCTTGATCAGGTAAACGGAGCAATCTGTAGCTAAAATCAGTTCGAAAAGAACATGTTCTTACGTATCGAATCAGCTGGGAGACATAAACAGCAGATGACAGTAGAATACTGCTACATAAATGTGAGAATTTGTCGATGGAGAGGCTTAAGTCATCTCGTCTGTCATAACGTTGAGAGCTTGACGTTAACATTTGTGTTCAATAAAATATCTAAGTATGGAACAGATGTGGAAGACCGGTGTTTTTCTTTATTCGAGTTCGCTGGGATATATCAAATTGACATATGAATGAGTATTGTTAATAGATAAAACGTCTCCCCCTTCTCTCTCTCTCTCTCTCTCTCTCTCTCTCTCTCTCTATATATATATATATATATATATATATATATATATATGTATATATATATATATATATATATATATATATATATATATATATATATAGCTTGAGATTAGCACCAATTTCCTCTGTACATTACGAAGTCAGTCAGTTCTCTTTCCATCACAGAAATAATCGAAATTTCAACTACTGGTATTTTATTTTAAAGATTCAATGAAAATGTGAAGATAACGAACAGTGATCAATTTCATAATTCCTATAAGAAAGACAAAATAAAGAGCTGGTCAAACACAAATCCCTGGAAATACCAAAGGTGGGATAGTGGGATTGGGTGCCTAGGAGGAGTAAGTATCCCCTGTCGAATGGTCATACGCGCCGTGAGCACTATATCTTGATCAGGTAAACAGAGCAATCCGTAGTCAATAACGGTTTAACAGTTGGTATGAAACACGTTAGACAGCATGTAACCCAATGACAGGTTGTATTGACAAACTAGATCGTTATAACGACTATGGGATTTTTGAAATGCTGACTTTAAACGTGACTGTTGAAACGTTTGTGATGGTGTTAAAAGCATACTGGTACATGAATATAGGAAGCTGACGATGGAGAAGCTTAAGTCATTCTGTTCGTCATAAAGTTGAGTTGTTAGTTTGTTGTTAACATCAATGCCAATCATAATTGACCATAACATTACCCTTAAATTACGTTGATCTCTCATATTTCGACAATTTCAACAATGCGTGACTCCAATATTTTCTTAGTGATTCTCAATTTTCAGGATGTAACAGTATAAATTACATAACCAAATACTGACGGAAAACATTATATTATATCATCTATATACTTGAAGCACACTTTAGCATTTAGTTATTATTCCGGAAAAAAATCACAAAATTTATATAAAATAATTGAGAGTTTGTGTCACTCTTTCGATGGTAAAATCATACTTTATTATGGGTGTTTTAATAAAACTAGCCGTTAAATAATAAGCCATCTTAAAGTATAGAAGATATTTCTCATATCAAAAACGATAACATATTGGAGATGATGGCAGAATTATAGGTATCTCTTTATAGGAGATATCTCTCAAAATAAAATGAAATAAATGAACTATTTCTCTAAAATAATTTGATAATTCGTTAGATATATCATCTCTCTCTCTCTCTCTCTCTCTCTCTCTCTCTCTCTCTCTCTCTCTCTCTCTCTCTCTCTCTCAGAGTAACCATAGAAGGGAATAAGTATAAACTAGGTCTCTTTAGGGGAATGACAGTCTATTTTTCAGAAGTCGACGATATCTGATATAAAAGATATCTATGATATTTCTCTTTTTCTTTCCAGAGAAGTATCTGTTGGTAGAACAAGTGTTTAGATTCACGAAATAACTATCGTGTAATAAACTTGAATACCCATGGTCGTTCTTCAGACAGATCGCTAAATAACTATTCAAAATAGAGGGAAAAAAATATTTGGCTGTTTTTCAACAAAAGTGCAAATAGACTTAAAAACACCGATTCCCGGCAAAGAAGTAAGTAAACCCGACATAAACAATTTCATTGTGTGGAAGACGAGATACATTTACTGATGTACAAGTAAGAGATAGACCTTTTTTTGTAATATTTATAAATACATTTATTTTTTTTTAATTTATCAAATAAAGAAAAAAATCCCGTGGCTTATGTCAAATAACATGTTGTTAGACAAGATGGGTCAGATTTTAATCAGCATTTTTAAAATGAGACACAAGAATATACAGTGTAAGAGGTACAACACATAACTCTGGTTTAAATTCTATAGATGTATACCCTGTATCATAGATGCTACAAAAGAGATAAAATGTATAACTCTGGCTTAGATTAGAACTACAGATTCGAAATATTTTACAATATGGATACGCATTAGCTTATTTTGCTGTACTCACACTGTTTTTTTGTTTTTTGGGGGGTTTTTTTTGTTTTTGTTTTTTGTTTTGTTCTTTTTTTTTTCTTTTTTTTTTTTTTTTTGATATTTTGGATGTACCTACCCAAATTTGAAAATTATAACGTTTCCGAGTCATTTAGGCATTTGTATCCCCCCCCCCCCCCCCCCCCCAGCTTTGTATGCCCGAAAAAGCCCAGAATTGGATTTGGTGAAATTGTTTGCCTCACGTATCTTTTAATTTGGTGTACTGAAGGTTATATAGTTCAATGAAATTATGTAATATGAGAAATAGACACAATTATATATCTGATCATGATGATGTGATAAGACGCAGAATTATGATTGATTTCGGTATTAACCTACTGACATATTCTAATAGGTTAAGGTTTTGTAATAATACTGCATACTATTCAACTCGGCAATCATTTCTTATCATTTACATGTTACAAGATTAATCATTTCTGTAGAATCTATTCATCATGAAATCTATTGTCGTAAGAAGAATATGATATTTCCATAATTTAGTTTGAAATGATATATAGCACACGATAGAAATATTTTTCCTTCACCTGTATTTACTTGCACTTACCTGAAAATTTTATTAAGTCGCTAAGAAAAAAAACTAGGATAAATGAAAAGTCTGTCATGACACTACATCCATGGATAAAACTACCCTACTTGCCTACTAACTGAATATTAATACTCTATGTTCATGGTATTTTACTCCCGTTAATTAATCAATACACACAAATCGTTAGCCTGTTGTTGTAAGTCACAGAGGGCGAGGTTTGTAATAGCGGACTGGGAATTTTTCATTTAATTGCAGTTTCTAAAGAAAGCAACGTTCCGTGTTTGTGCATATATTGCACGTTAGCTCGCGACACAGCTCCGAATTTTTAAAAAACTTGGCCCAAAGCCCGATTGTCTGTGCAACGAGCATAAACGGGAAAGTCGCTTTTGTAGTTTATCGTTAAATGTTTTTTTCCGGATCATAAATAATCATTATATTAAATGACAAAGAAACTGATTTTAATAATAGATGTCAGATAGCTGCATTTTAAATATCCCATGGTCCTTATCCCCCAGATAATTAGAAATCATTTGCGTGCATTGTAATATGAGCTGTTGTATCGAAAACAACCATAGATACATTTCATTTATACACACACAAAAATGATTCACTTCAGTATAAAGCATTGCTTCCGAATAACGCACTTCGCTTCTATCATTATCATGTCTCTAAACCAATTAAGATCCCATGACAATTCAAACATATAAACGAACGATTTAAACTGCTTTTTTGCAAAATATAAAATTAACCGGACAGTTGTTTTCCTGGTTATATCGCATAAAATTGCACTATTTCATCAATCTAGCCGGTCACGGTAGCTCAGTGGTTAGAGCGTTCGCTTCGTAACCGGTATGTTGTGAGTTCGAGCCCTGCTCGTCCCATAGCCGCATCTAACCCAAGACGTAAAAATAGGTAGTGATTGCTCCTTTGCCAAACGCTCGGCACCTAGAATTGAGAATCACGGTCTTTCGGATATAATCTTAAAACGGCGGTCTCGTGTCACGGTAGGCGTTGGCACGTTAAAGAACCCTCACTGCTACAGCCCTGAGCGCTAAGCATAGCATAGCGCTAAGCATAAGTCTAAATTTGTGGTACTTCACTTACAGCTGGCGACGTCTCAATGAGTGAAAAAATCAATCCAGTCTAGCCAAAACACCTATTCGTTGGCAGTGGTAATATTATCATTTATTCAAAAGCTGAGTAAAGAACCGGTATCAATGAATAGGCGATATCAAATTCCGAAGAAGTTATGTCACTGCCTCGTGGAATCAATTCCAGAGTTTACCTGCTCCAAATTGTATATTCAGAAGAACATTGAAATCCGAACAGTGAGCCTGTAGGAGTTGTGAATGGTTTCTGTACTATGAACAGATAACAAGTACTATGAGGGCGCAAGATCAACAACAAATCATATGTAATTTGTTCTTATCATTCAGAATATAAAACTGTATTGCACATTAAAATATATCGAGATGTCTGAAGATGTCATACAAGTATGGAGCGCCAAATTAACAAACAAACAAACAAAAAAAAAAACCATTGTAAATGGAATAAAGATATCTTCAACTGAATTAAAATAATCGGTAAATCATTTATACCAAGCTCTAAATTCTTGCGAGCAATAGTTCCACCACATTGATGCTCTCATCAATGGAATTGATGAGAACAATAATCAAATTGAGGCGCGTGTTAAATCAATTATTAATCTCACCAATTCAATTCATGCGCGCGTGAATTCAATTAATGAGCACAATAATTGTATCGAAGCGCGTATCAATTCAATTGATGAAAGTAAGATATCTTCAAATAATTAAAGATATCTTACATTATTTGAGTTTATGTTAATTTGGCGCTCCATATACAAGTAAATTCATACAGTACATTCTAAATACAGAAAAAATGTATTCATAAGGCTGATATAAAAAAAAATGTAATTTTTATAAAATGTAAGTAAAGAAGAATATTTTCCTCTGCATGAGGTAGTGTAGCTGCGGACCTGTAGCTCTGAGGGTGGTCTGCCCCATTTCCTTTCTTTCTTTTTTTTAGAGAGAGCTACACTTCTACCAGTAGAGGTAGTAGGGGTGTGGAGGTCTACATGCAATTGATGAACTAAGTTGGTAAAGGATAACTCCCAATTCACCATGAACTTTGTGTATAGTACTCTGCACTCTGTCCATTACACCACAACGTCGATAGCATTACATAAGGAAGCACTTACGCTTTGTTTAAATAAATGAATAGAACTATACTGACGGACTTTAAAAACGCAACACTTGATAATTTTATGCATAATAAATTTTGTTCATATACCTAATAAACAAATTCATAGTGGTATATTATAAACCGTGTTAACTGAACACTATTCTTCGATTTTTGAACATCATTTTATTCACAGTGAGGCTACAGTTAAAATGAATGTCAATGAGGGGTGCGTCAAAAATGTGGTTTTGTTCACTAGTACCGGGTATGACCTCCATTAGCAGTGATGACGGCGCGAAGGTGACGTGAAATTGATTGACAAACATTTCGGATAGTCCTCTGAGAAATATTGTGCCATTTCTCCAGCAAGGCTCTCCCTAATTCTTGCGGATTCTGGGGCCGAGGACTGCGCACACGTCTCCCCACCTCGTCCCACAAATGCTCGATTGGATTCAAGTCTGGGGAAATAGCGGGCCCATGAAGGACCTCAATGGCATTCATATGAAAAATAGTTTCGTGTTAATCTTGCCGTATGTGCGCTCGCATTGTCGTGTTGAAAAATTAACCCATTTCCTTGCCTATGCTGCTGCATTAATGGTGCTAAAACACGCTGCAGAATTTCGTCCACATACCTCCTAGCAGTGAGGGTTCCATGTAAGACTACCGGTTGTGACCGACAATTGTGGTTAATCGCACCCCAGACCATGACGCATCCACCTCCAAACCTGTTGAGGACACAATTGTCTGCAAAACGTTCATGTAAACGACAGTAAATTCGACATCTGCCGTATGCGTTGCTAACGTTAAATCTGGACTCATCTGAGAACACAACATGTGACCAATTTTGACTTTCGTCAAATGCTGCCTTGCCCATTGCAATCTGTACCGTCGGTGATGCGGTTTAAACTTTAGCCCCTTATAAGGTCTTCTGCAGCGAGTCCCATGGCGTTTCAAAATTATGGCAACGGTTCTGGGATGAATAGGCCTTCCATGACTTCTCTCGCCGTGGTCGCAAACCTACTGCGCAGATGACGTTGCCGTTTGAACGCTTGTTGCCGTGGCATTGTCACAAACCATTGACCAGGTCTTGGGCGATCATTTAGGGATCCAAACTGATGGAATCGTGACAACAACCGGCTAACTGTACAAGGATGGACATTAAAACGCCTTGCAACCTCACGCTGATTAACGCCTGATTGCGCATTTCATTGCTTAAGCGCGGCATAGTCTTGGTTTTGAATTTTTTTCTGTTAGTGGTGTCTATGCATTCACCAACGGAGTTCTTTTATCGCGAAAAACTCCTCTATTACCGTTCCACGTGTGCTACTCACAACGCGCAAACAATGAACACAGGTAAATCGAGAGATGGGTTTTAAGAATCAATATGATGTATGTAGGGTAAATTTTGCAAAAAAAAAGTTTTATATGTAATGTTTTCAATGAATAAATAATAATAAAAAAAAAACCTGTTGCGTTTTTAAAGTCCGTTTGTATATTGTTCTATTGTAATAATAGTTCGGGAGATCACAGGCTCCACAAATATATATATATATATATATATGTGTGTGTGTGTGTGTGTGTGTGTTGGGGTAATAAAGGTAGTTTTTAATTTAAAAAAAGAAAAAATACAGAAATGCGACGTGAACATAAGACTGAAAACAGTATTTTGACATACAATGTAACACACTGGATTATGGCTCTCTATATGCTACGCATTTCAATAAAGACACCAAGGTAGATAAATATTCATTCAAAATCCTATCGTTAAGGTATATTCGGAAGGTTTTTTTCTCTCAAATTGTCCATGGACATACAACACTTTTCTGACATTTTCTCTAAAACTATTTTTTTATCTCCTCGATATGAAGAGTACTTGTAATAATTGTTTAAATTTCATGATGTACAGTAATATTACCAAAACTTCTTTTCATTGGACAGGGTAGCTCAGTGGTTAAATTATCTAACTTGTTATGGAAAGGTCCCGGGTTCAACACCCCATTGTTCCAAAGATTTTTCCTCTCCTTCTTCATCATGGTAATCCCATTTATACAGTAGAGCTGAATTTTCAACAACCTGGAACTATCAGAACGTCTAATATATCCCCCCTTTTCTTTATTTTTAGAAACAAGATAGAATGCAAGTGAATTGTAATTTTCCGTGATTCTTCATGAAAAATTATATATTATTAAGAAACGTCGCGTTTTTTACCTGTTCAATAAATGTACTGGATTTCAAACCGTGTCTTTTGTGTTTTGATTCATTCATTCAATTCTTCGCCCTGTCCGGCATATAAAGCATAAAACAAACAGGAAGAAAAGAGAGAGAAAACAGAGTTCAATACGTAAGCTATTCCAAAATATACTGTGTATCTACATCGTATATGATAATATAAGAAATACACTTGTAGAGATTTTATCAGAGTTGTACATTTACATCACTGTTTATTATTTCTTACTTAGAAGATGTTGATTACAAACATGGTTAACAACATGTTATCTTCATCTGAAACAGAAAGTTTCTCTATCTGTTCTCCGATTGGTCAGTGACAGGATAACATATACCAGGATATGTCCCTACAAATGTCTACTTTGCTCTCTTAGTCCTTCAACATTTTTATAATATAAATTTAAATTTGTTTCACCTTACAACTATTTTTCACGTTAAACTTGCGATTTTGGGTTGGTTAATAATCTTTAACACTTTGATTCGGGTTCGTTACATCTACTTCTTCCATTCCTTGGTGTCTTTGGCTTTATCTATTTTTTGGGTTCCTTGGGATCTTTCGCTTTATAATTCACATTCCGCATTGCCATAAACCTTTCTCGTTCACGCTCCCTTTCCCTCATTATCATCATCATCATACGCTCCCTTTCATAAGGGTCTTCCTCTCGCTCTTTGGGAAATTCTAGCTCTATGCCTTCCAGTAATAACATTTTAACAATCTCCTGATGCCCGTTCAGTGCAGCTAATGTTACAGCAAATTCACCCTCTTTCGTTGTGTTTTCTGGTTTTGCCTTATTGTCGAGAAGCAAGTTTACTATGTGCCAGTAACCATTCTCTGCTGCGATATGTAGAGGAGTCTTCTTGTCTGCTGCTTGACAATTAACATCTGCCTTGTTCTCTAGCAACTGCTCTACTGTTACAGAACGATTAAAAAGTACTGCAAAATGAAGCGCAGTCCATCCACCAAGCCCTTTTTCATTTACTGAAGCATTGTTTTCCAGTAAAGATTTTACAAGATTGAAATTTCCTAACGCACACGCAGTATGCAAGGGTGGCCAGTTATCTCGGCATCCCTCTAGCTTTGACTTTGGCATAGCATTGGTTATAGTTCTTACAATGCCTTCTACACCAACTCCAACTGCTGCAGCCAGCATAGACCTACCGTCATTCATCTTGTAATTGTCTTTGATGTCACTTCCGCTCCAGTGAAGCTGACGTGTTGCACTCTCTGCTCTACATCTGATAGCTTCATGAATTGGCAAACTTCCAGTCACACTCTTTATTGTGTTAATGTCTGGTTTTGATTTCAGGAGCCCTCTAAGTGCCCCATCATCTGAATTTCTGGCAGCTCTGTGATATACGGTAAATCCATCTTCTGTTTTCTGGTTGACGTCTGCTCCCTTTTCAACTAAAGCTTGTAAGGTATCATGTGACCCGTATACTGCCGCTATATGAAGCAGTGGTGCCTTGAATTTCCTTGTTAAATCAAATATTTCCTGCCCATATAAAAGAAGAAAATCCTCATCTGGTAATGGATCAGTGGCGCTAATTGAGGCTCCATCTTCTAGCAACAATTTCACTATTCTACCATAATTCATTCCACTTCCATTACAAGCTGCAAACAGGCTGACATTTACCTCTTCTTTGAACCACTCTTGTTCTTTTATATCCTTAAAATATTCATGTTTTATCAAATGTTTGATGGTTTGGTCTTGTCCATAGTAACAAAGCCAGAAAAAGAATGATCGGTTATAGTCCCCCCTTTGAAGAAGTACAGGTTGTAAACTTCCCATTTCCCCCATGAATTGAACAAATGCTTCTCCAAATCGTACATCACACATACTTTCGTGTGATGCTATAAGTCTAACATTACCTCTAAGGATTTCAAATACAAGTCTTTGTCCCAGAGCACCATAGTCTTTCTTCCAAACACTTAAATTTGATTCCATCGTAGATGTGAAGTAGCTTGAAGTTCTTATGCGTTCATTCAAGAAATCTAAGCTACAAATTTCCATCACTTTTTGCGGAATTTTTCTAAACACTGAATCAGTCACAAAGAAAAACATTCTTTCGTGGCAGAACCTCCAGTGATACAGCTGAACAGGTTCCAGAAACACACCTGATAGAAGGAAACATGCGTATCGCATCTTCTCTAAATTTACATCATTTGGAACCTCTAGAGCAATCTTCAACTGCCTAAAAATATTCTGCTGAAATTCTGTAAATTCTTCAAAACTTTCCTTATCAAGTTCAATCTTCCCATCCAACAATCCCACACAGGCAAGACAATAATATACAATTTTATCAAAACTAAACAATTTCTCGAGTACAGTTTCCACTGATTTTTCAGGATTTTTGAAATACAGTTGACCCTCCATATGGAAGCTCTTAACTCCTGCATATAAACGGCTGTGATAAGCAAACGAGTTTGCATTACTTTTCCCAATTTCATCCTGTTCACTAAACGACAAACCATGCTTTCCTCCACAACAAGCTTCTAAAACCTTCATCTTCTCAAATTTACCAAGCCTGTACTGTTCTTGCGAAAGATCTATCACATGTCTTGAAAGAAAGAGTGGACATAAGTTTACTCTTGGGTGCATTTTTTCAAGCTGGTGCTTTTGAAAAGTGATGATTACTAAAGTATTAGGTCTGTTTTGTATAGCAGTTTCAAAAATTTCATCAAGATGGTTTATCCACTCTTCAACTTTTGAAGAGGTGTAAGTTGCAGGACCAAATATTTTATCAATCAGTACACACTGCTTCTTGGAGGTATCTACTTTGCGTTGCCACTCCTGATAAGAGTTGACGGTCACAATAGTATACTGTTCTCGGTCTTCCTCATCCAGTGCCACTCTCTCCCACAGGTTCCGGTCTCTCAGCTCCGGTATCGGTGTAAATTTTTCCGGTTTCTTTGCAAACTTTACACATAGATGTTCCGCCAGAGCTCGCTTCCCATCACCAGGGAAACCTGTAATGGTGACCCAGCCTCCATTCCACAACTTCCGCCTGGCTGTATAGTAAGCGTTGTGTTCCACAAAGAAATCCTCACAGTTTCTTGGCGTAACATCGAAAAAATCGTACCACACTGTAAACAAAGAACACAAGGCACATTAAGTTTCCTTAAATAAAAATGATGAATGAGTAAAATATCACTTTTTTCAATGTGCTCCTTTATGATACAGTGAACCCTTGATATATTGCCAACTTTTGTTCCGGACTGATTTGGGCAATAAAGTGTGTGTGTGTGTGTGGGGGGGGGGGGGGGGGGGGCAATACAATATAATGAATTCACCATTACTGACAATTCACTGAGCATTCAAAAGAAAATCGGTTACGTAATTTATTTGGGTACATTCTGTATAAACATTTGACCTCACCACCTGAATACCTTGTCCAGCCCATCACATTTCACTGCATTGTGCTCAAAGTACAGGTATGATTACCAATGGGTGTTTGATAATTGGCGTTATTATTGTAGGGAAACCCTATACAATTTGACCATTTGTTTGTGAAAACCGGTGGCATATGCCATTAAGTGAGGTTGGCATTATAACTGGGGTGTTAACACAAAAAAGAAATCTGTTCTTTTGAATTGATTGATTGATTCGGGTTTTACGCTGTGTTGGCAATATTTCAGCCATTTTACGGCGGCTGAATTAGAATTTTCCGGCAATAAGCAAGAGTGGTATTATAATGCAAGGGGGGGGGGGGGGGGGGGGGGCAATATATCATGGGAGCACTGTACTTATTTCTTATTTTAGCAGGATTTATATTTCATCGTCTTTGGCTATGAAGGAAAATTCCTCAATTAAATGTTAGATCACGAAAATTCCTATTAATCCATTATCAAATAAAAATGAAACACTTAACCAAGATTATGCCAAACAGTACATTAGGTTTGACTAATTCAAATCTTAAATCATTTTAAAATAAGTGCACATACTGATCTAAATTTCTTACAGTCACATAATCATGATAATGTGTGTAAACTCCTGTTAAGTGATGTTTACTAAATACTGTCTGTGTATTGTGATTCAGATCTTCCCAACTATTTTCAATGATGGAGAATGTGCACAGCAGCACTTCAGTTGCATTGTAAAGCACAATAGCTGTGAATATGTTACAAAATAAATCTGATCCAAGTATTTTATTGAATTTCGAAATTCCAATCTTCCACTCATGGTTACTTGCAATGTGTAGAGACAATGTCTAATACATGTGGCTTACTATTTACTTGTTCCTGAGTGAGATACACAATGGACTCCAGCACTGCTGGCGATCTGTGGATAGCAACAAACTCCTGTCTTTGTTGACTAGGGTTTGGGACAATCTCTGGTACCGTCCTTCTTTGTTGAGGAGGGTTTGGGCCACTGATGTAAATTACATCATTGTCATCTGCTACATCTGGGGTCTGCATCTCAAGCATTTGTATATCATGTTGTTCGACAGTGCTTGCAGACTGGTGGTCTTCAGTGATATCTTCCCCCACGGACGTTGAGGCTTCTGCTAGCTGAACCGTAGAAGTCGCAGTTGGTTGCACAATTGTGTTGGCTTCTGGGATTGTCATCGTGGCTGCAGGTGGTGTAGATGTTGGAGGGGTTGACGAAAATGTCTCCATATCATCATCATATTCCTCCACATCATCAAAATCTTCATCATCTACCAAAAAAATTCACAAAAATTAGAAATACTCATTAATAAAGCCATTGTTCCATATGCATACAATAATTGCTCTTTAGCCAAGTTCATGTAACATCCTCCTTGTAATATCTGCTATGAGAAAGCTACATAAAATTACAAATCAACCACATCATTCAAGCAGACAGCTGACCCAGACTCTGCTTTCAAGATTTACTCTGCATCAGCTCTGTTACTGCATACTCATTGAACCAAAAATTTGAAGCTTAGAAAGGAAATCATGAAGATCCCATGTTCACTACCTTTTTTTAAATGTTTTATTTATTTATCTTTTTTTTTTTTTCGTCTAAACCAGGAGATGGATCTTATCTTACAGTGGGTAGAGTCAAACCTGATCTCATTATTATCAAAAGATACTCAATTGCAGTTACAAATTAGTCAAAGTTAATTTTTTCTTTAAAAAAATAACAATCACATTAATGAATATTCAATTTGATATCAAATGAAAGGCTTTAAGTTAGCTTAGTTATGATACATTTATATACAAGGGCACTGATAGTTCAACTGTTAATATACGCAAACAAATGGAATTCTGAAGAAAAAATGGTGACATTTTATTTTGTATGATAGACTGTGCACTGTGTTTCTTTCTTTTAATGTTTGGCAGATTTTTGTGAAAGTCAAAAGTCATAATGTATGGAAGGGAGTTACCACCATAATTTTATGCATTGTATTCATAATTCTAACTTTGATTTTACTACATGACATTTTTACTTCCATGTTACATTATAACTTTTCAATTTACATTCTTAATTCTAAATTTCATGTTGCTACATGACATCCTTAATTCCATGTCACGTCATTATATTTCAATTTTCTATTTGCTTTCATCTTGCTTCATTACATCTTTGATTATTATATATATGATATTCTTAATTTCATCTGACCTTATTGCATTCTGCATTCGTTACAGTTTAAATTATAATTTAGATTTTGCAATCTTATCGAGACTCCATCTGTGATTCAACTTTCCTTGTTAAACCCAATATGCTTCATTGTATTTGTCAATTTATGTCTCATTATTACGCCAGAGGGCATTGTGTTCAGTACAACTGCTCCCCCGATAGGAAACTGAAGGTTTAATGACTTGTGGAGAACTTGTACCCAGAATTTTTACTAATGACATACTTTTTCTTCAGATAAACTTGTGCTGTAATGTAGATAAGATACTTCTCATGGAGACATAGTACCCGGGTTCGACTTTTCCCATCTTCGCAAGCCAAGTGTCTGATTTGTTTACTTTAATGAAAGTAAGCGAATCAGACACTTGGGTTTCCAGTTGGACTTCTTTACAAGAACTCGTATCCAAATTCTGTGACCGAGGTCTCCTGAGTACTCAGTTTTCCTGGGGTCTGTTTCTCAAAAAAGCATACAACCAGCAGTAAGCTTAGTCCGAACTGAATCAGGGACCAAATCTGAAAATTTTCAGACGCATAGCTTTTTGTCAAGAAAACCTAATATTCCCCAACTGCTAAATCAGATGAGGGTGTCCGAGCAGGCAAGGTTCTCTCTTCATCGGTGCAATCTTACATCATCCATTTTCCTTCTCATTTTATAAAAAAAATCAGAGAGAGAAAGAGAGAGGTTAGGAGTTCGGGGTAAGCGATCAATAAATGAAAATTATTAACGACAAATACTACTACACTGTATTCTAATTCACAATTGCATCAGGGTTACGGTTGATGCATTTCAATGTATTTTTCTGCGATAAAGAGACAAAAAGTTCTGATCCACCTCATTTAATCGTAGTCTCCAAGCCAATAGATGATAGTCTGCGCATACTTAGTAGACAGTTTTTGGTGTATATTACTTTCAGAAGTGCAATTTAAACTTTTATAAATATTGGCACAACTTAGTCAGACTAATTTATGCTCAGATATATGTATTTTTGAGAAATGGGATCCGTATGTCGTCAAACTTTCAGTTTCGTATATGGGCTCCCCATAGCAAATGCAATGCCCTCTGGTGTAATAATGTGACATAAAATGACAAATACAAAGACGCTTAATTGGATTAACAAAGAAAGCGAAACAACAGACTGAATCTCAATACCATTAAGAATGTCAGATAGTAAAATCTAAATTAGAATTTAAAATGTAACGAATGCAAGAATGCAATGGAATTAAGGATGTGATATATATTATAATCAAAGATGTAAGAATAAAAGAAGACAAAAGCAAATGGAAAATTGAAATGTAATGACGAGACATGGAATTAAGGATGTCATGTAGCAAAATAAAATTTAGAATTAAGAATGTAAATTGAAAAGTTATAATATAACATGGAAGTAAAAATGTCATGTAGTAAAATCAAAGTTAGAATTATGAATACAATGCATAAAATTATGGTGGTAACTCCCTTCCATGCATTATGACTTTTGACTTTCACAAAAATCTGCCAAACATTACAAGAAAGAAACACAGTGCACAGTCTGTCATACAAACTAAAATGTCACCATTTTTTTTTTAGAATTATGAATACAATGAATAGAATTATGGTGGTAACTCCCTTCTATAATGTCAGTTGATACTCATAATATGCCCTTTTCCTTCCTAGTGTTGGTCTGATCATCATGCATGCTTTCTAAATCATGTATATTTCAGAAAACAAATTTCATTTTTGAAAACAACAGTGCTTCACACCAGCATACTTCATAAAGAGTGTTAGCAAATTCATGAAAAGCATACAGGCATGGTGTAGTTCATAGTCTCATGTATTTTCAAAACTGAAAGTAATTTTTTATATTTATATTCTACTTTCATTTCTTTCAGAATTTCCAGTCATTAACAAAAATACACTAAATTTATCAAGATTCATATGCACACTGTTTACAACTACCACATATTCTGATTGATTGATTAAATATTGTTTAACGTCCCGCTCGAGAATCTTTTACTCATATGGAAACGTTACCATTGCCGGTGAAGGGCTGCAAATTTAGGCCTATGCTCGGCACTTATGGCCTTTGAGCAGGGAAGGACCTTTTATGTGCAACACCTGCTGTGACACGGGACCTCTGTTTTTGCGGTCTCATTTGAAGGACTGCCCCATTTAGTCACCTCTTACGAGAAGCAAGGGGTACTGAGGATCTATTCTAACAACCCTGATCCCCACAGGGTTCCACATATTCTGAAGAAATGACAATCATTACAAACTGTAAATCATACTACAGAATAAAACACTGAAAATGTATAATGTTAAAACAATTCATTCAGCTAAAACTCTACATGGTCCCAAACTAAATCTCAGACACTACACACGAAACTCTATAAGCATTAACACTAAAATTTTTAATCAGTTTGTGTGCAAATATCATGCCAGGTAAATGCGTATGGTATCAGAATATGTCTGACCTTGTGTAGGGGAGATAACTCTTAATTACACTGTATAACAGAATCCTGTAAAATTGCAACTTTCATTAATGGACTGGAAGATTAGCTTACACGGTTCAACACTAACTTCTTGGGAGGCAGTAGTCCATAGAGATAATGGAATTAAATCTAAATCATGAGTCCTCCAGTTCATGGCTGTAGAACTAAGCTAGCTGAAAATCCATAGGAAAGAGGGCACTCTTGGAGGTGGGGAGGGGAGGAGGCAAACCCCACCACCACTGAAGATTTTTAAAAATTAGATGCTAACAGAATTTTTTTATACAATTGAAGAAAAAACAACATTAAAATTTCATCAATAATGATTTTCCAAACATTCCATGATTATACCCAAAAATAATGTACAATAACTCAACATATTACACAAGTCTATAATTTTTCATCTACTTTTCTCATTGCCTAAAATGATTTTCACTTGTGACATGTTCAAAGTATAGTTGAAATTACTGATCTGGTAAGTAACATGTTTAAACGGAATTAGCAACTTCATACACAGACAGTCTACATTCCATGAAAATCTCCATTCCTATAAAAATTTGCTTTACTTAGAACTTACAATCAATAATTTCACTTACCTCAGATTATAGGACTATTAATCTGAAATCCTGGCACATTTCACAAAAATCATGCGATCTTTAAAGTGTTCTTTATTTCTAAGCATAATAAATAATTGAAATACATACCACTGTCCACATAGTCCTCTGTCGTAAAGATAATTTTGCCACTCATCTTCTCTATCACACTGTACAAATAAATCCAAATTTTTAGAAGGCCACAACACTCTGGTTGATCAATGGACAGTTCCCTACAATTTCAGCCTGCAAGTATAAACCAGTTCAAAGGTTTCTTGTGATTCATAATCATAATAGACACTCAAAGGGAAAACGATTTTAATTATGAACCATGCCTTCTTAAAAGCCAAACTCGCCTACACATACGATACAATTAACAGATTGATAGACATATATTCATGCATGCAAGTGCTGCAGGACTGAATTCAAGATGAATTGAATGCGATATAATAAATTGAGTACTCAAATGCACGTTTAGTATATTAAACTACACCTTTAAGAGTAAATATCAATCTAAGAATACTTTTTATGTTTTTATTTAACTTTTCCAGTATACATAGTTTCTTTTTTCCTCTAGTATATATATGCTAACTCTAAAACAGACATAATAGTATACCCCAGGATATTTTGTAGAAAAGAGATGGAATCCAAATGATTTATATGACTGGAATACTCTCAAAGACTCTGAAGTAAACAGTAAATCATTAGAAATCTTCAAGAAATCCATCTCGCCACCCTGTGACTAACATTTTTCACTTGCGCACAACACATTCCTGGAGTTTATATTGCTCAAGTTTGAGTTACCTCCAGTATAAATACAGATATGTACAATGTAATGTCTTTACATGAAGTCATAAAAATTAACACAAACACATACACCAAAAACAAGAGACTCACTGGCTTTATCAGTTACCCGGGTATTAGCTAAAATAAATAAATAGTTATTGTATATAGCTATAAGATACAGATATTTTGTTGCTTAGCATGTCAACTACAGATATTTCATACTCTACTAATAGAGTATGAAATATCTAAAGATGGCAGGCCGAGCAATAATTTTTTACATTGTTAACTACGATGGACGACGACGAATCTAACCCGGGACCTCTAGCATAACGGCACTTTGGGAGGAGACAATGTTGTGTATACACGTATAGTGTGTTTCAGTTGCGCTCGATCTGCATATCAGTCTGCCGTGTTAGAAGATGGGTTCAAACTTCAGCAGAAACAAATACTCTATGTGACAAAATCAAAATGCAGTGAGGCACAAATACTGTAATCGCAAAGGAGCGCATTAACCATACCTTAAAATTTAAATACAATTTCTATCACTAATGTCGTGTCTTACTGTCGTCCGCATGCTGGAAAATCCCACTACTATAAATAGAATTTCAACGACACGTTATGTGCATCCTTCTTTATAATGACACCGTCAACACAGTATAAATGCAGATGACCGAAAATAAGCATTGCATTGTGATCCATCTGATATCGTTAGATAACCTGTTTTGATATACATGAATAATATAATCCGAATTCGTATAGGTACAAACTAATGCCTGACAAATTCTGCGCATGTGCGTAACCATTGCACTATTTACATTGCTGGATGGTCATACTTTCCGTAAATTTCTTAAATAATGGGTCTGCACGATGGCAGACAAGATATGAATTTGTCATGGATTAAGTGCTGAATGAAAGTTAGTCTCAGAGACAATGGATAATCACACTGACAGTGATGATGCGTCCAGGTTTGTACCAATAGACCAGCGTGGCCTCAGTGGGTCACGATCTTAGGCTCTAGTTGACCCATTTACATGACAAGGACTTGTATTGCATGCAATTTTATAGATTATATAAAAATATATTGTGGTAGGTCTAATTATGACAAATTTTATTGCATTTTTCTTAATTTTGAAAAGGACTTGTAAGGAAGCCAGGTTGTTTTTTGTTTTTCTTCATAGGAACTGCACCCCACTTTTTTTTGACCCAGTTAAAGGACAGCTTGTACTAAAGGTAAATGTTCCACTGGTGAAGACTTGGCTAGTAAGCACAACTCCAGGAGGAGCATTGTCTCTTAGTTTAAGAAGACTGAATGCTAACTTGGAATATATACAAGCAAGACATGGGCTTAATAAACCCTTACACACATTCCAACCTGTTGAAAAAAGTTTAATTAAAAGCATATTTAACAGGTGATAAATAACAAGAAATAAATGTCTTAAACTCTGTGTGTTTGTGTTACTGATTATGTCATTAATGTATGTATGCAGATATATATGTGTGTGTGTGTGTATTGTGTCAAGTTTTTCACGGAGCTTTAAAAATACATGTACGTCTGTTCACAATGAGGGTCAAAACTGAAATGAACACTAATTAGATGTTGTGTGGAATAAATTCAAAAAGAAAGATTGGGTTATCAAATCAGTATAAATATAAATAAGTGGATCATTATAATTATTAACAATTTGTACCTGGATTAGCTCAGATATGGAGCTTATATACTAGTGTAGAAGTGTAATGAAAAATAGGTAGATAGTTTTCGATAGACAATATTTTGGTGAAAATTACTTTCCTTTGTCCGCCATGCTGGAGGTAGACTTGCTGAAATCCCTTCATTACATTACCAATTTCAACTTTTTATACTCACCAATTAAGGGTATATGTAAACATATATATAAGTTGAAGTTCTGCTTATTCACAATTTTTATAAAGTAATCATTTTATACCATTATTTGTTTTGAAAGTTTGAATTTGGTAACACAAAGAAGAAATGTCATCCTCTGGACCTCCAACATGGTGGCAAAGGGAAATAACTTTCGGTGAAATGACATCATACAAAAACTCTCTATTCTATGCTAGAAATAAGGGGGGGGGGGGGGGGTGATTAAATGTAATTGTTTAAAAAAATTAAATATCAAGATATAAGAATTTGAATTGAAAAATATGAAAATTTATGAAAAAAATATGACAGCTGATAGTGGTGCTGTTCTTGGAAGTAAATGGTGAATTGAAAGTGTAGAACAGACAGATCACAGAGTAATAACTTGGGTTATATTCATTCTGGTCATTGAATATTTGATGGAATGACTTCAGTCTGTGTATCCAGAATTTTTCTTTGCTCTTCCTCGCTGCATCAGTCCAGTGAGAGTTATGGTCAGCAACCACTACTGTCATATCCTCGCATTTGTGTCCTGCGAGATTAGAATGCTCGGCAACGGGTTCTTAGATTTTTTTTTTGTTTTAATGGTAATTTTACATCTTGATCGATTGATAGTGATTGCTCCTTGAAGACCTTGGCCATTCTTTGGTTAGTATGAATAAGGGTTCTTTAGAATTTTATTAATGTCCTCCAAGACAGTGTGATACATAGTTACTATTAACTAGCGTAGTTATTAAAGTTACAGGACAATTTTCTCTCCGGAAAACAGTTTGAACATGATCTGATCCTCTCTTGCTGAACTTTTGAAATATCCAGTCTGAAGTAAACGACCAGATTCTTGTAATTGTAGTAGCAAAAAATGTAATGGGGGAATTTCTGGTTACAAAATATCATAACCCAATAACATAGTTACTGTAGATGTAAGTCTATTTCGTATTTAAAGAAAATTGATTGCACTTAAATAATTCCTACGTAGATCATGTAGATAATAGAAACTGAGCAAAAGGAACAGAAAGTTAAACTAGATGCATAAAGTTTTAACTCTCTTCAGAATTTTTACCTCTGATAAATAAATATCCTGTTTTTAAAACCTTCATTCCATGATGATGATAAAACATTTTCAACTGTGATACTTTCATTTCCATACATCTATCCATTACCCCTGCATCAGATGCATCAATGTATTTTTTTTTTTTTGTCATTATTTACATTTACTGCGTAGAATTTATCAATGTTTTTAGCTACATGTATTTGTAAGAACAAGGCATTGCAGAGATATTGTTGATATTATGATGACTTGTACTGGCAAAAAGTGTGTTTAAGTACAAATCCACTATTTTGTTATGGTAAAAGAAATATAAGCAGTCAGTCAGGCATTTATGTTTACACTATACTGTTTTGCAAACCTGGCCTTCAACTTTTTGTAAACATTGTAGCACTCTGAATGAGTCATTGAAACCTTTAGAAAATGCAAATGGAAATTGTCCCAAAACTCTTTGTTATAGATAACATTGATTGAGAAACTTGTTCATGTACATTGTAGATTAATAGTTCTCCATTTAATCCACTCAAATGTTAGTATTGGGTTAGGATGAGATCAATAGATCAGTGTGTGACTAAAAACGAAATCTACATTTGTTTTCATCAACCCCCCACCCCCATAAAACCAAAGCTGCTAACTGATTATCAAGAAAAGATACTACTGTTACGCTTTGCTCTGTACCTTTTCTACTGTTTATTCAGAAATAAAAGTGTACATATTGACAATGTTGATTCTTTTGAAAAACAAATAAAATTGTGCAATCGATGTTGGATGACAGAAGCTTACAGGAGTTTTTACTGCTACTTAAATTTAAAGTTTCATGCAACATTGATCTTTTGAGCATAGCATTAGAACTTACATGTTACAAGTACTCTCAATCCATGCCAGGGAGTATGTGTTCATAATTTACCAATTTGATAAACATATAGCTTGTTCATAATACATGATTGTTGTTAAAGACCCATTAAAAACCAAAATTCCTTTTAATTTTCAGTGTATTATTGGAATTGTGGTGGTCATAAGAAAAATGTAGTACTTTTAGCAGCCAATCCCTTTTCAAATGTTTGATAATTATATAATACATGTATTTGGCACAGCAAAAAAAAATGCATGCAAGTTGAAAAACACTAATTAACAAACAAACAAAAAAATGTTGATAAACTATTAATTGTCACGATCATTTAATTGTCAAAGTTTAAAATTATTGATGACAGGTTTTGTTTTTTTTTTTCATTTATATGATATTTATTTTTTTTTTATATTTTGTATAAATGGTAGGAACATTCATCTTTATTCTTTTAAAATTGACTCACTATCTTATTTTGTGTTTAGTTCATTTCTGAATAAACTTGATGTATGGCTGCCAGACACAATCATCAGATTTCACATACATATATATTGCCTTATTGAGAGCATGACAACTTTTTCTAAATTTCTTACCTTGACCTTCTGTGTGACCTTGACCTCGCATTTCTAGATTTTGCATTTAACTCATTTCTGAAGAGCTGGTAATGGCTGTTGAGGGAGGTAGCCTTTATCAAATTTCATGCAGATTAGTATTTCTTTGAATGACCTCATATTATAGATTTTCTTTAAATTGTTTCTAGAAAGTCTGTTTACACAAGACACATGTAATACATCATGGTTTCAATATGTAAATGATTTTAAACTGATAGATATCAATCGTTTTCTTACAGAAAAGCATATACAGATCTGTTGTTACAGATGCATTGTATAATTTTATTTTGTTTTCAGCTTGAAGAGAAAAGATCCTCATTTTGATCAGGAAAAATTTTTGGAGAATAAAAGGTGAGTCATCATTGAACAGGGAGAATGCATGTTTGTTTGTTTTTTTGTTGTTTGTTTTTTTGTTTTGTTTGTTTTCCAGTCAAGAGACGGAAGAATAATTGATACTTGGTATTTGTAAATTGTTGTTACATATATAGCACAAGTAGGTTTGGAGTTGTAAATAGCCATACAAGTACATGTACTTTATAGTAGTTATTGTAAATTCATTCATACTGTACTGTTTGAATGAACAATCGATTTGAATTTCAAGAACTTCATATTTCTGTATAAATTGTTAAGTTACATTTATATCTCAGAGTAAATAAAGTTCTTGTGAATAATTTTGTATTTTTATATAATGTTGGAAAAATTGATAATTTCTAAAAATTGTTTATTTTTGATAAATCGTACAAGGTGAATTGGTGGAGATAATTACTTGCAAACAACAAGTGATTTACTGTACTATATAAATAAACATATATCCTGGACTGATCTTGTCTGTCATACTTGGATATTGAATACTTCTGTGTCTTCTTCACACCAGAAAACTCCGTAGGGAGGGTGAAAAGTTAAGACGAGAACGACTGAATCGGACTCTGAGTTTACTAGCAGAGGAAGTACCATGGCTAAAGCAAAGTGAACGAAGACCAGACAAAAGCAGTATACTGAAGCTAACAGTGAACTACCTAAAGCTCAATATTGGTGAGAGTTCCTGCTGTATTTTTCTGTAATTATATATGGATCAGTGCTTACCATGTCTTTCTTTTGACTTTAACATATAACTTTCTCATGCAGCTGTCCTGTCTATCCTTAAGATTATATGTACTTGCAAGCAATCTGATTTTCAAATTCAATCCCCACTCAGCAACGATTGGAGGGTTGGTATGCTTAAATCACCACCATATATGTCTGTGCATCAGTATGTCCACCAGCACATGGTTAAGGACCAGACTTGGTTCTTTCCCCACCTAATATCATAAGTGTTATACAAAACAAAATTGTTCAATTTGTCAGTTGGTACATTTCTGGTTTCTGATGTGAGGTCTAGCAGCTGCATCTATATATATTCTATCTACTCTTTGAGGATCAGTGATTGTGTTTGTAGACAGTGTGTACATGTAGGTCTCTTCCTGTTTTCTTATTTCTGGTTGGATATCAATAACCAATCAAACCGTCCTGTAGCACTGTCTGTGTATCAGCTTAGTTACATTTACATGTATGGCAACAGTGCTGCATGATTATCAGTAAATGATTGTAGTCAGACATATATTTATTGGAGCTGTTTTCCAGATTAGTGGAAGTGGTGTTCATATTTGGTTGTGTGGCAGATCTAGGAGTGCTCGTTTAGACATGTGCTCATTGTAGGAAGTGTCTTGTGGAGAACTGCACCCGAAAGTCAGTTCTTGTTATATAATTCTGTTTTTCATTATCATTCTAATTAAAATTTAATTTGGTTGTTTACAAATTTGATTAAAAACACTTTTTCTTATGACCCAAGTCATGAGAAAATAATGTACAATGCATTTTAATAAGCAATAATGATAACAGCATTTCTGTATAAGTCATAAAAATTGCAGGATCACTTCGAAATTGATTTAGACCACAAAATGATTGTGTCTGTTCCTTGTCTTGACATTTTATCACAGCAGCATAGGCCCAGGGCCATATGCCTTGAGTGATATGCTCCACTTATTTGTGAATTCTTGATAATGTATCAGAATATTTGGTTATCGTTGAATGTCAAAAATTATAATTTGATGTTGAAGTCCTTTATCAGATTCCATTTTATTTACAGGTATCAAGAAAAGAAACCTAAATGCTATCTTACCTTCCTTCCTGAAAGACACTGTCTCTGAAGAATTCTTGGAATCAGTAAATATGAAATGATATTTCATTCCCAGAGATGTAGAGATTGAGTGATTGATTGTTTGTTGTTTTCCACCACACTCAAAAAATTTTCAGTTGTCTGGTGGCATCCAGTTTTTTAGTGGTGGAGGAGAGAGCCCAGATTCAATGTACCCGAGAAGAGACCACTGACCTTCTGAAAGTAAACTGGCAAACTTTTTGACATATATCAGTCCGAGTGAGAATCGAACCCACTCTGACTAGAGATAGGAGGCCTAATGATTTTGAGCATGATTCTCTAACCACTCAGCCACAGAGGCCCTCATGTGGAGTTCATGAAAGAAAAGTTAATGAAAGCATTGTAAAATAAGCATATTTTAAAATATAATGCAGATTTATTATTATGCAAATACAATTACTTAAGACATGCTATTTTGCTGTATGTGTTATGTTACTAGGTAATCCATAAATCCCTACTCATTTTGTTTATTTTACTGTGTTATGTTAAGTAGTTACCACTCATTTTGTCTATTTTACTGTGTTATGTTAAGTAGCTCCTGCTCATTTTGTCTATTTTACTGTGTTATGTTAAGTAGCTCCTGCTCATTTTGTCTATTTTACTGTGTTATGTTAAGTAGTTCCTGCTCATTTTGTCTATTTTACTGTGTTATGTTAAGTAGCTCCTGCTCATTTTGTCTATTTTACTGTGTTATGTTAAGTAGCTCCTGCTCATTTTGTCTATTTTACTGTGCTATGTTAAGTAGCTCCTGCTCATTTTGTCTATTTTACTGTGCTATGTTAAGTAGCTCCTGCTCATTTTGTCTATTTTACTGTGTTATGTTAAGTAGTTCCTGCTCATTTTGTGTAATTTACTGTGTTATGTTAAGTAGTTCCTGCTCATTTTGTCTATTTTACTGTGTTATGTTAAGTAGCTCCTGCTCATTTTGTCTATTTTACTGTGTTTTGTTAGGTAGCTCATGGATCCCTGCTCATTGTGTCAGAGTCCGGTACGATTTTGTACATGTCTGAGTCCTTAACACAACAACTGGGCTGGCTCCAGGTAATGTACAAAGCATTGCACAGTGCCAACAAACTTTCGTCATGAATATGTACAAAAATTCAGCTTATCAGTGTTATTTTATACCCCCACAAATATCTTGGGCCTACTAATCTGAGATTGTTTGTTTGTCTTTAACACTAACCTTTTATTTATGGTCAATTATAAGACAAAATGAAAGCTTTGTGTCAGATAAGATCATACGTGACATGTCAAGGTCTGAGGTAAAGTCCAGTTCATGTCATTCATTTTTAATTATATGACTTCAAATTTTGTCCATTGTAAAGTCATGGTCAAAATCTTGTGAGAATATAGGTCCATCACTGGACATTTACCGTGCAGGATTGTGGCAGTCACATTTACTCGTGAAATGATATAACTTTTTACCTGTGAAATGATATAACTTTTTACCTGTGAAATGATATAACTTTTTACCTGTGGAATAATATAACATTTTACCTGTGAAATGATATAACTTTTTATCTGTGAAATGATGTATCTTTTTACCTTTGAAATGATATATCTTTTTACCTGTGAAATGATATAACTTTTTACCTGTGAAATATAACATCTACCTGTGAAATGATGCAATGTTTACCTGTGAAAAAAATATATTTATTTACTTGTGAAATTGTGTAACATTCCTCTAAACACTGCAGTGGATATGGAAAGTCAATATAACTGCATTATAAAACAGTTTTATATTTTAGACAATGTACATTTCGTTATTCAATTGGTATTTACTATTAAGCCTCAGGTGCATTCATCTTGGAGATAATCCTGATTTCCTGCCTTATGTAACTAACTATAATAATCTTACCCAGCAGTGGCCATTATGAATGAGTTCATAGTGATTTAATGGTAAAAACAAGATAATTTACATTTATTAAGAAAATTCATTGACAAATGAAAGCTCTTTTAATTTTGACCTCTTTACATGTACAGACTTCTGGAGGTGGATTTGTTTAAAACTGATTCATACATTTACTAGATCACAGGTCATTAAAATTACAGAAGATGAATTAATTTGAATATAAATACCTCACATGAATTGTACACAAACTATAAGAATTTGTCTGTTTCAGATTGATGTGTTGGGGAGTCCAATCTACAAGATACTACATAAAGAGGATGTTGAGTTATTTAAGTTACAGTTCAAGAGACACAACAACTTTTCTTACACAACTAAACAGTGTACAGGAAGCACTAAAGCCTACATAGCAGGTATAGTTCTGACAGTGAAAATGTTTACCCTGAGAAAACCATTGTCAACCGAGGCACAGTCGAGGGGTGACAATTTTCAATGTTTCCCACAACTATATGTACTATTTGTTTTCTTATATTAATTGTCATACATTTATCAGATATATGCAACAAAGCAGAACACTTGAGGTTTGAGGCAGTTAAATGAGCAGTTAAATCCCAGTCTCACCAAGCTTGTGACCTGTTTACGACTTAGATACGACTGATTTTTTTAGGAATCGTGGGCAAATCGTAGATGGAGCACACGACTGATCATCAAAGTTGTGGGTGATCGCAAGACCAAAATTAGTCGCTGCAAGGTCGATGATAATATCAAGTCCCAATCATACTGAGCTTGGGACCTGGTTACGACCTAGATACGACCAAATTTGATTTTGAGTCATGGGCAAGACACCGCACCGCAAGACTGATCACCAAAGTTCTGGGTGATCACACGAGCAATATTAGTTGCAGAAAGATTTTTGATTATGTTCAAAACTTTGAACCAACCATCTGCGACTCACAGTCGTATGTAGGTCTTGTATAGTCGTGCATTGATGCATCACCAATCATGCAGGATGCGTAAAACTGTAGCTCGATTGATCGTACAACTGGATGATTGATGGTGCCACCTATCATACAACCTCACGATCAGTAGTGCAACTACTTATCATTGAAATAGACTGGTTGCACAACCTTACTTTTGGTGGCATCACCAATCTAGCATGAATTTAAAGAATTCTTGATTGCACGCTTCTGTCGTTTTGCATTATTTTACTCAATGTTTGTGTATTGCTATGGCGGTACCAGAGCTGCCACCAAAACTAGATATAATAGATCTTTTCCAATTTTATTTGATCGTGTGACCATGCGTACTACCTATCGTATGATGATTTTTCAACAAATTGCAATATGCTATTCCAAGTGAAGATCGTGCCAAATGATTGTATCTTGGTAATTTGCCACGGATTACACAATGTAAAAAATGTGCGATTCAGTGTGACTGGGAGTTGAATGAGACGGCTTTTGATTGTGATGTCATATTAGAATGACACAAAAGCTTAACAGCAAGTGAAAACATTTCATTAGATTGAGAATATCTATTTTCTCATTTGTTATTTGCAACCGTAAATGTTGATTTGACAGTCACAAACGCTCATTTTACCATTTATGTTGTCTAGCACCCAGAGGGTGTGGTTTGTGTTCTCAGAGGATAACAATGAGTTTTTGTAAATGCTTCTGAACCAGTCAGATTTATACTGACAGTAAGCATAAAAAGTAATGTTACTTTCATACTTTTCAGTAAATTCTGCAAGGAAGATCCATCGCTCATTCTTTGTGAGAATGCAAAATTTGCAGCATGTGTCAGAAAATACACCAAAGTTTGAAGAGATGCGGATTGTTGGTCATCTACATTATCATGTTCAGGACAAAAAGAAAGTTAGATCAGGTGTGTACTTGAAGGTTGCCATGGCAAATGAGCTGTCCTGATCAAAGTTTGTCTGTCCATCTGTTACTTGTCTCTGAACTTTTCGGATTTTCAATTTCTTCTCAAGGACCATTTAGCCAAATTTAGCAATGCTGGTCACTAAATATATTTTGGTGAAGGGGATTTGTTACAAAATGAAGGGTCATGCCCGATTGCAAGGGGAAATGGTTCTGAAATAGTGCAGATAGAGTTGATTGATTAGATATTCTTCCCAAGAACCACTGAGGCATAAATGTCAATGCTTGCATAAAAGCCTCCCCCCATCCCCCAAGGTATGCAAACATCATTTAATATAGATCTAAATTCAACCCAGTGACTAAGGCAGGGTCATGATAAGGGTGTAAAATTTTATATGGTAATAGATATACAGTAAAATCTTCTTCTCATGAACCAGAAGAGTGTAGTTTGTTGACTTGAAATGCAAGCATCCTTGTATAGTACACTGTAGATTCAGGAAGTTTTGATCTGTGATTTATACATAGCTTCCAGAGGTCTGAGTAAGGCCACAAGAGTGGTTTATACCATAACCTCTGGAGGTCTGGGTGGGGCCACACGAGTGGCTAAAATTTAAAATGAAATAATAGGAAAATTCTCTATAAATATTCTTTTCTAGAATCAGAAGGATGATTGTCCTTTATCAAGCTATCATGCTGGCATCTTCTTGTAATGTTGGTTCAGTTTTGTTCACATTTTGATCCCTGGATTCTAGATAGAGACAGATGTTCAAATTTTTTTTTATAAATACATGTATGTATTGTGTCTGGTAAATGCTCTCATTTCTCACTACTGCAATCCTTGTGATCAGCAGTGGTTGTATGTGAGAGTGTGTGGTAGTCGCCCACTCTGACATGTTGGTTTCCTATGGATACTTTGATTTCCTCCCACATAATGACCCCCTAATGCCAACATCTGTGCATCAAAGGACGCCATTGGAAATAAGCTTTAGAGAGTTCATGTGTTATCTTTGGTATTTATGTATGTATATACATATCTAGTCAACTGTATCGCCTTAGGGGGCGAGATCAGAAGATCGATGTCGGATAAAAATCTAAATTCTAATAGTTTGGGGGAGAGAGGGTGAAAACTTCTATAAGTTTCTGTCATCTGACATCGATTACACAAATGATTTTGGTAGCAACACTTTAGTGGAAAAAGAGAAAAAAGACAGGTAACTGTTAAAAACCACATAATAATATTACATTTTAATGAACATTCAATAGTTTTAATGTACACTTTCATTTGTGAATAAACAGTAGACAAGTTATACAGTGTTATTTATATTTGTATGTTTTTACTTATTAATTAATCAAGTAGTTTCAACATTAAGTTTTGGGGGTGGGGGTCTTGGTGAAAACTAAATTTAAAATTTTTGTCAGACATTGAGCTTTTGATCTCAATCCTTTTCTAACTGTATCTAGTCAACTGTGACACCCTATCTGACTGTATCAAGTCAGCTGCAGTATCTTATCTTAGTGTATCTTGTCTACCATAGCACCCTATGACTGTATCTAGTCAACTGTCACACCCTATCTGACTGTATCTAGTGTATTGTCACACCCTATCTGACTGTATATAATCAACTGTCACACTCTATCTGACTATTAAGTTGACTGTCACACTCTATCTGAGTGCATCTAGTCGACTGTCACACTCTGAATGTATCTAATCGACTGTCACACTCAATCTGACTGTATCTAGTCGACTGTCACACTCAATCTGACTGTATCTAGTCGACTGTCACACCCTATCTGACTGTATCTAGTCGACTGTCACACCCTATCTGACTGTATCTAGTCGACTGTCACACTCTATCTGACTGTATCTAGTCGACTGTCACACTCTATCTGACTGTATCTAGTCGACTGTCACACTCTATCTGACTATCTAGTTGACTTTCACACTCTATCTAACTGTATCTAGTCGACTGTCACACTCTATCTGACTATCTAGTCGACTTTCACACCCTATCTGACTGTATCTAGTCAACTGTCACACTCTATCTGACTATTTAGTTGACTGTCACACTCCATCTGAGTGCATCTAGTTGACTATCACACTCTGAGTGTATCTAGCCGACTGTCACACTCTATCTGACTATATCTAGTGTACTGTCACAATCTGACAATCTAGTCAAATGCAGCACCTTATCTGACTGTCTCTAGTCTACTGTAGCACCCTATCTGACTGTATCTAGTCTACTGTAGCACCCTATCTGGCTGTATCTAGTCGACTGTAGCACCCTATCTGACTGTATCTAGTCTACTGTAGCACCCTATCTGACTGTATCTAGTCTAATGTATCTAGTAGAACCTATCTGGAAAGCAGTTTGTATGGTTTTGTTTTGTAGTTGTAAATGAAAGCTGGTTAGTGGGATCCTGCCATCCTGTCAGACAGCAATCCCTAATCAGTATGCAAGCTTATGAGGACAGCACCAGTCTTGAATGGGTATCCCAGCATGCAATGGATGGAAAGCTCTGGTATCAGGACCACAGGTGTTCAACTTTGTCTTTCTTATCAATTATTTCATGTTCTCAGTGTATAAGATACACACATTACCATGTTCATGCATATTGTAACTGTTTGCAACTATTGCTAGCAATGAAAACCTCTAGACATTTAAGTTCATTACATTGATGGGTGTGGTATATACATGTGATTTCATGTGACAAAGGTTACAGAGATTAAGTATAACTTAGTATGTCCAATCACACAACCCAGTATGTTCAGTCACACAACCCAGTATGTTCAGTCACACAACCAGTATGTTCAGTCACACAACCCACGATGTCCAGTCACACAACCCAGTATGTTTAGTCACACAACCCAGTATGTCCAGTCATGCAACCCAGTATGTCCAGTCATGCAACCCAGTATGTCCAGTCACACAACCCAGTATGTCCAGTCATGCAACCCAGTATGTCCAGTCACACAACCCAGTATGTCCAGTCACACAACCCAGTATGTCCAGTCACACAACCCAGTATGTCCAGTCATGCAACCCAGTATGTCCAGTCATGCAACCCAGTATGTCCAGTCACACAACCCAGTATGTCCAGTCATTCAACCCAGTATGTCCAGTCACACAACCCAGTATGTCCAGTCATACAACCCAGTATGTCCAGTCATGCAACCCAGTATGTCCAGTCACACAACCCAGTATGTCCAGTCACACAACCCAGTATGTCCAGTCATTCAACCCAGTATGTCCAGTCACACAACCCAGTATGTCCAGTCACACAACCCAGTATGTCCAGTCATACAACCCAGTATGTCCAGTCATTCAACCCAGTATGTCCAGTCATTCAACCCAGTATGTCCAGTCATACAACCCAGTATGTCCAGTCACACAACCCAGTATGTCCAGTCATTCAACCCAGTATGTCCAGTCACACAACCCAGTATGTCCAGTCACACAACCCAGTATGTCCAGTCACACAACCCAGTATGTCCAGTCATACAACCCAGTATGTCCAGTCATTCAACCCAGTATGTCCAGTCATACAACCCAGTATGTCCAGTCATACAACCCAGTATGTCCAGTCATTCAACCCAATATGTCCAGTCATACAACCCAGTATGTCCAGTCATTCAACCCAGTATGTCCAGTCACACAACCCAGTATGTCCAGTCACACAACCCAGTATGTCCAGTCATTCAACCCAGTATGTCCAGTCATACAACCCAGTATGTCCAGTCATACAACCCAGTATGTCCAGTCATGCAACCCAGTATGTCCAGTCACACAACCCAGTATGTCCAGTCACACAACCCAGTATGTCCAGTCATTCAACCCAGTATGTCCAGTCACACAACCCAGTATGTCCAGTCATTCAACCCAGTATGTCCAGTCATACAACCCAGTATGTCCAGTCACAATGGAATTGTGTCTCTTACTGTGTCCTGGCATGTTGGTATATCAAAATTAATAGAAACAAATGTAGTAACATAATATTGTTATGTTTTACATGCTGTGGATGTCCAGTCATCTGACTTTATGATAAAGAGACAAACTTTATGATAGAAAGACATTAGAGATTCATTCTCCTTGCAAAGCTTGTTTAAAAACAGATGATGTGTCTAAACTGATTATATATCATTTTTATGATATAAATTTGTTACAATAGTGTTTGTCTCATGTTTAAAGTGCTGTGTATGAATTACGTTTAACACAGTAGTGTTTGTCTCATGTTTTAAGTGCTGTGTATGAATTACGTTTATGTCATGCTTTATAATTTATCAGAATTTAATTATTGCAGAATAGCCTTGGTGGTTGGAGTGATGCCGTGTGAACATGTTGGAATGTCAGTATATGACCTTGTCAACAAGGACGACCTGAAGGACATTGCTTGCAGTCACATGAAAAGTAAGCACTATCTTACAATTCATTTAGATATTCTTATTTCATGCTTCAAGTGTGATAATAACAGGATATATTTAAACAGTGAATGTGGTAAAGGGGAAAATTGAGGGTAACATTAATAATTTTTACCTCAAGAAATCTATTGTCAACCAAGGCATATACACTATCTGTTTTATTATATTTAGATGAAGACTCATCCCAGTTATCATTTGTGTCTTCTAATCAATTGCTTTCATTCAATGTGTAATTGACATGCACTGCAGATTGCAATCTTGCTATATTTCATTATAATAAACAATTTATTTCGCAAACATTGGTGCAATAAATTGTTTACTTTCGATGCTAACTGTAATTCATTATTCTACTATGAGTGATTCATTTCATTGTTCTCAGCTGAATAAAGAACCCATTTATTTATTGAGGATTTATTGATTCCATTTTGTCTGCTAAATTAAAACTCTTGCTGTTTGTGTTTTTCAGTAATGACAGATGATGAGATACCATGCACTGTGTTCAGACTACAGTCATTGAATGGGCTGGGTCCTGAAAAATACATCAAAGCAAGGTCTGTGATAGTGAAGGATGCCTGGACCAAGAAAAACCTCTTCATTGTCAGCTTAAATCAAAATATCAGGTAATGTTGATTAGTTATATGAAAGTGTTTATCAACTGCAGCTACACATTGCAGGTGTATGTTTATACAGGTGTACACACTAACATTGCAGGTGTATGTTTGTACAGAGAAATTATGATAATTTTGCTTTGTCAGAATTTATTATGTGTTGTGACTTTTTGTGTGTGAATTTGTGAGTGTAAATACACTGTAGTTAATTGGAAAGTTATTTTTCAAGGGAAACCACACGAAAGCTAATTTCTCTTTGAAATATTAAATTATGACATGAATTTTCTCACAGCAAGGTGTGAGGAAATGTAAGGTTTAGAGGGTTTTAAATGGATGCAAACTTTTGTGTAAAGGATAGTTTGAGAAAAACTGCACTTTGGTGGTGCTTAAGTTGCATTTTACAGACCGAGTCTTTAAATCTGCATTCAAAATTGACCACAATACTAAGTGTTATGTTTAATTTCAGTGATGAGGAAGGGGAGGTGTTGCTGAAGGAGCAGAGGAAGAGGGTCCAGGCACTGATAGCAGCTACAAAAGGCTTGACACTACAAGACAGAAATTTTGATGAGGGCAGCAACGCAGATGTATTATTTTCAGCATCTGACAATAGTCAGCCAGAATCATCTGTCATCGGTGAATTGACCTCCGATGTAAACTTTGTACCACAATACAGTCCGGACTGTTTGAGTGATGAGTCACTTTCAGGAGTAAGTGCAAGTCCTCCCACAGGAAGTCCCCCAAAGAAAGAATCACTTCCACTGTTAAAGAGCCTTCTTATCGGACCTAACAAAGTGACAGGATCAATGAATAAAGCTTTTATTGTGGAGAACAAGACACAAGAAGACATCTCTGTGTCAAACACGGGAGTGACCGGACAAGAAAATGAGAAAGGTGTTGGTGGTGTGTTGATGGATATCAACAACAGCATAGGTAATGTGGAAAGGGACAGATTGTCATTGGATACCATTGATGCTGTATGTGAGTCTGTTCCTGATGGGGAGTTTGCGGGAGTGACATCTGGAGGAGACAAGTTTGCCATAAACAAACAGCACTTCATGACTCAAATTTCTCAGTTTTTTCCAGGAGTTTCATCGGGAGATGTGTCAAATGCTTACAAGAAACATTGTGACATTAGTGAATCAGTTTACAGTGACGCCTTAACAAGAATCTGTTCACAAGTTACAAATGTTGAACAGGGTGTGTTGAATATGCCAGATTCTGAAGATAATTCATCGACGGTATTAAAGCTTAAGAATGTAGAAGATTCTTCATCAAAAGGTAAAATTCAACTTCATTCAGTTCTATATTTACTTACATATTATACATGTATATTGAGAATTTTAATTGAGGGTTAATACTTCTTGGTTATTGTCTAAATTTTGGGATATATGGCCACGTGAAGGACATTGCTCAGTAAAGCTGACCAGATTTGTGTGATCTGTTCTGCGCAGCAATCAAGGCCTGGCATATTACCCAGTAATTAATCAGTAACTTTTTATTACATATTTTTCAAATTCCATGCTCTTCAAATTTTCGGGAAGGGGATTAATGTATGAACTTGCAAATACTGAGTTGATTTTTAGTGTTTGGTTCAGTCTGTATATTTGTATGAGTTTTAAATTCACAGTATATCCTAGGTACAAAAATTGTAGGTATATACAGAATGAAGTCTGTATGTTTTTCTTTTAAATGATAATTATAAATATTTTTGTTACTCACTTGATTTCAATGAATAATTTGAATAATGATGAAACCAAAGTACTTTCAGTACTTTCTTTGGACTACAAAAATTTTGTAGAATTCAGTATTTCATAATTTTTTACTATACCTGCAGATGCCTGTATTAAACTGTTTTTATTTTTTAAGCACTCATAATAATCTTGGTACTGTATATTATGTCATGGTGTTATCGTAACCATTTAATGGAGATTCAGATTTAAAACTGTTTCCTTTGTAACTGGGAGATCATGAGTTCAAGCCCCGCTTGTGCCATGGCCGCATCAAACCTAAGACGTAAACAAAGGTAGTGATTGCTCCTTTGCCAAACACTCAGCATTTGGAAATGAGAATCACAGATCTTTCGGATATGACCTTAAAAACGGAGGTCCCATGTCACGGCAGGCATTGGCACGTTAAAGAACCCTCATTGCTACGGTCCTGAGTGCTGAGCATATGTCTAAATTTGTGGTACTTCACCCACAGCTGGAGATGGCTCAATATGAGTGAAAAAATTCTCAACATGATGTAAAACAATCAGTTAATGAACATGGTTCCTGACAAATAGGTTCCAAACAAAGTTTTATTGTTTTCCGCCACACTCAACAATTTTAAAGTTATCTGGTGGAGTCCAGTTTTTATTGGTGGAGGAGAGAACCCAGATACAATGTTCCTGGGAAGAGACCACCAACCTTCCAAAAGTAAACTGGCAAACTTTCTCACATATATCCGCACGAGTGAGATTTGAACCCACACCGACTAGAGGTGAGAGGCCTTGTGGTTTTGAGTGCGATGCTCTAACCACTCTGCAACGGAGGCCCCATTTATTGTTGAAATTTTGTCTTCATTCTGTGCATTTTTTATCCCCTCAATTGATGATGAAAACTTTGAATGTTCAAGAATGGGTAGACTTTTTTTGATTATTATATCTGACCTTATTTATTTTCATTGTAAATACTGCAGTGTTCTACTGCATATTACAATATATATGTATCACAAGGAAAATACTGGTGGCAATATCCAGCCTTATTCTTTATTCCTGAACAATTAGCAAACAATTAATAAGGTGATCTTTACAAATGCTGACAAAAGTGGAAACAAAGTGTAATGGGATGTATTGGAATGATTGATGTATCATTTTTTTCCCAAATATTTTGAAGTGACAGCTAAGTATGATAATTGATCAAATGAAAAAATGGTTTGATAGATACATTGGTAGCCTGTATGAGTGATATGATGATACATTGGTAGCCTGTATGTGTGATATCATGATACATTGGTAACTTGCATGTGTGATATGACGATGCATTGGTAGCCTGTATGTGTGATATGATGATACATCGATAACTTGTATGTGTGATATGATGATATATTGATAGCCTGTATATGTGATCTTATGATACATTCATAGCTTGTATGTGTGATTTAATGATACATTTGTAGCCTGTATATGTGATATGATGATACATTTGTAGCCTGTATGAGTGATATCATGATATATTGGTAACTTGTATGTGTGATATGATGATTCATTGATATCCTGTATATAAAACATCAACAGTACCAATTTTGATGCACCAAATGCCCATTTTGACAAATAATGTCTCTTCACTGATGCTCAAGTCAAAAGCGCTGGAAATCCGATATAAGAACAAACTTGGAAGAGCTGAAAGGACCAAAATACAAAATAGTGCAGCCAAATCTAGCAAAGGATCAGTGCTATGCATGAAGGAGATAATCCTTAATTTTGAAATGAATTTCTTAATTTTATCACAGCAAATTTTTATCCGTACTTCATGGTAGTACCGAGATACTTAGCAACTGGGCTGGTGTAAAACCTTTGGGGACTTACAGTCCACCAGCATATATGTGATTTGATGATACATTGATAGCTTGTATGTGTGATTTGATGATACATTGATAACTTGTATATGTGTGATATGATGATACATTAATATCTTGTATGTGTGATTTGATGATACATTGATATCCTATATATGTGTGATTTGATGATACATTGATAGCCTATATATGTGTGATTTGATGATGCATTGATAGCCTATATATGTATGGTATGATGATACATTGATAGCCTATATATGTATGAGGGGCCTCCGTGGCCGAGTGGTTAGAGCATCGGGCTCAAAATCACAAGGCCTCTCACTTCTGTCGGCGCGTGTTCGAATCTCGGCCGCGGCGTTATGTGAGCAAGTTTCCCAGTTTACTTGCGGAAGGTCGGTGGTCTCTTCCCTGGTACATTGTATCTGGGTTCTCTCCTCCACCAACAAAAACTGGACGCCACCAGATAACTGAAAAATTTTTAAGTGTGGCGGAAAGCAATAAATAATAATAATAATAATATATATGTATGGTATGATGATGCATTAATAGCCTATATATGTATGGTATGATGATACATTGATAGCCTATATATGTATGGTATGATGATGCATTGATAGCCAATATATGTATGGTATGATGATACATTGATAGCCTATATATGTATGGTATGATGATGCATTGATAGCCTATATATGTATGGTATAATGATACATTGATAGCCTATATATGTATGGTATGATGATACATTGATAGCCTATATATGTATGGTATGATGATACATTGATAGCCTATATATGTATGGTATGATGATGCATTGATAGCCTATATATGTATGGTATGATGATGCATTGATAGCCTATATATGTATGGTATGATGATACATTGATAGCCTATATATGTATGGTATGATGATGCATTGATAGCCTATATATGTATGGTATGATGATACATTGATAGCCTATATATGTATGGTATGATGATACATTGATAGCCTATATATGTATGGTATAATGATACATTGATAGCCTATATATGTATGGTATGATGATGCATTGATAGCCTATATATGTATGGTATGATGATACATTGATAGCCTATATATGTATGGTATGATGATACATTGATAGCCTATATATGTATGGTATGATGATGCATTGATAGCCTATATATGTATGGTATGATGATACATTGATAGCTTGTATGTGTAATTTGATGATACATTGATGGCTTGTATTCATATGTATGTGTGAAATGATGATATATTGATAGCCTATATATGTATGATATGATGATACATTGATAGTTTGTATGTGTGTCAATTGATGATACATTGATAGCTTGTATGTGATTTGATGGATACCTTTGATAGTTTTTGATAGTTTTTATATGTGTGATATGATGACACATTAATAGCTTGTATGTGATTTGATAATTCATTGATACTAAGCCTGTATGTGTGATTTGATGATGCTTCATAGCCTGTATGAGTGAATATGTTTACAGGGATTAAAGAAAACAAAATCTTTGGTTGAAAATAGCCCCGTATACAGTAGTTAATACAGTACTAGGGTTTAGCATGATGAGTCTATTGATCCTTATACTGGTTTTTATATTTTCAGAATACAGCAAAATCCAGTCACCAACCATATCCTCACAAATATCACCGTCCATTAGTACGACTGTAAGTATCCCCACAAATATCACCGTCCATTAATACGACTGTAAGTATCCCCACAAATATCACCGTCCATTAATACGACTGTAAGTATCCCCACAAATATCACCGTCCATTAATACGACTGTAAGTATCCCCACAAATATCACCTTCCTTAATACGACTGTAAGTATCCCCATAAATATCACCTTCCTTAATACGACTGTAAGTATCCACACAAATATCACCTTCCTTAATACGACTGTACGTATCCCCACAAATATCACCTTTCTTAATACGACTGTACGTATTCACACAAATATCACCTTCCTTGATACGACTGTACATATCCCACAAATATCACCTTCCTTGATACGACTGTACATATCCCACAAATATCACCTTCCTTAATACGACTGTATGTATCCCCACAAATATCACCGTCCATTAATATGACTGTAAGTATCCACACAAATATCACCTTCCTTAATACGACTGTAAGTATCCACACAAATATCACCTTCCTTAATACGACTGTACGTATCCCCACAAATATCGCCTTCCTTAATACGACTGTAAGTATCCCCACAAATATCACCTTCCTTAATACAACTGTATGTATCCCCATAAATATCACCTCCTTGATATAACTGTAAGTATCCCCACAAATATCACCTTCCTTTAATACGACTATAAGTTCTTAATAGAGTGGGTTAACTTTAAATAGGTGTATTGTGTATTGCAAGTTCTTTCTTCAAAGAAAATTACATTCAGGACTGTGCTTGTTGTTGAATCTCTTTTTAATAACACTGAGCAAGACAAAAATATTTATGGATGATTCCTCTCAATATGAAGGTTACAATTGTGATGGAAATATGGGTCCTTCAATATAAATGTTTAAATTGTTTAAGTCAGGGGAAGGGTGTGTATTATACACAAGATTCTGTAGTAATTCCAGGACCCTGCAGTGATATATGACATTTCTGTGATTGTTATCAAGCAGTTTAATAAATATCTCAGATTCTCAACTTATACAAACATTTGTACAGTCAAGTTCTTTAGGAAGGGGGTTTTTTGGTTTTTTATTTATTTATTTATTTATTTTTTAGTATTTTATTTATTTTTTTTACTTGTTGTAGTGTGTTCAAGACTCAGACAAGAAAAGTGTGGAGTTACATTTTTACAAACAGCTTCAGCAAAAACAGAAGGTTTTAGAGAAGAGCCTGCAATCCCAGAGTCAGGAACTGACCAGCCTGAAGAGAAACCTGCCTGGCCATCACCCCCAAGTCATCGAAAAACTACAACTTCTCCAAGTAAGATGTTTTGAAAACCTTTCAAAGTACCTTTGAATGTGTTTAAATACAAAATAAGCATAACTGTTGGAAAAGTTTTGTTTTTGTCTAATGCTATGCTGAAGCATAAACTCATTTCCTGGATCACCATTATGGTTCAGAACCTGTGACTGAATGATCGCTGACAAAAAATGTTACAATAAGAGACACATCATTAGTTTGGTTAACTGCTTTTTTGTGTAGCTAGCAAACGATACAAAATGAAAATGGACATTTTTCTCTCCAGTTTTTTCACTTGGAAAAGTTGCATTTGTCCACATCAGCTGCCCTTGCTAATTCTAATATGTTTTAAGCAATGTTTTATGTAATATTATTTTTATTGTAGATAATACATGCACTCTATATTTCTTTTCAAGCTAAAATGCTTTGAAAATGTATATCTTTTGCTAAATACACAAGAAAATGAGAACCCAAGTCAAAGTGGAAGGCCTTCCCCAAGCAGTTTTTTAACCTTCACAGTACACTTAAAATAAGCAGTTCCTTAACCATCAACAAGCCTCATTAGTATGCATGTTTCATTTGCATAAGAGCATTCATCTACCAGTTTCTTACCCTTCAAAGTTCCTTAGCAGTTTTCAGGCAGTTATTTTGGCTGAAAAATTTAAATTAGATACTTCTACAAGCCTTCATCCATGAATATTCATTTGAACTGCCTTAAAAAACTGCTAAGGAACTGCTTACTTTAACCTTTGACCCTATTCACTGTGCCATATATGGAATACCAAACTGCTAGAAAACTGCTTATTTTTGTCAAAGTGCAAAACAGTTATTACTAAACTGCTTATCAAACTGCTTACAAATAACATTCATAATTACCAAAACAGCAACGTAAATAAGAATTAATTTCTTGAGATGAATGATTGTACAAGCAATTTATTTGAAACAAACGAACAACTATATTAAACAAAGTACTATCAATCCTTAGTTAACAAACTATAGGTAACAAACCACTAACAAATCACTAGAACATTGTGGACAGGGGATATCAAATTCCTAATATATCATTATAGATAATTAACGAACTCTTAACAAAGGTAATATTGAAACAGATCAATTACACTGTGAAATATGATAAATCTTGAGTGCACACATGAAAAATTCACATATATGATCGTAGCAAATCTTTTGAATCTTTCACTTGCTGGTTGCTAGATATTTGGTTACAATTATCACAGTTTCCTCTGCATAAACTCCACTGTCATCTACATCCATAATTGTCACGATACACTGCAAAGGTTTACACTTCAGAGCACCTGTACACAGAAATACACATAGCTGATTCTTCAGGTTGATTTGGGCAAAAATTGTCCAAATGATATTGTGGAAATTATTTGTCACAGAAAATGTATTCACAATGTCACAATGACTGCATGCATCTGACTATATCTGTACTCCAACAAGTTAAAGCCTTGATTAACATTCCTTATATACCTCCTTGTTGAGCGGTGCCAAGTCAATAGTATCTTGCCATGAACCTCTAACATGTTGTAGTAGGCAGAGGTACAGTCAGAATGGCAACTGCCTTTGTCAGGATCGATGTCTATATGGCGTGAAAAAAAAATCCAGAAAAGAATTGTGTTCATATTAAAATTTATCACATATTTTTAATATGCATTCAGTCGAAATAATATCATGAAATAGTGCATGATTTTGTTCTTAACTTTTGAATCTTCAAATGATGTACATAAGATATTGTACTGTATTTTTACTATGTACATCCCGCTTATCAAAAAAAAAAAAAACAACAACAACAACAAAACAAAAACAAACAAAACACAAAATACAAATTAAATACACTTTGTTTACTTACCAATAGACTTGGTACTTGAAGCCTTCATTCTTTGATAGTATAAACTCCCATCTTTAGCTACTGGAATGCTATCTTATACTGGAAATCTCCATGTTTTGTGACTTTCTGGGGTTTTGTAGAGGTTTCATCAAAATGTCCAGCCCCAGCCAACACCAAACTGGAAATAGTGGTGCCATACCATGATTATACAATTCAAACGACTTTCAGATTTACAAACTCTTAATATGAGAACAGTGCTACTTGGAATAATTTATACTTAAATTATTATCTGTAATGTTATATTATTGGTAACAAAATATGAAAATATAAATGAACAGTGTGTCCATGGGAATATTAATTAATTTCTTGTCAAATATTAATATAATATTATTTCTGCATTACATACATATGTTATCATCACTTTCAAAGAGAACTGCCTGTGTTAATATAACTGCTAAGCAATGAGAATGTGCATCTGTGTTGACTGCTTAGATAAACTGCAAACAGTTAAAATAAGCAGCTCATGAGAAAAGAGTAGGCAGTTTTATAAACTACTTAATGTCAAACTGCTTGAAACTGTTAAGAAACTGCCAATAAATTTGTGAACTGCTCAAAAACTGCCTAAATTAGCAGCTTGCTTTGACTTGGGAAAGTCCACCTGTTCACAGTGTCATAGTTGAAGCTGTAGAGACTTGGATAATATAATACACAGTTCCCTGCTTCTTAGATGCAGTACTGAGTTTTAAGAATGCAGCAAAAAAAAAAAAAAAAAAAGAGAGAGAGAGAGAGGGGGGGGGGGGGGAGCAAAATAAGACTAAAAATATGACTGCTTCTTTATGAACAGCCTTTAGGTATCAAAAGTTGTTTTCTACAATCTGGTCATATTATTGCTTACAGAATGAAGTACAAGAGCAGTTCACAGTTCTTCATGACTTACAGAATGTAATGGTGGAGAAATTATCCTCAGCACCCACTTGTACAGACATGATATGATAGAAGATTATGGGATTCATTACTCGAAATGTCAGTATTAATTTTAAAAGGGAAAGTTACATTTGTAGTTGATTTCGTTGGAATCAAACCATAATTGTCCGTTATATGGTCATTGTCTTTCACCGTACATTCCTGCCTCACAAACAGTTCTATATCACTGGAGTAAAACATGCTTATAGCATAGTGCAGGGGTGCACATTTTGATTTGTTATATTGTATAATTTGTAATATTTAATAAAGTTATAATCTGTTTTAAAATTAGAGGGAATGAAAATCACTTCACTATAAGCATGAATTCATTATAAGTGTGCTCACTGTAACCGTATTACACTATACTGATGTGATTTCATAAACCACAAATATCATAATAATTTGTACTGTTAGCATAAAAAGAGCCCACCTGCATTGATATTGTTTATTGTTGTAATCATGTAGTTCCTGTGGATGAATTTGTAAGCCATACAATCATGTTTAGATGAATACACCACTGTGAGATCAGAAATCCAGAAGAATAGCTTTATTTATCAGTTACTGTCCATTAAGAAATGTAATATGCATTATATGTAGAAATATTGTATTTATAATATAATGCAGAGGTTTTATATATCCCGGTATACATGTATATATTCGTAGAGATTCAAAGTTTCTTCTGCATCAGACAACGAAAATACTAAAGTTTGCACAGAACATTTTTAGGTTTTTACAATATAGGGCCATATGTCTATGAATGACCTGACAGTTATCAATCTTGTTTGTGCTATTGGGGTAAATTGCTCTTGCACTTGTTTTGTATTGGAGACTCCGACTCATTAGTGTCACATCTTAGAAAACATAGCATTGCACATATTTGTTGCTGGTTCCTGTAATTTGTTAGAAATTTATCTCTTTGTCAATTATTCAATTTATTCAAAGTGTAAAGTATAGAAAATTTAACAGACAGTAACCAATGGCAAACAAGAATTTTCCTATGACAAGCATGTGTAACTTGGTGGGCATTGTAAAAGGCAGGCCTGATACTTGATTCCAATCCATTTTTAGTCAGTGCATTTTTATAACAACCCTCTCCCCCCTCCCAAACAAAGTATGAGGGGTATACTGGAATCACCTTTCCCATCTGTCTGTCCATTTGTCTGTAGGCATCATTTGCCCAGAGGATATCTCTAACAATGATATAAACAGATTTGATTAAATCTCAATCAAAATAGCAGTGCACAGCTTCATTATTCATATAAGATATACATATGTATATCTTATATGAATAATGAAGTTGTGTGCTGCTATTTTGATTGAGATTTTTTAACATTCAAAGAAGTTAGAGATTTTTTTTTTCATTTTGAGGGGGTGATGTCATTGTCCAAAGTATATTTTAGATTCTGAAACCAGTGATTTGATTCAAACTTTGTGTATACTATGTATATAATAAACTTGTGCACCTGTCATTTTTATTGAAATTCTTTAACTTCCAAGGAAGTTATGGATATTTTCATTTTACAGGTGTTTTTTTTTTTTTCAGCTTGATTGACTTAGTCATTTAATTTTTTTCTTTTAGATTTTGTAATATCTATTCCCTCACAGAGACTACTGTATTAGAACAGTAGAGGGTGTAATGGAATCATCAGTCCATTTGTCTCTCGGTCTGCCCATCAGTCTGTAGATATGATTTTGTAAATGAAAGATGTGTTGTTCACTGGAGTTATCCGTGAAATAATATTCAGAAGTTATATTAAGCATACCTTAGATATTCTGAGAAACACTCTACTACGGAATGTATAGTCTTCAGTTTACATTGTTTGCTCTCAAGAAAACAGAATTCTTCTTGTCAAAGGATGCGCATGTTCTTCATTGAGCACAAATTCTCTATTTTCCACCATCCGATGTTCCCTGTAGGGGGTATTAGTCTCATTAGGACAGTTCTATTTATTTCTTTGATTTTAGTGCAAAATGGTATGGAAATGTTTCATGACTCTAAACCCACAACATTCCTGTAGGTTTTATTAGGAACAGATATCTTTTGTTAAGGTGACCCTATTATGTTCTTAGTTGTTTCTAACGTACACATATCAGTTAATGTACTGATTTCAGACAGTAGTACAACCTCATCAATCAAGTGCTCATTGTTAAATCTTGCGTTAGTGCTATATTAAAATTTTACGATTGTTATCTAATTTAATTGTTTAAACATCAAATGGCAGCTGCATTAGGAGGGGAATGATAAGAAACTGAAATGATCAGGGATACTTACTGTTGAAGTCATTGCAATCATAGAGTAAGGTGATAAAATCTCTTTGGGATATTTTTACTAAAATAATTTTTTGTAAATCTGTTACAGTTTATTTTGATTACTTGCACAGCAATTTTGTGATTTAATCATATATGAGGGTTGTCCCAAAAAATTTCACACAATGTTAATAAGTCACTTATTTGTTAGAAAAAATATCAATTCTCTTTCATTATTTAACAGCATCAATTCCTTGTTTTTTTGGTTTTTTTATTGTTTGTTTCTTTGTTTTTTTTTGGGGGGGGGGGTGTTTTTGTTTTTGGTTGTTTTTTGCTGGTTTTGTGTGTGTGTGTGTGTGTGTGTGTGTGTGTGTGTGTTTTGTTTTGTTTTGTAAAAAGTTTCATAATATATCTTTTCGTAATGACATAGAACACAAATAAAAAAATAAATGTTCATAGCTGTCAATGCACAAACTTCATTTTTATCAATGACGTTTTTTACCTGAAGAATTTCGCAGTCGTTATTTTCTTTAGAATCTTTTTTATGTGGCCTTCCCATCTTTAGTTCTGATGTCATTCCCTCCACAAATCTCTTGTGCCATATTTAAACACTCAAAGTGCCCTGCTAACATTTGGTGATCTGATGTGCCTTCCATCTCTTGTTTTGTTTGAGTTAGGGTCAAATTACAATCTAGACAATATTTTGATTTCTCAGTGCACCAAGAATGCCTCTGGCATTGACATATTGTGCAAAATACTTGTCAGGTATGTTTAAAAATTACATAACTTCTCTGCCATTTAGGAGTCCTGTTGTTGTAAAATAAGTATATTATGTGGAACACATCACTGAATCCATTCATATCAATTTGAGTGCAATATATTTGCTTTCATCTAATTCAGTGGTACAAAGAAAATATCCTCTTATTTTTGTATGGCATGTGCTAGCAAGACATATAGATCTCTTTTTCCGTAATGCCTCACTTATCTCTTGTTTTGCTTATTTCAAATTTTACATTTTTGTTTAAAATAATTCAAACTTTGCTCATGTAATTTTTTTATTTGATGCTTATTTTGAAATTTATAAATTATTACTTTTGAGACAACCCTCGTACATGTGTGTGTGTGTGTGTATATATATATATATATAATATATATATATATATATATATATATATATATATATATATATATATATATATATATATATACACACAGTATTTTACATTAATTTTGATTTTGTGCAAGGAAGTGTTAAACTGTAAGTCTGTGACTCACTAAGTACTCAAGGTATATAATGTACTATGAATTGAAGTTTTACTATATAGGACTTCAGGTTTTTCAACTTTTAAGTATAATGATATTTTTTTTTTTTTTTGATATAACAGTTTATGATGACTGTCATATAGCTATTTCAAGAAACAGATTGCTCATTTCAAAATTAAGCATATTACGCATCATTTTATGTGATTATATTATATATATTTATTATATTGCTCATGCATCATTCAACATGTGAATGAAGGAAATTCTATTTTTTGTTAGCTGTTGTTTTTTTAATTGATGCCTATTAATATTTTCTTATGTGTATGTAGAATTTCCAGATGTTTATACCTTAATGTTACATGTATTTGTCCAGCGATTTTGTGGCTGAGTGTCCGTAGTTGTAAATAAAAGTTTACTGGAGTTCTTAAATGCCAAAATATGAAGTATCCACAAAATTTTGTCTAATTTGAAACAAATAAGGATGGATTCTTGTAATAATTCATACTGAGACAAATTAGAATATTGCACACCATTTATTCCTCAGCTTTAATACATCAGTAGGTCATAGAGCCACATTTTAACTCTTTCTTGTTATGGAGCCACATTTTAACTCTTTCTTGTTATGGAGCCACATTTTAATTCTCTTTTGTCATGTAGCCACATTTTAACTCTTTCTTGTCATGGAGCCACATTTAACTCTTTCTTGTCATGGAGCCACATTTTAACTCTTTCTTGTCATGGAGCCACATTTAACTCTTTCTTGTCATGGAGCCACATTAACTCTTTCTTGTCATGGAGCCACATTTTAACTCTTTCTTGTTATGTAGCCACATTTTAACTCTTTCTTGTCAAGGAGCCACATTTAACTCTTTCTTGTCATGGAGCCACATTTAACTCTTTCTTGTCATGGAGGCACATTTAACTCTTTCTTGTCATGGAGCCACATTATAACTCTTTCTTGTCATGGAGCCACATTTAACTCTTTCTTGTCATGGAGCCACATTTAACTCTTTCTTGTCATGGAGCCACATTTAACTCTTTCTTGTCATGGAGCCACATTTAACTCTTTCTTGTCATGGAGCCACATTATAACTCTTTCTTGTCATGGAGCCACATTTAACTCTTTCTTGTCATGGAGCCACATTTTAACTCTTTCTTGTTATGGAGCCACATTTAACTCTTTCTTGTCATAGAGCCACATTTAACTCTTTTTTGCTCTATATAGGGTTGTAACATTTAACTCTAAAATGGGTATAGTGAATTAGGAATAATTAGAGTGGACACTTTCATTGGAATCAGCAGAATGATGAAATATCAATTAATTCCCTCAAAAAAAAAACTTCAACAGTAATGACTTTTGTTTGGATTAGAATAGAACCTTATCAAGGAAAGATTTCTATAGGCTTAAGTCATGTTTAGCAAACATCACATAGTGTAGATGTGTATTGTGATTTAGCCATTTTAGGTTCCCTACTCCTTGACCAAATCAATTTCTCTTTCTGATCTGAATCAGTATTGGGTTGGTGTCCCTACTTTATTTCATGTCATTGTGTACCGTATTACACCAGTGCAGAAAAGATGCAAAAGTGTGTGCAATTAATGACTGTTATAGTTCTAATGAAATTTCAAGATCCTATGGCAGGAAAAGTTTGTGACTTTAAACTGACAATTGTGGCACTCTCTCTCTCTCTCTCTCTCTCTCTCTCTCTCTCTCTCTCTCTTTTTTTTTTAGGGAGGAGGAAAGGTTTCTTTTTACTTTTATTCCAAAATATTCTTACGTTCTTGCTTTCAAAATCCAAAATCACATTTCCATGTGTTCAATTAATATGAGAGGAATCCATCCTTAATCAGGTATACATATCGCTCTTATTTATAAAGAATTTCAATGTTAGTGCCCAAAATGTCAAAGGGAGTGCCTGGCAATATTGTTACATGCTATTTAATGAATGATTTACATAAAATTTATAAGTGTTTGCGTATTGGAGGAAAATGATCATAATGTATTTCTATTTATTCTCCTAAAATCTTAAGATTTAGAAGGGCATATAGTTTTCGGTCTGTCCTTCCATTTGTCTACAAAAACTAACCTTGGCCCAAACTTTTGAATAGATGGTGATTTGGCTTTCATATTTCACGTGTTTATTCTTTGTGACAAGACCTTTTTTAGGTAACAAATTCTTTTACCTCATGACCTTGACCTTGGAGTTTGATCTACTTTTGAAGAACTTCAATCTGGTCATGACTCATGACAAGACGGGTTTTAAATTTGTTTCAGATTGTTTTCTACTGAACTTGCATATTTTGACTAAATAGGTAAATTTGAAAATTTTCAATTTCAAAATATTGTTGTTCATACCCTCCACTTTTCATCCACATCAATTTCTCTGGTGTGGAATTTCTCCTTTAATATTGTGAAAAAAAATGTGCTAATCCCTTACATACCCTATACAGTACATTATGCTGAATAACAATTTTTTAAAAATGTTATGGAATGTATCAGTCAAGTTGATGTTTTGATATAATTCACCATCAGATATGGTTAAAATTTCTGTCACTGTCATGAGAAATAAAAAAAAAAATGGACATTTCACTTATCACTAATTTTATTGGCTGACCAAAAGTGAACACCCTTCTTTAATGTTAGTTAATCTGTTCAGACATACCTTTTCATTCCAAAGTTTTGTTGAAATATTGTATATCAATGTATGTTGATACAAAAGGCAATTATGCCATTATATTTGATGAATAAATTGTGAAATAAAATGTGATTGTTGATCATCTTACTATTCTAGTGGTTTTTGTTTTTTGGTTTTTTTTTTTTGGGGGGGGGGGGGGGGTTGGGGGTTTGGGGGGGGGGGGGGTTGCTTTGCATGTCCAAGATCCATCTATTGATAATTCTTTAAATACAAGAACTGATTGATATCTTGTGAGCCTCATATGTAAGGGTTTGAATTTTGGAGGACATATTGCATTATTTTTCAACATAATCCCCTTCAGTATCTATATACTTTTGCCAGTGATGTTTAAGGGCCTCAATGCCACTTTTAAAGAAGTCCACGTCATCATCTGACTGAAAGTGGGTACCGGAAATGACCATTTTCAAGTTTTGGAAATAAATGAAAGTCTGATGGAGGGGGATTACACAAATGAGCTGGATGTTCAATCAACCTTACAAGCTGATGGAACAGTCTTCACCTTTGGCTGGGGTGAACCAGGTGTTCTATTGTTTAGACTGTTGTTTGGCCTCTGGGATGAAATGATGGACCAACATTTCATCCATAGTAACAAATCTCTGAAGAAAGTTAGCAGGATCTACCTCTAAAAGATTTAGATTAACAAAGTGTGCCTGGTGTGCTTCTGATCAACTGTCAGAAGTCTTGGTTCCCACAGGCTGAAAGCTTTCTCAATGCAAGATCCTGTCAGAATGAAATGTACTCTTTCCTGTGAAATGCCAACTGTACTGGCTATATATCTTTCTGTAATTCGCCTGTCAGTCATAACAATATCATGGACTTTATTGACCATTTCTGGGGTTACAACAGTGACAGGATGGGGGTCATCCTCAAGGCTCTTCCTGCTTTGTTTAAATTCCGCCACTCACCTTATTACTGTAGCATATGAAGAGGCATCTTTCCCTAATGTTTCTACCATATCAATATGGATATCCTTAGGTGCTAAACCTTTCTTAAGCAAATATTGAATCACTGCTCTTTTACCGATTTTGTCCATTTTGCAAAACTCACTTGCCATGTGTACATTGCTATCTCATCGATACACTGACCTAATGACACGAGTCTTTGGCCTTATAAATTGTCAGAGAATATTTGGGCTCAAAAAGGACATTGATGCTAACCTCCTTCAATACAAGACTCACAACATATCAATCAACTCTCATAAAGCAAGGTTTAGGAAACACTGCAAATTCCTAACACTAACAAGGACGAGAAAACACTGCAAATTCCTTATAGTAACAAGGACTGGCAAACACTGCAAATTCCTTACACTAACAAGGACTAGAAAACACTGCAAATTCCTTACACTAACAAGGACTAGCAAACACTGCAAATTCCTTACACTAACAAGAACTAGCAAACACTGCAAATTCCTTACACTAACAAGGACTAGAAAACACTGCAAATTCCTTACACTAACAAGGACTAGCAAACACTGCAAATCCCTTAAGCTAACGAGGACTAGAAAACACTGCAAATTCCTTAAGCTAACGAGGACTAGAAAACACTGCAAATTCCTTACACTAACAAGGACTAGAAAACACTGCAAATTCCTTACACTAACAAGGACTAGCAAACACTGCAAATTCCTTACACTAACAAGAACTAGCAAACACTGCAAATTCCTTAAGCTAACGAGGATTAGAAAACACTGCAAATTCCTTACACTAACAAGGACTAGAAAACACTGCAAATTCCTTACACTAACAAGGACTAGCAAACACTGCAAATTCCTTACACTAACAAGGACTAGAAAACACTGCAAATTCTGATATTACACAAGGACTAGCAAACAATGTAAATTCCTTACACTAACAAGGACTAGCAAACACTGCAAATTCCTTACACTAGCAAGGACTAGAAAACACTGCAAATTCCTTACACTAGCAAGAACTAGCAAACACTGCAAATTCCTTACACTAACAAGAACTAGCAAACACTGCAAATTCCTTACACTAACAAGAACTAGCAAACAATGTAAATTCCTTACACTAGCAAGGACTAGCAAACACTGCAAATTCCTTACACTAACAAGGACTAGCAAACACTGCAAATTCCTTACACTAACAAGAACTAGCAAACACTGCAAATTCCTTACACTAACAAGGACTAGCAAACACTGCAAATTCTAATATTACACAAGGACTAGCAAACAATGTAAATTCCTTACACTAGCAAGGACTAGCAAACACTGCAAATTCCTTACACTAACAAGGACTAGCAAACACTGCAAATTCCTTACACTAACAAGGACTAGCAAACAATGTAAATTCCTTACACTAACAAGGACTAGCAAACACTGCAAATTCCTTACACTAACAAGGACTAGCAAACACTGCAAATTCCTTACACTAACAAGGACTAGCAAACAATGTAAATTCCTTAAGCTAACAAGGACTAGAAAACACTGCAAATTCCTTACACTAACAAGGACTAGCAAACACTACAAATTCCTTACACTAACAAGGACTAGAAAACACTGCAAATTCCTTACACTAACAAGAACTAGCAAACACTGCAAATTCCTTACACTAACAAGGACTAGCAAACACTGCAAATTCCTTACACTAACAAGAACTAGCAAACACTGCAAATTCCTTACACTAACAAGGACTAGCAAACACTGCAAATTCCTTACACTAACAAGGACTAGCAAACACTGCAAATTCCTTACACTAACAAGAACTAGCAAACACTGCAAATTCCTTACACTAACAAGAACTAGCAAACACTGCAAATTCTGATATTACACAAGGACTAGCAAACAATGTAAATTCCTTACACTAGCAAGGACTAGCAAACACTGCAAATTCCTTACACTAAAAAGAACTAGCAAACAATGTAAATTCCTTACACTAACAAGGACTAGCAAACACTGCAAATTCCTTAAGCTAACAAGGACTAGAAAACACTGCAAATTCCTTACACTAACAAGGACTAGCAAACACTGCAAATTCCTTACACTAACAAGGACTAGCAAACACTGCAAATTCCTTACACTAACAAGGACTAGAAAACGCTGCAAATTCCTTACACTAACAAGGACTAGCAAACACTGCAAATTCCTTACACTAACAAGGACTAGAAAACACTGTAAATTCCTTACACTAACAAGGACTAGCAAACACTGCAAATTCCTTACACTAACAAGGACTAGCAAACACTGCAAATTCCTTACACTAACAAGGACTAGCAAACACTGCAAATTCCTTACACTAACAAGGACTAGCAAACACTGCAAATTCCTTACACTAACAAGAACTAGCAAACACTGCAAATTCTGATATTACACAAGGACTAGCAAACAATGTAAATTCCTTACACTAGCAAGGACTAGCAAACACTGCAAATTCCTTACACTAACAAGGACTAGAAAACACTGCAAATTCCTTACACTAACAAGGACTAGCAAACACTGCAAATTCCTTACACTAACAAGGACTAGCAAACACTGCAAATTCCTTACACTAACAAGGACTAGAAAACACTGCAAATTCCTTACACTAACAAGGACTAGAAAACACTGCAAATTCCTTACACTAACAAGGACTAGCAAACACTGCAAATTCCTTACACTAACGAGGACTAGCAAACACTGCAAATTCCTTACACTAACAAGGACTAGCAAACACTGCAAATTCCTTACATTAACAAGGACTAGCAAACAATGTAAATTCCTTAAGCTAACAAGAACTAGCAAACAATGTAAATTCCTTACACTAACGAGGACTAGCAAACACTGCAAATTCCTTACACTAACAAGGACCAGCAAACACTGCAAATTCCTTACACTAACAAGGACTAGCAAACAATGTAAATTCCTTAAGCTAACAAGAACTAGCAAACACTGCAAATTCCTTACACTAACAAGGACTAGCAAACACTGCAAATTCCTTACACTAACAAGGACTAGAAAACACTGCAAATTCCTTACACTAACAAGGACTAGAAAACACTGCAAATTCCTTACACTAACAAGAACTAGCAAACACTGCAAATTCCTTAAGCTAACGAGGACTAGAAAACACTGCAAATTCCTTAAGCTAACAAGGACTAGCAAACACTGCAAATTCCTTACACTAACAAGGACTAGCAAACACTGCAAATTCCTTACACTAACAAGGACTAGCAAAGACTGCAAATTCCTTACACTAACAAGGACTAGCAAACACTGTAAATTCCTTACACTAACAAGGACTAGCAAACACTGTAAATTCCTTACACTAACAAGGACTAGCAAACACTGCAAATTCCTTACACTAACAAGGACTAGCAAACACTGCAAATTCCTTACACTAACAAGGACTAGCAAACACTGCAAATTCCTTACACTAACAAGGACTAGCAAACACTGTAAATTCCTTACACTAACAAGGACTAGCAAACACTGCAAATTCCTTACACTAACAAGGACTAGCAAACACTGTAAATTCCTTACACTAACAAGGACTAGCAAACACTGCAAATTCCTTACACTAACAAGGACTAGCAAACACTGCAAATTCCTTACACTAACAAGGACTAGCAAACACTGCAAATTCCTTATACTAACGAGGACTAGCAAACACTGCAAATTCCTTACACTAACGAGGACTAGCAAACACTGCAAATTCCTTACACTAACAAGGACTAGCAAACACTGCAAATTCCTTATACTAACAAGGACTAGCAAACACTGCAAATTCCTTACACTAACAAGGACTAGCAAACACTGTAAATTCCTTACACTAACAAGGACTAGCAAACACTGTAAATTCCTTACACTAACAAGGACTAGAAAACACTGCAAATTCCTTACACTAACAAGGACTAGCAAACACTGCAAATTCCTTACACTAACAAGGACTAGAAAACACTGCAAATTCCTTACACTAACAAGGACTAGCAAACACTGCAAATTCCTTACACTAACAAGGACTAGCAAACATTGCAAATTCCTTACACTAACAAGGACTAGAAAACACTGCAAATTCCTTACACTAACAAGGACTAGCAAACACTGCAAATTCCTTACACTAACAAGGACTAGAAACACTGCAAATTCCTTACACTAACAAGGACTAGCAAACACTGCAAATTCCTTACACTAACGAGGACTAGCAAACACTGCAAATTCCTTACACTAACGAGGACTAGCAAACACTGCAAATTCCTTACACTAACAAGGACTAGCAAACACTGCAAATTCCTTACACTAACGAGGACTAGCAAACAATGTAAATTCCTTAAGCTAACAAGAACTAGCAAACAATGTAAATTCCTTACACTAACGAGGACTAGCAAACACTGCAAATTCCTTACACTAACAAGGACCAGCAAACACTGCAAATTCCTTACACTAACAAGGACTAGCAAACAATGTAAATTCCTTAAGCTAACAAGAACTAGCAAACACTGCAAATTCCTTACACTAACAAGGACTAGCAAACACTGCAAATTCCTTACACTAACAAGGACTAGAAAACACTGCAAATTCCTTACACTAACAAGGACCAGCAAACACTGCAAATTCCTTACACTAACAAGGACTAGAAAACACTGCAAATTCCTTACACTAACAAGAACTAGCAAACACTGCAAATTCCTTAAGCTAACGAGGACTAGAAAACACTGCAAATTCCTTAAGCTAACAAGGACTAGCAAACACTGCAAATTCCTTACACTAACGAGGACTAGCAAACAATGTAAATTCCTTAAGCTAACAAGAACTAGCAAACAATGTAAATTCCTTAAGCTAACAAGAACTAGCAAACACTGTAAATTCCTTAAGCTAACAAGAACTAGCAAACAATGTAAATTCCTTACACTAACAAGGACTAGAAAACACTGTAAATTCCTTACACTAACAAGAACTAGCAAACAATGTAAATTCCTTAAGCTAACAAGAACTAGGAAACAATGTAAATTCCTTAAGCTAACAAGAACTAGCAAACAATGTAAATTCCTTACACTAGCAAGGACTAGAAAACACTGTAAATTCCTTACACTAACAAGGACTAGCAAACACTGTAAATTCCTTACACTAACAAGAACTAGCAAACACTGTAAATTCCTTATACTAACAAGGACTAGAAAACACTGTAAATTCCTTACACTAACAAGAACTAGCAAACAATGTAAATTCCTTAAGCTAACAAGAACTAGGAAACAATGTAAATTCCTTAAGCTAACAAGAACTAGCAAACAATGTAAATTCCTTACACTAACAAGGACTAGAAAACACTGCAAATTCCTTACACTAACAAGGACTAGCAAACACTGCAAATTCCTTACACTAACAAGGACTAGCAAACACTGCAAATTCCTTACACTAACAAGGACTAGCAAACACTGTAAATTCCTTACACTAACAAGGACTAGCAAACACTGTAATTTCCTTACACTAACAAGAACTAGCAAACAATGTAAATTCCTTACACTAACAAGAACTAGCAAACACTGCAAATTCCTTATACTAACAAGGACTAGCAAACACTGCAAATTCCTTACACTAACGAGGACTAGCAAACACTGCAAATTCCTTACACTAACAAGGACTAGCAAACACTGCAAATTCCTTACACTAACAAGGACTAGCAAACACTGCAAATTCCTTACACTAACAAGGACTAGCAAACACTGTAAATTCCTTACACTAACAAGGACTAGCAAACACTGCAAATTCCTTACACTAACAAGGACTAGAAAACACTGCAAATTCCTTACACTAACAAGGACTAGCAAACACTGCAAATTCCTTACACTAACAAGGACTAGAAAACACTGCAAATTCCTTACACTAACAAGGACTAGCAAACACTGCAAATTCCTTACACTAACAAGGACTAGCAAACACTGCAAATTCCTTACACTAACAAGGACTAGAAAACACTGCAAATTCCTTACACTAACAAGGACTAGAAAACACTGCAAATTCCTTACACTAACAAGGACTAGCAAACACTGCAAATTCCTTACACTAACGAGGACTAGCAAACACTGCAAATTCCTTACACTAACAAGGACTAGCAAACACTGCAAATTCCTTACACTAACAAGGACTAGCAAACAATGTAAATTCCTTAAGCTAACAAGAACTAGCAAACAATGTAAATTCCTTACACTAACGAGGACTAGCAAACACTGCAAATTCCTTACACTAACAAGGACCAGCAAACACTGCAAATTCCTTACACTAACAAGGACTAGCAAACAATGTAAATTCCTTAAGCTAACAAGAACTAGCAAACACTGCAAATTCCTTACACTAACAAGGACTAGCAAACACTGCAAATTCCTTACACTAACAAGGACTAGAAAACACTGCAAATTCCTTACACTAACAAGGACTAGAAAACACTGCAAATTCCTTACACTAACAAGGACTAGCAAACACTGCAAATTCCTTACACTAACGAGGACTAGCAAACACTGCAAATTCCTTACACTAACAAGGACTAGCAAACACTGCAAATTCCTTACACTAACAAGGACTAGCAAACAATGTAAATTCCTTAAGCTAACAAGAACTAGCAAACAATGTAAATTCCTTACACTAACGAGGACTAGCAAACACTGCAAATTCCTTACACTAACAAGGACCAGCAAACACTGCAAATTCCTTACACTAACAAGGACTAGCAAACAATGTAAATTCCTTAAGCTAACAAGAACTAGCAAACACTGCAAATTCCTTACACTAACAAGGACTAGCAAACACTGCAAATTCCTTACACTAACAAGGACTAGAAAACACTGCAAATTCCTTACACTAACAAGGACTAGAAAACACTGCAAATTCCTTACACTAACAAGAACTAGCAAACACTGCAAATTCCTTAAGCTAACGAGGACTAGAAAACACTGCAAATTCCTTAAGCTAACAAGGACTAGCAAACACTGCAAATTCCTTACACTAACGAGGACTAGCAAACAATGTAAATTCCTTAAGCTAACAAGAACTAGCAAACAATGTAAATTCCTTAAGCTAACAAGAACTAGGAAACAATGTAAATTCCTTAAGCTAACAAGAACTAGCAAACAATGTAAATTCCTTACACTAACAAGGACTAGAAAACACTGCAAATTCCTTACACTAACAAGGACTAGCAAACACTGCAAATTCCTTACACTAACAAGGACTAGAAAACACTGCAAATTCCTTACACTAACAAGGACTAGCAAACACTGCAAATTCCTTACACTAACAAGGACTAGCAAACATTGCAAATTCCTTACACTAACAAGGACTAGAAAACACTGCAAATTCCTTACACTAACAAGGACTAGCAAACACTGCAAATTCCTTACACTAACAAGGACTAGAAAACACTGCAAATTCCTTACACTAACAAGGACTAGCAAACACTGCAAATTCCTTACACTAACGAGGACTAGCAAACACTGCAAATTCCTTACACTAACGAGGACTAGCAAACACTGCAAATTCCTTACACTAACAAGGACTAGCAAACACTGCAAATTCCTTACACTAACGAGGACTAGCAAACAATGTAAATTCCTTAAGCTAACAAGAACTAGCAAACAATGTAAATTCCTTACACTAACGAGGACTAGCAAACACTGCAAATTCCTTACACTAACAAGGACCAGCAAACACTGCAAATTCCTTACACTAACAAGGACTAGCAAACAATGTAAATTCCTTAAGCTAACAAGAACTAGCAAACACTGCAAATTCCTTACACTAACAAGGACTAGCAAACACTGCAAATTCCTTACACTAACAAGGACTAGAAAACACTGCAAATTCCTTACACTAACAAGGACCAGCAAACACTGCAAATTCCTTACACTAACAAGGAGTAGAAAACACTGCAAATTCCTTACACTAACAAGAACTAGCAAACACTGCAAATTCCTTAAGCTAACGAGGACTAGAAAACACTGCAAATTCCTTAAGCTAACAAGGACTAGCAAACACTGCAAATTCCTTACACTAACGAGGACTAGCAAACAATGTAAATTCCTTAAGCTAACAAGAACTAGCAAACAATGTAAATTCCTTAAGCTAACAAGAACTAGCAAACACTGTAAATTCCTTAAGCTAACAAGAACTAGCAAACAATGTAAATTCCTTACACTAACAAGGACTAGAAAACACTGTAAATTCCTTACACTAACAAGAACTAGCAAACAATGTAAATTCCTTAAGCTAACAAGAACTAGGAAACAATGTAAATTCCTTAAGCTAACAAGAACTAGCAAACAATGTAAATTCCTTACACTAGCAAGGACTAGAAAACACTGTAAATTCCTTACACTAACAAGGACTAGCAAACACTGTAAATTCCTTACACTAACAAGAACTAGCAAACACTGTAAATTCCTTATACTAACAAGGACTAGAAAACACTGTAAATTCCTTACACTAACAAGAACTAGCAAACAATGTAAATTCCTTAAGCTAACAAGAACTAGGAAACAATGTAAATTCCTTAAGCTAACAAGAACTAGCAAACAATGTAAATTCCTTACACTAACAAGGACTAGAAAACACTGCAAATTCCTTACACTAACAAGGACTAGCAAACACTGCAAATTCCTTACACTAACAAGGACTAGCAAACACTGCAAATTCCTTACACTAACAAGGACTAGCAAACACTGTAAATTCCTTACACTAACAAGGATTAGCAAACACTGTAATTTCCTTACACTAACAAGAACTAGCAAACAATGTAAATTCCTTACACTAACAAGAACTAGCAAACACTGCAAATTCCTTATACTAACAAGGACTAGCAAACACTGCAAATTCCTTACACTAACGAGGACTAGCAAACACTGCAAATTCCTTACACTAACAAGGACTAGCAAACACTGCAAATTCCTTACACTAACAAGGACTAGCAAACACTGCAAATTCCTTACACTAACAAGGACCAGCAAACACTGCAAATTCCTTACACTAACAAGGAGTAGAAAACACTGCAAATTCCTTACACTAACAAGAACTAGCAAACACTGCAAATTCCTTAAGCTAACGAGGACTAGAAAACACTGCAAATTCCTTAAGCTAACAAGGACTAGCAAACACTGCAAATTCCTTACACTAACGAGGACTAGCAAACAATGTAAATTCCTTAAGCTAACAAGAACTAGCAAACAATGTAAATTCCTTAAGCTAACAAGAACTAGCAAACACTGTAAATTCCTTAAGCTAACAAGAACTAGCAAACAATGTAAATTCCTTACACTAACAAGGACTAGAAAACACTGTAAATTCCTTACACTAACAAGAACTAGCAAACAATGTAAATTCCTTAAGCAAACAAGAACTAGGAAACAATGTAAATTCCTTAAGCTAACAAGAACTAGCAAACAATGTAAATTCCTTACACTAGCAAGGACTAGAAAACACTGTAAATTCCTTACACTAACAAGGACTAGCAAACACTGTAAATTCCTTACACTAACAAGAACTAGCAAACACTGTAAATTCCTTATACTAACAAGGACTAGAAAACACTGTAAATTCCTTACACTAACAAGAACTAGCAAACAATGTAAATTCCTTAAGCTAACAAGAACTAGGAAACAATGTAAATTCCTTAAGCTAACAAGAACTAGCAAACAATGTAAATTCCTTACACTAACAAGGACTAGAAAACACTGCAAATTCCTTACACTAACAAGGACTAGCAAACACTGCAAATTCCTTACACTAACAAGGACTAGCAAACACTGCAAATTCCTTACACTAACAAGGACTAGCAAACACTGTAAATTCCTTACACTAACAAGGATTAGCAAACACTGTAATTTCCTTACACTAACAAGAACTAGCAAACAATGTAAATTCCTTACACTAACAAGAACTAGCAAACACTGCAAATTCCTTATACTAACAAGGACTAGCAAACACTGCAAATTCCTTACACTAACGAGGACTAGCAAACACTGCAAATTCCTTACACTAACAAGGACTAGCAAACACTGCAAATTCCTTACACTAACAAGGACTAGCAAACACTGCAAATTCCTTACACTAACAAGGACTAGCAAACACTGTAAATTCCTTACACTAACAAGGACTAGCAAACACTGCAAATTCCTTACACTAACAAGGACTAGAAAACACTGCAAATTCCTTACACTAACAAGGACTAGCAAACACTGCAAATTCCTTACACTAACAAGGACTAGAAAACACTGCAAATTCCTTACACTAACAAGGACTAGCAAACACTGCAAATTCCTTACACTAACAAGGACTAGCAAACACTGCAAATTCCATACACTAACAAGGACTAGAAAACACTGCAAATTCCTTACACTAACAAGGACTAGAAAACACTGCAAATTCCTTACACTAACAAGGACTAGCAAACACTGCAAATTCCTTACACTAACGAGGACTAGCAAACACTGCAAATTCCTTACACTAACAAGGACTAGCAAACACTGCAAATTCCTTACACTAACAAGGACTAGCAAACAATGTAAATTCCTTAAGCTAACAAGAACTAGCAAACAATGTAAATTCCTTACACTAACGAGGACTAGCAAACACTGCAAATTCCTTACACTAACAAGGACCAGCAAACACTGCAAATTCCTTACACTAACAAGGACTAGCAAACAATGTAAATTCCTTAAGCTAACAAGAACTAGCAAACACTGCAAATTCCTTACACTAACAAGGACTAGCAAACACTGCAAATTCCATACACTAACAAGGACTAGAAAACACTGCAAATTCCTTACACTAACAAGGACTAGAAAACACTGCAAATTCCTTACACTAACAAGAACTAGCAAACACTGCAAATTCCTTAAGCTAACGAGGACTAGAAAACACTGCAAATTCCTTAAGCTAACAAGGACTAGCAAACACTGCAAATTCCTTACACTAACGAGGACTAGCAAACAATGTAAATTCCTTAAGCTAACAAGAACTAGCAAACAATGTAAATTCCTTAAGCTAACAAGAACTAGGAAACAATGTAAATTCCTTAAGCTAACAAGAACTAGCAAACAATGTAAATTCCTTACACTAACAAGGACTAGCAAACACTGCAAATTCCTTACACTAACAAGGACTAGCAAACACTGCAAATTCCTTACACTAACAAGGACTAGCAAACACTGCAAATTCCTTACACTAACGAGGACTAGCAAACACTGCAAATTCCTTACACTAACAAGGACTAGCAAACACTGCAAATTCCTTACACTAACAAGGACTAGCAAACACTGCAAATTCCTTACACTAACAAGGACTAGCAAACACTGTAAATTCCTTACACTAACAAGGACTAGCAAACACTGCAAATTCCTTACACTAACAAGGACTAGAAAACACTGCAAATTCCTTACACTAACAAGGACTAGCAAACACTGCAAATTCCTTACACTAACAAGGACTAGAAAACACTGCAAATTCCTTACACTAACAAGGACTAGCAAACACTGCAAATTCCTTACACTAACAAGGACTAGAAAACACTGCAAATTCCTTACACTAACAAGGACTAGCAAACACTGCAAATTCCTTACACTAACAAGGACTAGAAAACACTGCAAATTCCTTACACTAACAAGGACTAGCAAACACTGCAAATTCCTTACACTAACAAGGACTAGCAAACACTGCAAATTCCTTACACTAACGAGGACTAGCAAACACTGCAAATTCCTTACACTAACAAGAACTAGCAAACAATGTAAATTCCTTAAGCTAACAAGAACTAGCAAACAATGTAAATTCCTTAAGCTAACAAGAACTAGCAAACACTGCAAATTCCTTACACTAACAAGGACTAGCAAACAATGTAAATTCCTTACACTAACAAGGACTAGAAAACACTGTAAATTCCTTAAGCTAACAAGAACTAGCAAACAATGTAAATTCCTTAAGCTAACAAGAACTAGCAAACAATGTAAATTCCTTAAGCTAACAAGAACTAGCAAACAATGTAAATTCCTTACACTAACAAGGACTAGCAAACACTGTAAATTCCTTACACTAACAAGGACTAGCAAACACTGTAAATTCCTTACACTAACAAGGACTAGCAAACACTGTAAATTCCTTACACTAACAAGGACTAGCAAACACTGTAAATTCCTTACACTAACAAGGACTAGCAAACACTGTAAATTCCTTACACTAACAAGGACTACAAACACTGCAAATTCCTTACACTAACAAGGACTAGCAAACACTGCAAATTCTGATATTACACAAGGACTAGCAAACAATGTAAATTCCTTACACTAACAAGGACTAGCAAACAATGTAAATTCCTTACACTAGCAAGGACTAGCAAACACTGCAAATTCCTTACACTAACAAGGACTAGCAAACACTGCAAATTCCTTACACTAACAAGGACTAGCAAACACTGCAAATTCCTTACACTAACAAGGACTAGCAAACACTGCAAATTCCTTACACTAACAAGGACTAGAAAACACTGCAAATTCCTTACACTAACAAGGACTAGAAAACACTGCAAATTCCTTACACTAACAAGAACTAGCAAACACTGCAAATTCCTTAAGCTAACGAGGACTAGAAAACACTGCAAATTCCTTACACTAACAAGGACTAGCAAACACTGCAAATTCCTTACACTAACAAGAACTAGCAAACACTGCAAATTCCTTAAGCTAACGAGGACTAGAAAACACTGCAAATTCCTTACACTAACAAGGACTACAAACACTGCAAATTCCTTACACTAACAAGGACTAGCAAACACTGCAAATTCTGATATTACACAAGGACTAGCAAACAATGTAAATTCCTTACACTAACAAGGACTAACAAACAATGTAAATTCCTTACACTAACAAGGACTGGCAAACACTGCAAATTCCTTACACTAACAAGGACTAGCAAACACTGCAAATTCCTTACACTAACAAGAACTAGCAAACACTGCAAATTCCTTACACTAACAAGGACTAGCAAACACTGCAAATTCCTTACACTAACAAGGACTAGCAAACACTGCAAATTCCTTACACTAACAAGGACTAGCAAACACTGCAAATTCCTTACACTAACAAGGACTAGCAAACACTGTAAATTCCTTACACTAACAAGGACTAGCAAACACTGTAAATTCCTTACACTAACAAGGACTAGCAAACACTGTAAATTCCTTACACTAACAAGAACTAGCAAACACTGTAAATTCCTTACACTAACAAGGACTAGCAAACACTGTAAATTCCTTACACTTACAAGGACTAGAAAACACTGCAAATTCCTTACACTAACAAGGACTAGCAAACATACAAGAACTAGGAAATGCTGTATTATTCCTTTGATTGTGCAAAGATCTGTAAATTCCTTATGATATTATATTTAAATACCAGGGCAAAAATTAAGGTAAGGAGCAGACATTATTTTTACAGGTGTGGTTTTTATTTATAATATTTTATAATCCATGAAAATGATTTGACATCTCATCACAAGCAAAGGATATGCCTCCTTTTATGGAAGGAGTAAAGGTTAATGAAAATGCCAGGTTGAAATAGAATGGAATCCATGTACTGAAGTACACCAATCAATTAACACCCACACCCCCTACAATGTAGGAGATTTTGAGCTGTGGGTTGAAATGTTTTTGATATTTGGCTCACCAGAGCCAAATTAAACAGCTCAAGTGAGCTTTTCTGATCACATTTTGTTTGTCCATCTCCATAAACTTTTCACATTTTCAACTTAATTCTTCTCAAAAACCACTGGGCTAATTTTAGCTAAACCTGCCACAAAGCATGCATGGAAAAGGGATTCAAGTTTGTTAAAATGAAGAGCCGTATCCATTTCCGAGTGAATATGATTGAAAATTTTGTGGCATCTTCTATAAGTCTTCTCAAGAACTATTGCATCAATTTCAACCAAACTTGGTACAAATCATCCTTAGTTAACAGGATTTCAGATTTGTTCAACTGAAGGGTTATGCTCCTTCCAATGGGGACATAATGAAAAAAGGCAAAAATAGGTGGGGTAATTGAAATTTTTTCTCAAGGTTCACTAGCCAAAAATAGTTTTTAAATTTACAAAAGGGGGGGGGGGGGGGGGGCATTGCACAGATTAGATTAAAGTTTTACATGTGGAATTATAAGGAAAATCTTTTTAAGAACAAGACCATGATTAGTCATTTCAACATGCAAGCATCCCCCAGTAGTGCAAATTCAAGTTTGTTCAAAATGTTGCCCCAAGAAGTTGGGTTGTGCAACAATAGGGGATCAAAGTTTATTTACATTGGAATATATAGGAAAAAATCTCAAAAATAGCAGGGCCATGATTGCTTGGATTAATTTGTAACATCCAATGGTAGTACAGATACAAGTTTGTATCAAATTGTATCCCCAGAAGGTAAGGTAGGGCCACAATAGGGGATCAAAGTTTTGCAGGGAATACATTTAAAAACAAAACCATGTTAATAATATTCCTAGGTAGTGCAGATTGAAGTTTTTCTTTTTTTCAAATTGTGCTCCCCTGCCCCAATTTGAATTAAAGTGGGGCCACGATAAGGGGCCATTTTTTACATGGGAATATATAGGGAAAGCACAATAGGGGATCAAAAATCAAATCTCCATCTCAATAACAGTGGGCATTGATTACATAGTCATATCAATATGCAAGCACCTAGAGGTTGTTCAAGAGCCACAGAGATAGGGTGGGACGACATTAGGAGATCAAAGTTTTATATGGGAAAATATAGTAAATTCTTTTCAAGAGTAGCAAGGCCACATCAAATCATATCCAATAAAGATGTGAACTCGAGGTTTCTTTAGCTTCCACCACAATAGTTGGGGAGAGGGCATATTGTTTTAGTTCTGTCTGTCTGAAACTTTGTTTGATATGTGCATTCCTTGTGACAAGACCTTTTTTACTGCACCAAAGTTTTTAACCTTGTGACCTTGACCATGAAGTTTGATCTGCTTTTAAGAAAACGTATTCAATATCTCCTGACGTATTAAGACAGAGCTTCCTCATTTTGTATATGGCTTTTATATGGCAAGACTTTTTTATTTCACACCATGATCTTATGACCTTGGCCAGAACAGCTACATCATATTGAAGCATCCCTATCTTGTGTAAATGCAAGCTCAGTTATGCCGTAACCGTTTGGGGCTATATTAAGGCTACAATATGGGGTCAAAATTTCATGGGAATAAAGATTTAAAAAATCCTCTCGTGAATTAAAAAATATGCACTTATTTTTCCTGTGGCTTTATCATTATATACACATGTACAATTAACTCTCTGGTCACTGTACACAAGAGATATGTAATTCAGCTTGTCTTATTCTACTTCCCATTTAGTTTTCATGTACAATTCAAATTGTGACACATGCGTACACATTATCATCAACAGAATATCAACATTATCATCAACAGAACATCAACATTATCATCAACAGAATTTCAACAACATAACTGTTCAACAATTTTATTCTTCATTTGTAAACAACTAATACACTGTTTCAATATATATCACAATTGTTATGAAATAATCCAGCACATAAATGCACCTGTATGAGTATTACCTGTATTTGATTATCACAAGCATCAAACAATGAATGTCAGAATGACTCCATGAGTGACAGGACATGTGCTCGTTCAATGAAGAGCATATCTTTTTTTGTGAAGATACATGTGTTGCACCATGCTGATACATGTAGCTGTAGGCAGTATTTTACGGCAAATCACAATACTACACCTTCTCAACGAAAGCAAAAGTTGCTTTATTACAATTATATACTTCTGTAATTTCCAATGTGTTTTAGAAAATCACTTGAAAAACCGTTTTCATCTAAATTTAAGTTTTTCAAAAACGAAAGTTTCAATTCCTTCAATATTTAAGACAACTATATTTCAAGTGTTTATTTTACACTTTCTAATTAATTAAATGTTGTTAAAAAATTAATTCAAAGTTCTGTTTGCTTCCTGTGAAGTGTTAAAATCTAGTTGGGGAAAAAATATGCATTCCCCAAAGAAGAATTACCTTCCCTTTGATATTTTTAAGCAACACATCGTGTACCTATGTTTACCCATACTGTGCCATAATGAACTACAAAGAGGTAGATCCTACATATGTACCAATGGTGTATAGTTTCTAACTATCAATATAATATTACAGATTACTTATAATTACATTGTATATAAAGGTGTGTCTGTAAATATTCAAAAACATACAAAGTTCACATAGTAAAATTAAAATTAAAGTATTGATGTCTCCAAGGCTTGTAACACTTTAAATTTTGATGAGTATTGTTATAGTCCATACTGTACATCACTGGCTAACAAAAATTAAGAATTAGACACACACACACACACAAACACACAAACACACACATATATATATATAGCTCCACATACTATTGACAGTGCTAAATCTATGAAATGAGTATCATAATTCATGTTGCACACCCAAAAAAAATTAAATGGCAAGGATAATTGCATGTATTACCATACCATTTCAGACTTTTCTAACACAATAGCTCCATAAGGGGGGCATATCCCCTCGCAATGAGTGTTTACAAGATTTTCCTATGAAGTAGTGACCTTTGACCATTTGACCCCAAAATCATTACGGTTCTTCCTCTCTTGATAACAAAGCTTCATGTGAAGAATGAAAATCAACTGAGCAATAAAGATGCATTTGTGAAACAGTTATTTTCCCAGATTACAACAAAATGGAACTGTGACACATGTAGGTTTTTTTTTTTTTTAATTTCCAAAACTAGGTCAAAGGTCAATGTTAAGGCTACATGGTCAACAAATCTGGTATTGAAAAGGTCTTCTCAAAAGAACCTCTAATGATTAGAAAGATATGACTTATATTTAAATTTTCCAAAAGTACACTGAAGGTCAATAATAAGGTCACAATGTCAAAGATTTTGGTGTAAATAGAAAGTTCTCTCATGGTGTAAAAGATATGACCAAGAGTAAAGTTTCTGCTACAAACAGATGGACAGGCCAAAAACTATATGCCCCAGAATCTCCCTAATCCAGGGGCATAAAATTGTGGCCCAGAGAGTGTCTACAATCTCAGTGTTACACACACACATACACATGCACACACACACACACACACACACACGCCCTAACCATTACTATATCCCCTCTTGCAATGCAAGAGGATAATCAAAACATAATTGTCTGAAAGATGCTGCTTTGTAAATGAATGGTCAAATTAAATGAATGATTCTGTCATGCAGGTTAAAGATTAACATATATCATGTCATGCATCACATTTCTTGGATCAGTGGTTATTTAACCATGCATGTAATAAAACAATTGTAATGTATATATATATATATATATATATATATATATATATACAGTAGTCATAAAACATAAAAGTCACTCATAATTTCATGTAGATCAAGTTTAAATGAAGCTTTCAGTTTTGTTTTGCAACTTTAAGGTGGATTCACATCTTTTTCAACAAATTTGAAAGGCACAAGGCGCTTGAATACAAATGCAATCCAGATCAGTGTCAGAATAATCATCCCACACATTGACAAGAAAGTCACTCGTGGTCCGTACGAATGATAAACAGAGCTGACAAAAATTGGTCCCACTGCTCGAGCAAAACTTCCCGCTGCGGTGAGAACTCCCATCATTGTACCCTAAAAGTAAAGTATGTACATTTTCCACTTTAGTGACACGATTCTGTCTTAATTTTACACATGAAAAACTTTGACCTATTCAAAATCAATAGCATTATCTTATTCAACAGACAGCACCAAACAGCTTTCCTTCCCATAGATAGATAAATTTAATTTAAACAATATTATGTATTAAACATAAAAGGATTTGGCAGCAGACAGTGCTGATATAAGCCTTCTCCTTACCCAATAGATAGATGATTGCACATTAAACAGAAACAAAAATATTTGACATGAGTGGTCTGTTAATATATGGTCAGTTTTCACCTCTAATTACCAGTGTACTTAAAATCAAGCCATCACTTTTCAGACTTAAACAAGATGCTCATGGGCCACGCTGCTCACCTGAGTAACCTTAACCCTTATTGTTTTTTGAAAAAGATTTTTTCCCCTCTTTATTCCCATGAAAAATTGTGACTCCATACTGTGGCTAAATGCTATGAGATCTCTGAATCCATACAACTAGGGGTGCTTCAATAAGATTAATACCAAGCCTTGCTGTAACTGACAAGAAAATTTTTCACTCATATTGAGATGTCACCAGCTGTACGTGAAGTACCATAAATTCAGACCTATGCTTACTCTCAGGGCCATAGCAGTGAGGGTTCTTTAACGTGCCAACGCCTTAAGGTCATATCCGAAAGACCCGTGATTCTCACTTCCAAATGCCGAGCATTTGGCGAAGGAGCAATCACTACCTATTTTTGCAACTTAGGTTTGACGCAGCCATGGCACAAGCAGGGCTCGAACTCCTGACCTCTCAGTTACGAAACGAACGCTCTAACCACTAAGCTACCACAACCGGTTCGATGTATAGTAATTATTACCAAACATTTTAATATTGGCTTAGGTAAATTTTACGATGTATAGCAATTATTACCAAACATTTTGATATTGGTCTGGGTAAATTTTACAATGTATAGTAATTATTACCAAAGATTTTAATATTGGCATGGGTAAATTTTATGATGCATAGTAATTATCAGCAAACATTTTAATATTGGCCTGGGTAGCTCAGTGGTTACCGGTAGATTACCTAACTTGTAACTGAAGGGCCCTGGGTTCAATACCCAATTGTACCAAAGATTTTCCTCTCATTCTTTACTATGGTAATGCTCATTTATACTGTAGAGCTGAATTTTCACTTTTTACTTACAACAATCAGAAACTATCAAAATGTGCCAACTCTAAACAGACACGGTAACGTGTCATAAACATTTTTTTTTTTGAGAAACAAGATAGAATGCAAGTGAATTGTACATGAAACTTCATGACAAATTATATATTATCGAGAAATATTGCAATGTCCTTTTACAGGCCAAAATCCCAGTGTCCATATAAATTTAAAAAAAAAAAGAATGAATTGAATCCACAAAACATGGGAATTTTTGCAAATTACTGATTCTATTGTGGTTTCGGAGAAAATATTTTTCCTATATATTTTCGGGTAAAACTTTGATCCCCTATTGTGTCCCCACCCACAAGGCCCCTGGGCACTAATTTAAAAATATGAATCTGCACTATCTGAGAATGGTTGTGTAACTGATATTACTAATCGCAGCTCTGTTGTTAAGAAGATCTTGATTTTTAAAGGTTTTTTTTCTATTAATACATATTCCCACATAAAACTTTGATCCCTTGTTGTGGTCCCTCCTACACAAATAGAGAGTTTTCATCAGAAAAGCTCTCTTGAATGATCAAAAGTGAGATGGTTGAAGTTATATGGCCACAGAGTCTGGTAAGCTAAAACCATGAATTTGCACTACATTTGAGTTCTTAGACATTAATATAACAGATTATTTACATATAAACACTATATGTATCAAGTTTGGCCCCAAACTGGAGTCATAAGGTTTTTGAAATTTAAAACTTCTTATCACCACATGCATGTAGTTTTTATAAATGTGTGGTTGTAGAGAAGAGTTTTGGAAATTGGTCAATTTTTGGCAATTTTTGCCCCATTTTAAGGCCTCAAAGGTGCAGGAGTCCTGAAATTTACAATTTACATACCCCTTATCCCAAAGATGCTTCATAACAAATTTGAAAAGAATTGGAATGGTAGTTATCAAGAAGTTCAAAATGTCCAATTGTTAGCAGATGACAACAGACACCGAACAATAGCAGTAGCTCACCTGACTGACTCAGGCAACCTAAAAATGAAAACCCAAATTGCTACATATCTGTAACGAACCTGCGGCTTTGGACCTAGGATCTTAGAATATAAAGTATATGACATGACATTTCCTGTCGGGTATCCTATGCATATGAGAGTGGTTCCACAGAGAAACTGCGCCAGTGTTACAATTGGAGTATAGGAGCACCACCGGTAGGCTTCAGGACACCCAGTGGTCTCTTTGTTTCCATTATCTCCACCAGAGCTGTTACTGGCTGCTGTAGTGGTGAACAGTTCCATGTGTGAAGGCTCAGTCTGATTGGACGGGAATACAGTTGTAGCATATGGTTCTGCTGGGTGAATTTCTGAAATTATATCATTTGTAATACAAAAAATTGAAATATAATTATGATAAATATATACCCCAATTCAGACAAAGCTAGACAGCAAAACACAGGTAAGGTGATATATATCATATCAAGTATATGAAACTAAAGGTATCAAACCTTTATATACAAACCTCACATTTTAGAGAGTATTTGATACAGTACTAGTATCACAAATTTTGGCAATCAAGCCATTTTTGATGACCTTTGATTAATGATTGATTGATTATTTATTGCTTTCCGCCACACTCAACAATTTTTTAGTTATCTGGTGGTGTCCAGTTTTTGTTGGTGGAGGAGAGGACCCAGATACAATGTACCTGAGAAGAGACCACCGAAGTTCCGCAAGTGAACTGTCAAACTTCCTCACATAACGCCGCGGCTGAGATTCCAACAAGCACTGACAGAGGTGAGAGGCTTTGTGATTTTGAGCCCGATGCTTTAACCACTCGGCCACGGAGGCCCGATGACCTTTGACCTTTGTTCTTTATTTCATGTACATCAGAGTAATTCAAATCATAAAACATTAGTCTACTGTTATTAAAGTCAATCATCTTGTAAAACATACTTTTAGAACATTTCACAGAAATTTCCTATATATATGTAAAACTTTAGTGTGGCCTCAGGGTCCATGGTATGAACACATTTGAATCTATGCCTTGTAAGGATGCTTGTATATCAAATTAACAACTTTACTCTTGTAGTTCTTTAAAAGAAATTATTTTAAAAATTCCTATACAGTAACACACGCTTATGATGAACACGCTTATAACAAATTCACTCTTTGTGAAGTGATGTTCATTAGAGGAAAATAGTGAAAATCTTATTAGATATAACAAAGTTTGGTTATAACAAATGTTTATTGCTGGTCCTGGAGCGTTCATTTTAATTATGCTTTACTGCATATTCCATTGCAAATCAAACAAGAGGCCCATGGGCCACATTGCTAACCTTAGTTACCTTGGCCCTGTCAATGTTGGGCTGTTGTGATTTTTAAAAAGATTTTTTTTATCAATCTTTATTCCCATGAAACATTTTGACCCCATATATTGTTCTTCTAACAAAGCCCCAAAGGATCACAACATAATTGAAAATGAATTCAAATCACACAGATGCCTCAAAAATAACATGATTTTTCTGTTCTGGATAAGCCTAAGGCCATAGATTATGGTACAATATGAAATACCTTGCCTTAAAAATCTACATATACAGAATATAAAAGCTCTACCTTAAAGCAATATAAGCTGCCAAAATTGCAATTTTTTATAGTGGCATTAAAAGAGGTTAAATGAACGTTGATATGATTGAAAAAAAGAACTGCATCGAATTTTCTCTCTTATGCATCATTTACACACCTTTACGTGATGAAAAATATATTCCTCGACATTCCGTTTGCCCGAACAATGGCAGCTGATTAATCGTCGGCGACAATCCCGAAGATAACCGATGTTGACACGAATGATTCTGATGCTGATCGGGGTGGATCGGGTTGTATCCGGGTCATTAAAATATGGACGGCGAAGTGAGATAAAATTCTAGTTACCATCATTATTTTGGCATTGTTAACGATGTTATATGTTTTTATATCTTTTTCGTCCCGAATCAGTTAAAGTCGGCATTCTCCCTCGCTTCGAACCTTTCGTGTCAGACATCTTTCGTGCTTACCGGAAATATTGCGCTTGCGCATTTGATTTTGCTGAATGAGTTCAACTTTAGGTCATTGCATACGGAAATAATGTCGGAAAAATTAAGGTACGGGAAGACTTAATTTCAACTGTCGAACAATTTTTACATTTAATGCAAAAAATACAACATGTCAAAAGTTTAATCGATAAAATCAGGTATTAGAAGGTAGATGTTACAAAATTTCGATTAAATTTTAGGGACCCCAAAATAACAATTTTGACAGCTTATATTGCTTTAAATAGTTCAGGAGATGTTGAATAGGTCAGATTTTTATTAAAAGCAAGTCAAAACCTTATAAGCCAAGGTCACAAGGCCAAACACCTAAGTATGAAATGGTCTTGCTATAACAAATCTACATACAATATATGAAAGCTCTATATTCAATAGTTCAGGAGATATTGATTAGGTTAGGTTTTTAAAAAGTAGGTCAAGATCACAAGAACAATCATGGAAATTTTACAAGGTCTTGTCATAAAGAATCTATATACAAAATATGAAAGCCGTACTTTGCATAGTCCTCAAAAAGGTTACATTTTCTTAAAATTAGGTCAAATTCCAAGCTAAAAGGTTATAGTATGAAATGAAAGGTCTTAAATGCCATAAGAAATTTATAGATCTACCTTAAATAGTGCAGGAGATATTGGATAGGTCAGAGTTTTAAAAGTAGGTCTAAGGTAAAGGTCACAAAGTCAAATTTCATGAATAATGAGGCCTTGCCATGAAGAATTTATACACAAAATATGAAAGCTCTACCTAAAATAGTTCCCAACATGTATAATAGGCTATGTTGTCATAAAAGTATGTCAAATTCTAAGTTCAAGGCCAAAGGCCATGACATGAAATGAAAGGTCTTGCCACAAGAAATCTATATATACAAGTTATGAAAATCCTATCTTAAACTGTTCAGGACATACATTATAGAATAGGTCACATTCTTATTAAAAGTAAGTCAAACTTTCAGGTCAAGCTCACAGCATTACACACCACTGCATCAAATGAAAGGTCCTTCTGTAAAGAATATATGTTCAAAATATGAAAGCACTAATTTTAATAGTTCATGAGATTTTTTTTTAAATTTCCCTATATATCAGCAAATAAAACTTTGATCCCCTCTTGTGGCCACAACCTACCCCTAGGGACCATGATTTGCGCAAACTTGGATCTACTCTTGGATCTACTCTGTGTCAGGAGGCTTTCTTGTAAATTTGAATATTTCTGGCCAAGTGGTTTTTGAAAAGAAAATTTTTAAAGATTTTCCCTAAATATCCACATGTAAAACTCTGATCCCCTATTGTGGCCCCATCCTACCCAAAGGGATCATAATTTAACAAACTTGAATCTTCACTATGTCAAAAAACTTTCATGTAAAATTCTGGCCCAATATGGCTCTTGAGAAGATTTTTGAATGATCCCACCCTATTTTTGCATTGTGATTATCTCCCCTTTGAAGAGGAAATATACCTTCATTTTAACAAACTTAAATCACCTTTACCCAAGGATGATTTGTACCAAGTTTGATTGATATTAGTCCAGTGGTTCTGGAAGAGAAGAAAATGAACATGTGAAACATTTACAATTAGGACAATGATGCCAACGACAGACAGCGAAAAAATTTTATCAGAAAGGCTCAGGTGAGCTAAAAACTCCTAATATGGCTCCATCCTGACCCCCAGGGGAAATGGTATAAACAAATAAGAAACTACACTAAATGAGGATGCCTGCATACCAGTTCAATACATTTTTCCTTGTCGTACCTTACGATAGAGAATAGGATTTTTTAAGAATTTTCCTATCTTTTTACAGTAAAATTTTAAACCCCAATCAGACCCCTAGTTCTAATGACCAGTTTTCAATGACACATGTCTATACTATAATAGCAGTTGCTTACATATTATGTTAATTCAATAAGTTGTAGACTGACAGTTCTTGGGCTGAAGATTTTTTTTAAGAATTTCAAATGCATATTGTGTTCAGAACATTTTTCACTTTATATTATTTTCACCCATCCACACTAGAAAATCATTTCACCCAAATTCATCCAAAGTCATTTTTAATAGCTACTTTAAAGTCAGAAAGATTTCATATTTAGTCAGTTTTAAAATTACCATTTTAGATAAGGGCAAAATGGGCAAAAATATTTACCCTGTATATAGTGTATCGATAGAAAACTTTGATTCCATCCTGGCCCTGGGATTAGAACATTATAAACAAACTTAAATCTACATTTTATGAGGTTGCTTGTAATCAGGTAAACAAATTACAGACCTGATCTGCATCAAAACGACCCCTGAAAAAATCCTAAACTTGCTATGAAAAATTCTGAAAAGACCTACCCTGAACTTCAAACAAAACAAACAACACTAAAAGTCTGAATAAATTGAATGGTCATTTCCGCATCTTTACTTCAGTTAACTGGGCTAGTCCAAAGGGCTAAAGATGGTTATAAAATGCTCAGCAGAGCTTTAGTCTTTTGAAAAAAATGCCAATAAATCAAAGATTTGTACTGAAACAAGCAACCACAATAAGCTGCCTAAATGGTTTATACAGGCTTACTATCAGTGGTTGATTTATGATAATTATGGCGATGTTACGAAATATAAATCTCGACCATGAACCAAAGCAATGACAACAATGACATAAACAGATGAATTTGACCAATTTTTATAATAAAAGATCACTGCATCTTCTGTTCAGTTGAGATAACAAGGAACATATTTACTAAGCTCCGATTTCTTCTTTAGTTTATACTTACTTGACATTTGGAAGGAAGGGTATTCATGTCCCCATGGCAAGTATACAATGAAACCCAAAAGGCAACACACGAGTCCTCCAATCAACAAAAATCGCTCGTTTATTCTGCAAGAATGAAAAACATGAGATCTATAATAGCTGAACTACAACTAGAATTACAATTTAATAAAAATCTCTTATCAATCAAATAATACATCTATGACATTAATTCAAATTCAAGCAAAATATTTTTACCATCAAAAATAAAATAGCAAATACTTATACCTTTTTGAAAGAATTTTAATGACAATGAACACTAATATGGCTACCACACCCCCAACCGCTAAAATGACTCCAACATACAGCGTGGCATGAGCCCTTGTCCAGGCATACATGTCCATAGTTAGGGGAGTCCCTATTCTGAAAATACAACATACTAACATGTGCGCCTCAAAGGTAATAAAAACATGCCTCACATGGAGGAACTGTCACTTCTATATTCTCATTTCTGTAAACATAACTGCCTGTACATTCATCACTGTATATAATCAACATCAAATTACACAGATACATTCATCCAGTTTGGCCAGATATGAGATATCTGATAATTTTGACAGTTTGAAAGGATTAACTGGGTAACAGTTTAATTTGGGTAAGCAAAACTCAGTACAAAAGATCATTAATGAAATACATGTGCTATATTCCATTTGAAAAGACATAAATTTGAATGGAATTTCCAATACAGTATCATTTACACTACGCATGAAATCAACTGGAAGTCAGTGTGACCAATTTGCAAGTGTCAAATCTGAAGAAGAATTAATTGTACTAATTTAAAATTGCTTACGTCTCAAAGACAGCAAAAATGAAGAGCACCACAAAAAATATGAAATTAGACGAGAAGACGCCGAGCTTGTCTGGAGTATAATCCGGGATCTCTTCTTTACCTACAACCATATCCAGTGAAAGAAAATTAATTTTTTAATTTGTAAATTATGTTTTACAATACAGCTCCATATAAATTGTACTTCTCAGAATGTGTAAGTAACTCTTCAATTCCTGAACAGAATAGAGCATCGAGACACCAAAGGAATTGAGTTATCATGTTGGTTTTTAAGAATGGGGACTGAGGTATGAGCATTTCATCCCACTTACAGTATTTATATTGAAGATACATGTACTAAAAATATACACCATTGATATAATTCTATTTGATTTGAATACTTTTATCTAAATAGTACTACATGTAGTAATGTTGACATTAATTCTCGTTCTCCCCATTAGAAAACAGCATTTGTCATTTGGCTTGCCCACTGGTTAGTGATAATGATCTGGCCAAGCAAATAATATATATCAAACAGAATTTGTCATTGGCCCAGCCCAGTGGTTACTAATTATCAAACAGAATTTGTCATTGGCCCAGCCCAGTGGTTACTAATTATCAAGCAGAATTTGTCATTGGCCCAGCCCAGTGGTTACTAATTATCAAGCAGAATTTGTCATTGGCCTAGCCCAGTGATTAGTGATTATGGCCTGGCCCAGAGGTTAGCTATTAGCAAATAGAATTTGTCATTCATGCCTGGCCCAGAGGTCTGGGATTAGAGTATGTGAACAGTATATTAGATGTGTATGAGTTTCCAAATCTGTCATAATTACATATATTTTTTCATCACAAACTCTCTAATTATTTGTTAAATCATACCCATGCATGCTTGCCTCAATATTACTTTGAAAAAGTCAACAAGTTACATACGGAGACCATTTGCTATTAGTGTCACAGTCTGTATCCCTCATCTACTGTCTATGGCCTGTCACAAACTTTCGAACAAAACATTTTTTACTTCTCCTCATAAACTGACAGTGTATACTCAATTCCCATCCAAACTTCTATATATAGCATCCTAGGAGTAGGAGGGGAAAATTGTGAATTTTGCAGTCCCTGTCTTTTTGGATCTTCAGTCTTCTTTACATCTGAACAATACATTCTCTACCCAGAATTCTGTGCCCTACTCTCACTACATCTCTGTCAACGGCTCTTTACAGAAATCTTGTAAAACTAGTTAATATGCATCATTAATGTTTTGGACGAAGTATTTAGTTATATTATGAAGTGCTATTGGTGCAATGAAATTGATGTTTACTATAGATTGTTTAAAATTGCTGTTTTTTCTGTCCTGAATTTGGAACTACTTTGAAATTTGTGTATGAATGTAGGACATTCATGAGGTGGAGATTTAATATAAACATTGAACAAAAATAAAAAAGGCTGTAAAAAATATGATAAAACTTGGAAAATATGAGACAAACAGATAAATCATGAAGATGTACTTATCAAGGTGCCAATAGGATATGACAAAAGCCCGATGGATCAACTGTTGCCAGAACATTTAAAGGGAATGAATGTTGATATCGTGACGTCACATGATTCTAAGCGTTTACAGAGGTGTAAGTGAAGCTTGCATAATGCGCCTTCTGGTGAGAGAATGCAGAACATTTATGAAACATACAGGGTGCATATAGTTGTATTGAGAATGAAGGCCTCTTACCAAACTTGTGAAAACCCTGAACTCTGTTGGAGGGTCCAGGGAATGGCTATATGGATCAATTAGTGAAAATTATGAAATGTTCAAAAATCTTCTCTGCTCCCAAATATTGAATGAGCATGGAGGCCCACACCAAAATTGTGAAACCCATGTCCCTGGACCAGCTGGGTTCAAGTCCCCAGGGAGAGAGATCACAGAGTGAAAATATAATATTTAATCTTTCAAAATCTTCCTTCTTATTTCTGAACATCTAGCACATATATAGTGAAGACAATTCATTATTCACAATTCCTCATTCCTGAAAAACAACAGGAGTAACTGTACTTCCACATCAGTGATGTTACAGTGGAATTTGAGTATTTCAAATGTTTTCACATAGTATCTACAATTATCAGGCATATTTCTGACCAATATATCTTACAATGTGTACAAACCTGCATCTTGAATACTGTAGTTGTACTCTTCATCAACAACTCTATGCTCCCTGAATACCACAAACAGCAGAATAAGATTGATGATGCCCACTAGAGCACCAAGGAAGGCAGGGGCTGTGTACAGATTGATCCGCAACCCAGTCACGTGGACTGGTCCGGGGTACCCTATGGGGACCATCGCTGTCTGGATTCCTGCAGAATAAAATTCTCAGAGTGAACTTCTGGTATTGGAAAATTCACCTATAACTTTCAGGCAAATAATGTAACTCATTCTACCACAACAACATTTTTTTCACCCCATTTTAATTCCACTCATTCCACCCTCATCCTATATCAACAAATTTAAAAGAGGATGAAATCATTTATTTTAAAGTGGCTAAAAATGGATTTGGATAAAATTAGAATGGGATGAAATCATGTTTCAATATTATGTGCCTTGGTAAAAAACAACATGGAGCAAAAATCTCCCTGTGTACAACATCTCTGCCATGGAGGGTAGTAGGTTTTTACTTTGTTCTCTGTAAATTTTGGGTAACATTGTGCAAATACAAGAATAATGCCTGGATTTCACAAGAATTTCAATAAAGATATATAGAAAACAATGTACCTACTAGATTCCAAAATTGTGTAATACAACATAACTTTAGATAATAAGATTGTGTAAGAAAACCATTTACATAAATGAAATAATAGATATAGATACAGTATTAAACTTTAGCAAAGCTCATTGTAAGCAATGCCTAGGCTTTCTATATGTTGTTCATCCAAAAGTAAGAGGTAATGCTGCAGAAGAAAATCTCTTATCTGCTAACTATCAAAATCCTTCAAGTCTTTAAATTTCTTTAAAATGCATGAATATTGTCCACAATTTATTATAGAAAAGTTTCCAAATCAAACAAGATTCTACTCACTATTCACAAACTAAGTTTCTGTGACTTTAGACCTCTGATTTCATTGGTCAGCCCCTTTGATCTCTGATTTCATTGGCCAGCCCATATTTCTTAGCATCAAGTGATGCAACTTAAGCTTATAACTGAATGTTAATAACTTCTGAGATATGAAATGATCTTTACATTACAGTTATTTAAGGATTTTTCTCACTTAAGACAGGCATAAGACATGAACGATTTACGTATCAAACTCCTTAAAGTCCCTTACTACATATTATTACATTTCCTGTTAATTTGTTCCTATATATTCATTGCCCTGCAATTTTCACATAGAGAACAGATATACATACACTGTTGCTATTTCTTTTACAAGTATAACTTTACTTCCTTCAAACCTTGTGTGCTCATTCATGGGTTTGAACCCAGGGCACTACACTTGCTGATTAACAAACATACTAGTATCAATATTATGACACAATGACTCTACTCTTACATGTAAAAAGGATAAATCATAAGTGAATTAAAGTTTAGCACTTAATGTTACAATAGTTGAGTTTTATGTTCATTTTTCAGGAATTTACTTCTGATGTTTGACTGTATTTCCTACCTGGCCCCACAATGAAACCTACAGCCTGGAAGGCACTGAGATTTGCCATGGTTGAAGTTCTCTCCTTGACAGTAGTGGCTCCTGAGAGGTAGGATCGAACCACTGCCACATTTCCTGTATAATAAAAGCATTCAAAAGATTATGAATCTTAAGGATCGTGAAATTTCGACTTTATGTAGAACTAGAGCTGACCTAATAGGAATACTATGTATACCCCTTGCATGACTTATTCAAGATGTGGGATATTTTTTAAAACCACTTTGCCAGTGGTAATGACTAAATTGGTCAAGACACCTCATCTATGTTGTTTATATGACCTTTAAAGGTCTTTCCAATTCCACTGCAAGACCAAAAAATTCAAACTTTTTATTATTACCATGGTGACCTTTACTTTGGCCAGATGGCCTTCATTCAGAGTTGTAATACACCATCAGCCAAACACAGGGAGAAATCTGATACAGACAGTGTCTGCTGTCCATTTCATATTATGCACATGTACCAAATTGATTTCATACAAAATAAATAAATAAATAAATAAAGTTCAAATGAAATCATGTCATAAGCAAACTTTATGCTGAGGATGTGCCTATAGGGTCTTTTTACTGCAAAATTATGGCCTGGGGAAATATTTCAATTACTTTAGCTTGTGACCTTGACCTAAGAATTCTAAGACCAGGGTTATCACAAGCCATCTTGCCATTTAAGCATAGTACGTGTTTTTAATGTTACTTTACTATGAAGTTATGGCCATGCAGACAGTAATTTCAAACTGTTATCCGTGACCTTGAGTTTGACCAAATGATCTTGGTTCAGGGTTATGACCTAACATTTCTGTGTCTTACAATAACCTGTCATTACAAGTTGTATAGAAATGTGTTGCAAAGAAGTGAAATAAAAGGTTTTTTTAATTAAATTGACAATTGTCATTACTTGATCATTTGATTTCTTGATTTGGCACAATTATGAAAACAACAAAAGTTGATGTTCAATGACAATGAGAAACCCACAGTAAATAAATGGTTTTTTTATCAATTCATCTAGTGTGTATTTAAACTTTACACACCACAAGATCAGATGAAAGAAAAAGTTCCTTCAATACAAAGCCACAGAGCAAAACATTTTGACCTGGTAATTCATGGCTGTTAGTGCACACTACTTTACAGGGAAAAAATATCTTTAAAAATAAGAAATATGCAAAACCTGCTCCAAATCCAATCAATGCTCTGGCAACAATTAGTAAAACAACTCTGTGATCTTTTATGTCTTCCAGATATGCATACAAAATGTTGGCAAGAATGTTTATTATGAGGGACACAACCAATGGTTCTCTGCTTCTGCCTAACCAGTTTGCCATTTTGCCAAATGCAGGGGAGGCAATTAACTGCCCAAAGCTGTAGGAGGCCACTACCCATCCCAGCAGGTCTGTTGTAGCACTTGAGTCCAGCTGTGTCAAAATGGAAACATATATGAAGAAAAGGAAACAATGATAAAGTTCAATGCAAAACTGGATTAAAATTGATGAGTAAACAAAAGGTATATGAATATCAAGATTAGTTGACGAAAAAAATGTAAAACAAACAAACAAAAATCTTTAACCCTGATATAGGGCCTTGACATTTATATTTCAGAACTCTTCAATTTGACCTTTTATATATTGATGTTATAACCAATTCAGTTGCTGACAAAGAGACAGATAAGCCAAAGACAATGGGCTCCCTGATGTTAGATTTGAAAAGAGGCATAAAAAGTTACTACACATTTGTCTAAGGCCTTTTTTTAAGATAAAGGTTACATCTAGAACCTATACTTGTTCTTCTGTAACTTTACTATAATCATTCTTGCGGTATTTGTCCCCAGTGACGCTGTGCAGCTTTTATTCCAATATATACCCTGAATCTCTTCTCTTTCATTTTTAATTTACACTAATCTTTTCAGCTCTGACCTCCCACTGTTCAAAAACACTTATACCTTACCAGTTTTAGGTATGGCCATATTGAGGACATGCAGATTGAGAAGGAGACACTGCTGAGGAACATGGTGAGGTACATGACACGTATGGACCGCCATCGACTTCGCCGAACGCTCGGGTTTTCGATGAATGTACTTGGTATGCTAGTTGATGTGCTGAAAAAGCCATTTGATCTATTATATACCAATTAATGCAAATCCATAGAAAAAGATGTGATTTGATCCCATCCTTCACCAAATCCCAATACAGAAGATTTGACCACTGATTTTAATATATGAAATTGACCTTTGACAGATAAATATGACCTTGACCTTTCCATTACACATCATTACAGATTTAAATCAGCAGGTCTGTTAGCGGCAGTCAATAGTTGTCTGTGGCAGTCACCTGTTTTCAATGGCAGTCAGCTGCTGTCTGTGGCAGTCACCTGTTTTCAATGGCAGTCAGCTGCTGTCTGTGGCAGTCACCTGTTTTCAATGGCAGTCAGCTGCTGTCTGTGGCAGTCACCTGTTTTCAATGGCAGTCAGCTGCTGTCTGTGGCAGTCACCTGTTTTCAATGGCAGTCAGCTGCTGTCTGTGGCAGTCACCTGTTTTCAATGGCAGTCAGCTGCTGTCTGTGGCAGTCACCTGTTTTCAATGGCAGTCAGCTACTGTCTGTGGCAGTCACCTGTTTTCAATGGCAGTCAGCTACTGTCTGTGGCAGTCACCTGTTGTTGGTGGTAGTCATCTGTTGTCAGTTGCAGTCAGCCATTGTCAGTGGCAGTCAGCAAAATCAGTACAAGCAGTGAAACTTAACAGTCATGCATGGAATGGCATTCTTGATACATAAGTATGCACTAACCCATGTAAGCATAGGGGATATAAGATAAGTGCAGTGAATTTTGAAGTAAAAATCAGACAATGGAGTTATGAAGCCTTAACTGAAGAAAAGTAAAAAGTACATGTATTATTTATTAATTTATTGGAGGGGGTGGGGGTGATTTTATTTCTTTAAAAGTAGAAGTTGTACACTGAATAATGCATAAATGTGATGTCTCCATATAAGTGAAATAGTTTTAATATTTTACAAAGCTATCTTTTAAAATTAAGACCTGCCTTGAAATACTGAACATTTTCCTAAATGAATTAAAAATAAATTAAATTCAATAAATATATGTAAATTGATTTAATTAAGTCAAATTTCTTATTGAAATTAATGCATCCATGTTTTATAGAATTTGACCCTTTCCTTATTAAATGATTTAGAGATTATAGGATATTGTTGGGGAGGGGGGGGGTCATGTTTTGTTCTCATGATTTATTGTACATGTATATTACACATACAGTGTAACTAAGATGTAGGTTTGCAGTCTAACATATGGAAAAAAAAAATGATTGAAAATCATGAAAATTGAAAAAATATGATACCAATAATACTTAACCAAATATTAAATTAAATGGTTTGGTAAGCATATTTTCAGAATGTCTATGGGATGATTCTGAAATTCATTGAATTTTTAGAAGCATTTGACATATTTTTTTTTTTTTATTTATAATTTTTTTATTTTAACACCTTCCACTACATACAAACAAACAACATTGACAGATGACACATTCAGCTAACAAGTCAGTGATAAAATTATTAATGTATGAAAGCATATATTTATGGTGTGAAAGGTCTTTTTGGAGAGAGAGAGAGAGAGAGAGAGGGAGAGAGAGAGGAGGGGGGAGAGAGAGAGGTACAAATGTATCATTGTCTTAGCAACATTTGACATATTAACCCATGGCAGTTTGCATAATGTGGATTTTGATCATGTTGATTCATGTTTTGAACTACAAGATGAGAATCGCAGTAAAGATACAGTGTCGATAGCATACATAGATTGTATGTCTCCTTCCCACCTCACACCATGCAAATTAAAAATTCAGACTTAACTCTCACCAACGTGAAATCCAATGTGAATTAGAAATATACCTACCAAACAGGACTATATGGAAATGTGTGAATAAAAATAAATTTAGATTATCTCTAAACATATAATAGTTATTTACTGAAGAGATTCAGGATATGCCAAGACATGCTTTTCAATCTGTCAAGTTAAAAATAGATTTACCCCCACCCATGTGTAATAAAAATATGCCTGAAAATTACTCCAAAGATCATTACCCAAAATGTGTTGACCCTTTGTGTCAAAATGTGTTATTGGGTGATCACATATAATATGATCTTCATATGTTTTTTTTTAATAAAAACTGTCAGTTACTGTTTGCAAAATGTGCATTGACATGCCTCATAAGATGAGATTGATTTTTATTTCTTACTCAAACTCTAAACACATTCTAATGTTAACAAACATTTAGTATGAATTTAAATAGCCCTACCCCATCCATGTGAAATCCCCATGTGTTTATTTTGGTTGTTCGACTATTTTCCTCTATATATTATTTATTGGTAAAATACTGGGATATTTGGAAATTTATGTATTTTTAATAATTCACCAAACAAGGGGCCTCAGGAGGTACAAAGGCTGACTAATAAGTTGTGAGCCTTGCATTGAGAAAAAGGTTAGCATCAATGTCCTTTTTCAGCCCTACTATTCCCTGATTATTTAAGGCCATGTACCCGAAGACTGGTGTCATGTGGTTGGTTTATATCGACGAGGTAGCACTCTAAAGTAAACAAGGCAAGTGACTTTTGCAAAATTGACAAAATCAGTGAAAGAGCAGTGATCCATATTTGCAGAAGAAAGGTTTAGGACCGAAGGATATCCATACTGATACGGTAGCAACATATGAAATATGCCCATTCATATGCTACGGTAAAAACGGGTGGCGGAATTTAAACGCAGCAGGCAGAGCCTTGAAGATGACCCCGTCCTGGAAGACCTGTCACTTGTAACCCCAGAAATGGTCAATCATGCAGTCCATAATACTGTTATGACTGACAGGCAAGAAAGATATATAGCTAGTACAGTTGGTATTTCACAGGGAAGAGTACATTCCATTCTCACGGGATCTTGCAATGAGAAAGCTTTCAGCCCATTGGGTACCAAGACTTCTGACAGATGATCAGAACACACCAGGCACACTTTGTTGCATGCTAATCTAAACCTTTCAGAGGTAGATCCTGCTAACTTTCTTCAGAGATTTGTTCATCATTTCACTCCAGAGGCCACAATAGTCTAAACAACAAAAGCACCCTGGGTCACCCCTGCCAAAGGCAAAGACTGTTCCATCAGCTGGAAAGATTATGGCCTTGGTTTTCTGGGATGCTGATGGTATCCTGATGGTAGATTATCTCTGAAAGGGGCAAACAATCAATGGCACATACTACGCATCTGTGGCAGTTACAGAAAAAATATTAAATTAAGTTCAACCAGGGCAATGCCCTTGTTCACAAGTCTGTCATTGCCATGGCTGCCATTAATGACTGTGGCTTTAAATTGATTGAGCATCTGCCTTCCTCCCCTGATCTCATTCCATCATACTTTCATCTATTTCCAAAACTGAAAATGGCCATTTCTGGTACCCAGTTAGATGACTGCAGTGGAGGACTTTCTGAACAGTCAAGAACAGGACTTCTTTAAAAGTGGCACTGAGGCCCTCAAATGTCACTGGTAAATGTGTATACATACTGAAGGAATTATGTTGAAAAATACTGTAAAAATTTTAAAATTAATCGTTTTGAAAACATGATACCAATTCTTAACATTTTAAATACAAAATACCATAGATAACAGGAACCCTTGTGTGCAAAGCACGTAGGCCTGTACTGTATATATATGTATTGCATTCTTTGACAGTCCTTTTGAGATCACATGTGCTGATTTTAAAAATCAAGTTTTCTCGGTTAAAAAGTTTGAATTGTTTTGTCATTTTTATTAATTAATTAATGGTAACAGATAACATGAGTTTAAATTTGAAAACTACAGTAAGGTACAATGTTTATTCTATTAAAAGTAAAATATAGCTCTCTCCCGATTAGGCGGCATTAAAGAACAAAAAAAAAATCAAGTCCATAATTATTATATAATGCTCTTTTGGGGTCTAACCATTCCAAAGTACACCTTAATTAATTGATTACATACTATATAATTTCTCATGCTCTTTGTTATCTTACCAGTTTCAATATGAAATTGTAATTCACTTACATAATTTTAACTACATGACATTAATGATCTACAAGAAGGAGTGCTGAACTTTATACCTTATATACCTACCTAATTTTCTGTAGATCAATATCCTCCAGTTTTTCATCCTTAGTAAAATATCTAACAGACACAACAGATATATTGTTTTTGTCCATTTTTCACCAATAATTAATGCAATTTTAAACTTTCCATAATCAATATGATTATCAATGATTATTTTAGCCTTGAACTTGTCTTCCTGTGTCTCACACTAAGAAATGATCTCGAACCATTAATAACCAGCTTAAATATTGTCTTTCACTATAACACAACATAAGAATGCACTGGTTAAAAACCAAAAGGTTATTCCGTTTGCTGTCAAACAGGTAGATAAGACTCGCTCATGCTCAGATAAAGTTGTACTACATTCATTTGGCTACTACATTCACTGATAAAATCATGAAGGGTGATTAGGAACGAGGAAATAGTTAAGGTGACGACAACAAACAAATAGGTATCATTAGATGCTGCATTCATGACATAATTGCGCTGATGGAACTGCATTTGTGAAAATGCCTCCCAGCATAATTACTGTATGCTTAAAATTATTTATAGATGTATAAAATCATTTTGGGATTGATATTCAGTACAGATTTTATACCACTTTTTGTGAACTGATTTGTCACTCAAAATGACATTTTTTTAAAGCCAATATTGTACAGATTTGTGGATGAAAAATTATTACATGCATGTACTCCAGTTAACTTTGAGGCATATAGTTTAGTTTCGTTTTATTCAGGCAGAACATCAATTATATATAACAGATCATATTATAGATAAATAAAGACACATGACAATTACATAATAATTCATGCATACCAGATGTTATCACTGTCCACTTATCACAGTGTTGTTATCACAAATATACAAGATATTATTACAGTTGTATTGTACTTATATCAGTGTATCATGATAATCCATTAAAGCAAAAGATTATTGCTTATTCCAATGGGATCCTTGAAGGATACAATACATACGTACATATATATATTAAAAATCCTTTAAAGAAATATATCAACAAAACCCCCAATCAAAATAGCATATATAATTCAAGCATCAAACACAATCATTCATTGAAGACCTCCATTCTACCACTTTGATCTGCTTTGTGCTTTGAATTAATAGTGAAATCGCCATTCAGATTGAAATAGTGCATGAAAGCTGTTATTGCAAGCTGTTATTCTAGAGAAATTTGAATTCATATTCTTTGTAAGAAAACTTTGTAAAATTTGCATAACAAGCAATGCACCATATCATATGTTTTATTACAGTTTTAATTAAGTAAAGCGATTAATGTAATGAAACTGGTTCCAACGGGATCAGTCGTCACAAAATTAACTCTACATTTTGATATGTGTTGATAATAGTTTACTTTTCCTGAATATTCCCTGCCTAATTTGAAGATGTCGTACTATTTACACTTTTAAGACATACAATAAAACAACAATGGGAAGGAATATTTATAATTAATGTAATTTGTTATATTCATTGAATTCATGTTAAGTTTTAAAATGACATCGAATAAAAATCACTGCAAGTATGAATTCATTTATTATTAAGTGTGTTTGTTGTAACCCTGTTTTTAACTCTCTCTCTCTCTCTCTCTCTCTCTCTCTCTCTCTCTCTCTCTCTCTCTCTGTGTGTGTGTGTGTGTGTGTGTGTGTGTGTGTGTGTGTGTGTGTGTGTGTGTGTGTGTGTGTGTGTATAAATATTTAAAATATTATAAATCAGGTTTTACATGCCACTTTATTTGTCTTGAGATCACACTGTTTCAGTATTTCAAAATACTTTAAGTGATTATTTTGGACTTTCATTTTTAGAAACTCTTTTTATTCAGATCTTGACCTCACTCACAGTGGCTTTCTTCACCACAGGATTTCACAAAGCTCAGACAATATAATGTTTCAGCAAGGAATACTGCATACATATGAGATATATGTGGTGTAATTTTACAGTAATCAACAAAGAATTAACTTACAGTACTGATTGGCAATTCTCTTTATTCTATCTAATATAATTCCTGGACCATAAAAATATCACTACATTTACAAAACAAGAGGCCTATGGCCACATCACTCACCTGAGTTACCTTAGCCCAAGTTAAAAATTTTCATCGCATACAAAACTTTGATCCCCTATAGTGGCCCCACCCTACCCCTAGAGGTCGTGATTTTAACAAACATGAATCTGCAATATGTCAGAAAGTTGTCTTGTAAATTTGAAATGTTTTGGCTTAGTGGTTCTTCATAAGAAGATTTTTAAAGATCATTTCCAGTATTTCCACATATAAAACTTTGATCCCCTATTGTGGCCCTACCCTACTCCTTGGGGTCATGACTAAAAAAAACTTGAATCTGCACTATATCAGGAAGCTTCAATGTAAACTGGAACTTTTCTGGCCCAGTGGTTCTTAAGAACAAGATTTTTAAATGACCCCATCCTATTCTTGCATTCAGGTCAGGTGAGCTAACAAGATTGAAAAAATTCCTAAATTGTGACTGATTGCAACATAAACTTTCATATGAAACATAGGAGGACTTGTTAGATTTTAGCAGGTTTCTACAGACTGCAAAAAGTTTAGATAAACTAAAATTTCACAAAACCTGCAAGAATTATTTGAAGTTTTCATTAGTAATTAAGTTGCCACTGTGTTGATTATCCACTTGATATTGATTTTATAAGCATGAACAGACCTTTGACTGAATCTTTGTGGAAACTAATCATAAACTATATGAATATAAATTGAAAGAAAAAGAAAAATTAAAATTTCTATGGGTTTTCATATAACTTATATCTATAGAGGAGACATCAGCTTTCAATCCATTAATAAATAATAGAGGGAAAAGAAATATCAACAAGATAATCAAAAACAGGAAAAAGGAATAAAGACATGATGATTGAAAAAATGGAAAATTAACGAAATATAGACAAGATGATCAAAAACAGGAAAAAGGAATAAAGACATGATGACTGAAAACATGGAAATAGAGACAAGATAATTAAAAAGTGAGAGTGAGGGAATAGAAATTAGAAATGATGATCAAAAACGTGAGAAACCTGAGACAAGATGATTGACAACTGGGAAAAGAATATAAGACAGACGATCGATAATAAAAAAAAATTAAAGAACGGATTAATATATAGACAAGACGATCGAAACAGGGAAAACGAATATAGACAAGATGATCAAAAACAGGTTCCACCTTGTGACTTGAAATTTGGGCCATTTTGTTTAAGAAATGTCTTAATGAATGTTGCAGGATAACCTCCGAGATCAATGTTGTTTTGAAATATAAATTAAAGCCAAGGTGTTAGTCAAGGATTTTATATTTCAAACAATATTTCGATAACAAGTACAAGTGATCATTTTCCTATTCGAATTAGGTTAATTTGTGATGTCACTGCAGCTTTGGAAATGGAATCAATCATTAATTATGCAGACAATTAGGCAAAATGGTAGGGCCTTCTAATTACAAGCATTTAGTTTGATTGATTGATTGTTTGTTCTTTTCCGCCACACTCAACAATTTTTCAGTGATCGGGTGGCGTCCAGTTTTTATTGGTGCAGGAGAGAACCCAGATACAATGTACCCAAGAAGAGACCACCAACCTTCCGAAAGTAATCTGGCAAACTTTCTCACATATATTGGTGCGAGCGAGATTTGAACCCGCGCCGACTAGAGGTGAAAGGCCTTGTGGTTTTGAGCACGATGCTCTAACCACTCGGCCACGGAGTCCCCTATATTTAGTTTAGTTTGATGTTGACGTGTAATATCAATGCAATGCATTTATTTATTCTGAATACTGATTCCAATGCACAGTCCAAAACAACTACACACAAACATGGAAGAGGATCAACTTAATTATCTCATGTATCGATCTTGAAATGCATTTGATTGTAGCTACCATATATTGATTGATTTTCATGACAATTAAATAAAATCATTGTTGTGATAATCTTTTGATGGCAATATGAGATATCGGAACTACTATTTCATCTCCGATTCTGTCACGGTTTTAATGTTTAGTATGACCAAGGAGATCTCATTTTCTGCATTAACTTGGGCAGCTTTTGCTGTAAATAAGTACACTACATGTATCAGATATAATGAGTTCTAGTACCAAGCGTCAATTTTGGCTTTGGAACAGGGAAGGACAAATCCTTTGGTACACGAGTTCATATTCATTAGTTCAACCTGGCATTTATCACAACTATAAGTGACCAGCTCATAAAATTATATTTGAATTTAAAAATGATGAGTTTTGTATATACACATAATCTTAAGAAAATCTAACAAAATGAGCAAATCTTTACAACATACCACAGAGTAGAGGAAACACAGGTTGTTTGAGTGATTTTTTAATCATCTCTCGCAACCAAACATCAGAAATTTAAATCTAATAGCTTACATTCTTTGGTACTAAGATATTCACTTTCAACATTCTGAAAAAATAATCTTTAAATTGGAATGATATATATTTAGCCATCACAACAAGAGTTGCCCAAGTGAAACATAATTTTTGTAACTTCTTTTTTTGAAGAGTTTGAATTGTTTTAGTTCCGATATCCCGTATTGTCATCAAAAGAATATCTGAATCTGCACTTCATAATTGATCTTTGTAATAACAATGATAGACTTAGGAATAATTTTCAATCAATAGAGTTGGACCAGTTGAAAGTTGAGTTCATGAAAATGAAGATTATAAACATTTTCATGTACAACCAATCTAATTAAAATTTGATCATTTGATTTACTACAATAAATACATCACAGCCAGGTACCTAAATTTTAATCAAGAAATAAATATACATGTACAATAGAAAAACAAAGGAAGATATATATATATATATATATATATATATATATATATATATATATATCCTTTTTTTTCTATTAATATCTACTTATTGATTAAAATTAAGATACCTGTTAATACATATAAACATACCTATATACATGTTTGATTACTATACATTTTGCAGATCAAAGGATCTATTGCAATTAGACAGCATGTACAACATATGATTTTGACACATTGCAGTGGGTCATAAACTGCTACAGAACATCACAGTAGCAGATCAGTCGAGTGTCATTTTTACCCCTCAACCCTTCTTTAAATTGTATCCCCCACCCCTCCCTCCTAAAGAAAAAAACATTTAGTAGAGCAATAGCAAAAGTAAAAGATTTGACATTATGCATACAGACAAGTGCATGAAAATTTAAAAAAAAAGTGAATTATTTGTTACTATTTATGGATTTTTATTATGAAGTAAATATAGCTAGAAAACCCCCATAATTTTAAGTAACTCATACCCTGGATCCCCTCCCCCCCGCCCCACCCAAGTTTATTAATTCCCCCTTTTTGACAAATTATAGATTCGCCATTCCACAGTTGGAGAAATATGGCCAGTCTGACTAAGGCGGAGCCTTAAAGGTCGAAGGTAAATTTCAAGTGTCCTAATCCGAGTGTTGTGCAACACGTATATATACATGCATATTAAGTTCAACGTAAATAAGACGCTTACCTGTAATTAGGATAATCATCTTCATCAATCGGGGGATGAGATTTCAATAAACTTGTCCTTTCGTTTATTTTGCGTTTCATTATGTACCCTATTAATTTATTAAAGCATCATCTTTTGATCGTCATTTCAAAATGTTAAAATCTACATGTCACATGATTGATAACGTGACAAGATGTAGACAAGAGAGATAATCCTTGCATATCTTTTCTCTCTCTCTCTCTCTCTTTTTTTTTTTTTTTTTTTTTTGTGCGCGCGCATTTAATTTTCTTTTGTACCCACTTTTATCCTCGCCAAAATATCATTCATAACATTCAAATTAGTAACTATGGCGATACGTGTATTTTATACATACGCAACAAAATTACTAAATTTGTTTTCCATTCTAAATAAGGCTGAGGCAACCAGTAAGTTTCAATATGTTTATCAAATCTTAAATCATTGACAGCGGTTAGAAAATGTGGATGACACTTATTCCTGCCGCATTCTTAACTTGTAAATTAAATCTGGATAAAAATAATTCATCATTGCCCAGTCGATATCGTGGGACAGTCTCCTCCACCAATACATTTCCAATATGAGTGCATCAGCACAATACATACAGCCTATGAAATGTTTTTATCATTTGTTTTGGAGGGGGGGGGGGGGGGGGGGGGGGGTGGATCAAAATATCAATTATTTTTAGAGGGAAGTTGGATGCATTTACAAAATTAAACAAAACTCTCGCCTAGTACCATATATATTGACTTTAAAAAAAAAATGGACACAGATAAGGTTATTGCTTCCAAAAAACTGAAGACGGAAAAGAATACGCATTATGGAATTCCACGTGAAGAAAGACTACTTGCACTGTGATTTGAAAGAGAAAGTGAAATACATTTATTTTTAAATTTCTGTATACTGCACTTTCAAGAAAAATTCTCTTTTCAATCATTTCAGCACATTGTATTCTTTCTCAACGACGCAAGTGTGTCAGATGAATTCCCATGGTTGGTGAAGTGTGAAAATGTTTATAAGTAGGCAACCTTGGTAAATTCATACTCGGAGAATAATTGCTCAGTTTCACTGCGTAACAATATAAAAAATACATGTTGACAAACTAATGGAAGTGAGTGCTGCTGTTTAATGACTGTGTATATTCTGTATTGGCGTTCAGTCCTGTAGCACTGTTTTTGCTGACCTTTGCATTTTACTATATAATTCACTTTCACAGAACTACTATGTATCACATGTGCATAATATGTGCTTATTAGGCAAAAATAACTAAACGTTGTTGATTTCCACGTGTGTCTGTGTTGTAGTGAGGTACAGTCTTTCTATATTTGTCAGAAAGTCAACTAGAAACATCAAATATATTTTAGATTTCAAGATTTCGTAATCAATATGTTGACATTTTGAAGTATCAGATTTCAAAGTTTAACATTGCTGGGAACTATTGGATTAAAAATTCATTTTACAAATTTGAATTGTAAAGTGCTATACAAACGCGCTGAATTGGGGAATTCGTAAAGAATGAAAAGGTGCACATGATCAACAGGTGCTTTTCCTTCTGCTCTTCATCAAATGGATCCTAAAGACTGAAGTAAAGTTTTTCATTTGATAAATTTTTATTACAGCAAATGTTTTAAATTTCATGACATATCTTTAATACATTAATGGTACAATTTACCTAATGCCTTTACTTATATTGATATTCTTAGGCGATTTCGAAATATTTAACGAGATAAATTCGATTTCATTAACAGAGTGTCTCCTATTGATACATATACACTAGCCAGGGGTTACGATCCGCTACTCTCATCTTCCATATCACTTCACTAGCCTGGGGTTCCGATTCCCTATTCTCATTTTCACTGACGCATCCTATCCGCTACTCTCATCTTTCAACGTTGACAGATTTAGCCATTTACTAAAATATAATGATACAATCTGAAAAACAAAAACAAAAATAAAAACCAAAAACAAACAAACAAAAAAGCAAAATAGAAAAAAAAAAAAAATAACCAAAAAAAAAAAAACCCCCAATAAACAAAAACTCGCAGTCCCCTAAATGTAAGAAAGGTAATACACCACTCGAATGGGAGGACCTTGTGACGGTACATATTGTTCGGCACATATCTTAGGTATCGATATGTACTTGTACCCACAAGGATCCCCTGGGGATCCGGGTTAGAATAGGTCCTCGGTACCCCTTGCTGTCATAAAAGGCGAATAATTAGGGGCGGTCCATCGGACGAGACCGCAAAAGCCAAGATCCCGTGTCACAGCAGGTTTGACACGATAAAGTTTTCTCCGTGCTCAAAGGCCGTAAACGTCTATGGCCTAAATTTTCCAGCCCTTCATCGGCAATGGTGACGTCTCCATACAAGTGAAAAATTCTCGAGAGGGACGTTAAACAAAATATATACAATCAATCAATGTATCCTTACCATACATATTGTCGTCCGTCGGCACATACTGTCACCAACGACAATATCTACAGAGACAAAGCATATTTTTTGCATCGCGGTACATATTATTCTTCGCCAAACACTAGGCATTTAGAAGTGAGAATAATGAGTCTTTCGGATGTGACCTGAAAAACGGAGGTCCCGTGTCACAGTAGGCGTTGGCATGTTAAAGAACTCTCAATGCTACGGCCCTGAGCGCTATGCATCGGTATAAATTTGTGTACTTCACCTACAGCTGGTGACGTCTCAATATGAGCGAAAAATTCTCGACGGGGCGTAAAACAAACAAATAAACGTATTGTCGTCGGTGACAATATTTATCTTCTATCAACATCCATTGGAATATATTGTCGCCGGCCGCGCGATAGATAGAAAACGAAAGGGCGACAAGATAATTATAGATGTGTCTGTGGAGAATATTTAGCAGTGGTTAGGTACTGATTTCTTTAATGTGAATAAATATTTAGTAATATTGTGCAATTTATTTGAGGGCGTGGTCGTGGTCAGCGTCTTTGATGGGCTACTTGTTTGGCTATTTCAAACTTACTTATGTCTATTTCTTCTTCTGGGATAACCTTTTTATAAAGTTGATAACACTTCTAGAACAGATATAAATAATGCAGCGTGATTATACGTTTTAGAGTATATGGTACCTAAACAACGGAAGCATTCCACTCGATCAGCTCTAGATCTGAAATCGTGCCGTATTTTGCAGATCACAATGTCGACCTCACGTAAAGAGAAATTCTGCGAGCAAAGAAAATGTCTTCTTCTGGTGCTGGTAGTTGTAGTCACGTCTATTGTCGTGTTGTGTGTCCTTACTTTAACAGACAAGAGCTTTCGAATGAAAGAGAATTCCCCCCATGAATTAGAATGGTGGAAAACCAGCATTATTTATCAAGTTTACCCACGATCCTTTCAGGACTCAGATGGTGATGGTACTGGAGACTTGAAAGGTAAGATCTATGACAAAGTAAACATTATGATCGGACTGAACTAATATTTTTTTCATTTTCGAGAACCAGTAAATTATATGAATTAGGCAGCTTAATTCTTGCTATGAATGCTTCATGAATTCTTTGCAAAGTATATCTTTATATCTATAAATATGTGAAATATCAATTTTGAGCTTGTTGCACTTAAAATATGTTGTTGTTGTTTGTTTGTTTGTTTGTTTTTATTTGCCTTATGTCCCGTCAAGAATTTTTCTCTCATACGGAGACGTCACCAGCTGTAAGTAAAGTATCACAAATTTAGACCTATGCCTCGCGCTCAGGGCCGTAGTGAGGGTTCTTTAACATGCCAACGACTACCGCGATGCGGAACCTACGGTCGTATCCGAAAGACTCGCTTTAAAAAAATGCCCTAATAAAGGAGGCATCATCTTCATATATGCAATTCACATTTCTGAATTTGTAGTGAAATTGAAAGTACTGATCATATCCATAAACACATTACTGTATACTCCAGAGTTAGGATCCCGGTAGCTCAGTGGTTAGAGCGTTCGCTTCGTAACGGGAGATCGTGTGTTCGAGTCCCGCTCGTGCCATGGCCGCGTCAAACCTAAGACGAAAAATAGGTAGTGATTGCTCCTTCGCCAAACGTTCGGCATTTAGAAGTGAGAATGACGGGTCTTTAGGATATGACCTTAAAAACGGAGGTCCCGTGTCACGGTATGCGTTGTCACGTTAAAGAATCCTCACTGCTACGGCTCTGAACGCTAAGTATAGGTCTAAATTTGTGGTACTTCACCTAGAGCTGGTGACGTCTCAATATGAGTGAAAAATTCTCGAAGGGACGTAAAACAAACAAACAAACAATCAGGATCAATACAATTCTGATATTGTCATGGTCACGTGATGTTGAATTATTGTTATATGATCAGGATAACTTACCTGGAAGTGAAAACATTTTTTTTATTTTTCCAAAAATTTCTTGTTGAAAGTAAAAGGTTCTGATCCTACCTGTGAACATTGTTCTGCTATGTCTATTATTGTTATATTGTATACAGGATATACGTTTGTTCGTCAGGGTTGTAAGTATCAGTATGAAAAAATCCTGTGTTTATATATATATATATATATATATATATATATATATAAGCAAATTTTTCATTTAAATCATGAATATCAAATTTAAAGTGGTGATATTTATTTCATTTAAAACTATTAAATATGCCTAGAATTTGAGCTTCTTTTTTTACTTAAATAATGCACACACAAACAATTTAAAAAATGAAACTGGTCTTAGACGATAGATCCAGCACCTTGTTTTTTTGGGTTTTTTTGTTTGTTTGTTTGTTTTGTTTTTGTTTGTTTTGGGGTTTTTTTTTGTTTGGTTTTTTTTTTTTCAAGTTAGAGTGTATTTCTCTAGAATGACGTTAAGAACGTAATGACGTTACGCTGAGACGGGACCGCCGTTTTAAGGTCATATCCGAAAGACCCGTGATTTTCACTTCTAAATGCCGAGCGTTTGGCGAAGGAGCAATCACTACCTATTTTTACATCTTAGGTTTGACGCGGCCATGGCACGAGCGGGGCTCGAACTCGCAACTTCTCAGTTGCAATTTCTCTAACTAATGAGGTACCGCGAAGTGGAGGAGAGCCATAAAATTTCATATTTTGAATATTCTACCTATTATCTATCTGAATCTGCCAAAACGTGAAAATGGGCAAAAATAGCCAGAAGGAACCTTTTGTCGTGTGTACCGTCTATCAATTCAATCTGTACAGACACTTATTACAATATAGAATTATGTTACATTTGCTGCAATACCCAATGCCAGCTTTTCTTTCTTTTCTCGTTTCCTTTCTCATGTAATACTGTAATAATGATATATGATTTGTATTTACACTTGAATGTGAAATTCATGTACAGTGGCGTAGCTGCCATTGATGCCTTTTCTGGATTTGTCACTGTGCGTACACTCACTTCAAGGCAAGCTACGCCACTGACATATACTCAACAACATAAAAGATGCACCGCTATCAATTAGTTTTTTTTCTCCAGAATTAGAATATATCTTATCATAATTTCATTCGTCCCTATTAATGCACCCTTTAACATTTTTATCCTGTAAAATTTAAGGGTCATGTTCATTGGAGTGCTTACAAACTCAAAAATGTTTTAAAACACCTTTTTTGCACGTGCAAAACATGCCAATTACGCTGAATGAAAATTAAAACTTGTTTCCTGTGTCTTCTAACTCCATCTTTAGAAGGAAAGTCTGAAATTTCATCTTTGTTGACAAATTAATGCATTTTGATGCCACGCGTAAGCACTGATGAGCGCAACCAGGCTGTAGGTATGCTTTGTGCAGGTCTTTCCACTCCGAATATTGTGAATCATTTCAATTGCCATCACAGTACCATGGTCCGTCTTAATCAACGTTTTCTTGCCACAAATTCCGTATCCGACAGGCAGAGACCAGGTGCACCATAAGTTACCACCCCGCAGCAGGACCGCTTTATTAGACTTCAGCATCTTCGGAATCGTTTCCTTACAGCTTCACAGACTGCTAATGTAACCCTTGGACGCAATAGACAAAGAATCAGTAGGCAGACTGTTCACAGAAGGCTCCGTGAAAATGGCCTTAATGCTCGTCGTCCGTATAAGGGTCCTGTACTTACGCAGCATCATAAACGTCAACGGCTGGAATGAGCACGAAGTCATTTTTATTGGACACGTCAACGAAGGGATGAAGTCATGTTTTCAGCTGAATCACGCTTTCATCTGTCTAGAGCTGATGGTCATACGCGCGTATGGAGAAGACGCAATGAAAGGCTCGCATCATGTTGTATACAGGAAGATGGACGTTGGGGTGGCGGTAGTGTCACGATCTGGGCATCTGCATCTTTCCGTCATCGCTCTGACTTGTACTTTTGTGACAATAACCTTAATGCTCAAAGAGACAGGGATGACATTTTGGCAGCTCATGATCAGCCCATGTTTCAAAACCACCAGGACTTGAGCATTTTTTAACGGGACAATGCTCGTCCCCACACTGCTAGACTCTCGGCGGATTTCTTGAATAATGCAAACATTCCAGTAATGTCACGGCCTTCTTTATCGCCTGACATGGCACCAATAGAGCATGTTTGGGATGAGTTAGAACGAATGGTCAATAACAGGCCCGTTAGGCCGACAATGATACCGGAACTTCGACGCGCTTTGACGGAAGAGTAGACTAACATGCCACAAGTCAAAATTCAAAACATCATTAGGTCAACTGATGCCGTTGCACAGCATGCATCAACGCAAGAGGCGGTCATACCAGGTGTTGATTTTGTGACTTTGCGTTGTCGACGTATCAACACCGTATATGACGTAATTCTTAATCAGATGTTTTTGTGGACTTAATCAGATGTTTTTGTGACCTTGTTATTTTAAAACCTGTAAACAAATAAAACTTTTACATTATGATATAAAATTATGAGATAGAAGGAATAAATAAAAGATTGTTGGTTTTCTATTTTATGGTGCGTTTTTTATGTTGTTGAGTATATTTCTGAATAAAATATTGTTTAAACTGAAGACTCGTGATTCTCTCTTCTAAATGCCGAGCGTTTGGCAAAGGACCAATCATTACCTATCTTTGTGTCTTAGGTTTGACGCGGCCATGGAATATACAGAGGTCGAACTCATGGCCTTCCGGTTACGAAGCGAACGCTCTACTAATGAGTTACCGCGACCGGTTAAAATACCGATATTCAAAATTTCCAGAGCATAAATTTTTGTTAGATAGTAATTGTTTGAACGGCAAAAATAAAAGTTTTGAAATATCTAAATAGCAAATAGATATTTAGAAGGAGTGTGTAGTCCTTTACCAAAATTGTAAATTTTTATGATTCTAGGATTTTGGTTCCAGAGCAGGACCAACATTATGATAGTGATAAGGATTTTTTTTTTTTATTTCATAGCCCAAGCTGTGAAACTTTTAACTATTACTCAGGTGACCGATAAGGCCTGAGGACCTCTTGTTTATTCTACTTTTTGTCAACCAATGATTGATTCATTTATCATTATCACAGAAACTTGATCAAAAACGTTGGTAATATCCTGACTCGTTGATGACTGGCGTGGGTCATTTTAACGTGATTAGACTTTGCGAAGGAAGTTGCTGTTAAAACAATAATAATACATATGTATATACTATACGATATGCACATGATTCTGTTGAATAGTGTTATACATGCATGAATGATTTAAACCCTTTTCAGATCTACTGTGCCTATATTTACCCATATTTACGTTCCAGCGTGCTTTACTTTAGAAATTATGAGACAACAACATCAGTGTCAAATCTCATTAAGAATCTAACTAGATTCTAGACAGCAGCACTGTCTGTTCCATAGCTTTAGAGTATTTGGCCATGTTTTATTGTACATATGAGTTTTAGCGTCATATGACGTCATGGGTACCTTTAACAACTCGGTTTCTATTTTATTGCTATGGAAACATTGCCTCCTTGCTTGTTGCAATACATCCTCAGTACCCCTTGTTTGTCGTAAGAGGCGATTAATTAGAGCAGTTCTTCGGATGAGACCGCAAAAACCGAGGTCCCGTGTCACAGGTGTGACACGATAAAGATCCCTTCCCTGCTCAAAGGCCGTAAGCTCAGAGCATAGGCCTAAATTTTGCAGCCCTTCACCGGCAATGGTGACGTCTCCATATGAGTGAAAAATTCTCGAGCGGAACGTTAAGCAATATACAATCAATCAACCGTTTATGACATTCACATTTTCTTTATGATTACACATCAAATTATATCATTTTCGTTTAAAAAATAAATGACGAGGACGAAAATATCTTCTACTATATAACATAATTTGGGACAGTTTCCATGTTTTCACTTACCTAAGCTAATGGTTCAAGTGAGTTTTTCTGCTTCAGATTTGCCTGGCGTCTATTTTTGTTGTCTACTTTTCACATTTTCAGTTTAAATATTCACTAATTGGCCAATTTCAATCAAACTTGGAACAAATTATCATTGGGTAAAGATTTTTTTTCACTCATAATGAGAAGCCACCAGTTGTAGGTAGGCAATACAAATTTAGACCTATGCTTAGTGCTCAGGGCCGTAGCAATGAGGGTTCTGTAACGTGCTAACGCCTATAGCAACACGGGACCTCCGTTTTTAAGGCCATACCTGAAAGACCCATGGTTTTGACTTCCAAATGCCGAGCGTTTGGAGAAGGAGCAATCACTACTATGTTGACGTCTTAGGCTTGACGCGGCCATGTCATGAGCGGGGCTCGAACTCACAACCTCCAGGTTACGAAGCAAATCTCTACCACTGAGCTACTACTAGTCTATGGGCTAAAGGATTAATGCGCCCTTCAAAGGGGGAAATAATCAAGAAAAGACAACAATGGGGTGGGGTTATTTGGGTCTGAAAAGTTGAAGTTTACATGAAAGGTTTCTGACACAGTGTAGATAGTACAATGCTACAAGTGCATGTGTATCATTTGAAGGTGTAACCAAGCGCCTTGATTATCTAAAAGACTTGGGTGTAGGGGCCATATGGCTCAGTCCATTTTATAAGTCGCCGATGAGAGACTTTGGATATGATGTTCAAAATCACACCCAAGTTGACCCTTTGTTTGGGACAATGGAGGATTTCGACAAGTTGATGCAAGAGGCAAAGAAAAGAGGTACATAACTGAACTCACAATACGTAGTAATTTTTCAACTTACTTATTCTACATTCAGTTTGAAAAATACTGAAAATCGTCAAAACATTTACTAACAAGCTTTCTGTTAATATCAGACATCCCCCCTTTTATTCACAAAATAATGTGGTAAAAGATGAATTTGAACAAAGCAAAAACTAGTAATAAATGATGAGATAGATGTTGTTAAACCAATCTATATACTATTTTGCCTTGGCTATTTTTAGACCTGCGAATTCTTGTTGATTTTGTTCCGAACCACACGAGTAACGAGAGTGTTTGGTTTAACTCCAGTCGTCATAGTGTTGGGAAGTACAAAGACTTCTATATATGGACCGACGGTATAGACTGTTCTACCTGTGCAGATACAAATTTCAAGAAGCCACCGAATGATTGGGTAAATATGTGTTCATTTCCACTTGGGTGAGCTATAAATTTAATGATCAAGAAAAATCGCATGTGTATGCTTTACGCTGTATTTTGATTTTTCAAGTGAGGTGGCAGGTTAACAATAGTATAGGTTTTATTGTTTTTGTAATTTATTTTCGTGGCGGTAAACAATTCGTTGTTTTCACTATGTGGACATGATTGCATTTATGAACACTTTTTGAACGTTCGAGAAGGGAAGTGGGTGACGTCTATTACCCTGAAGCTTCAGTTTTTAATTGTTTCAATATTTTCAAATATATGTGTTCAGATTTAGGATCCATGGTCCGAAATGTAGTCCCGTCCGGACTCTCATACAACTCTTATACAATCGATTAATGCACGTAAAAATCCATGATTTTCATAAAAATGCTCGCATATTTACAGTCCAGTGCCTTTAGAGGGTCCGCATGGACATACGATGACAATCGCCAACAGTTCTATTACCATGCCTACTTGGACTCGCAGCCCGATCTCAACTTTCGAAACCCAGACGTAATAGAAGAATTGTCGGTAATCTATTTTATTTTTTCACTCTTTATTTTGAGACGCATAGGCGTAAAATGAAAATTGCGACATTTAGGCTTATACCGATGCACAGTTGTAAAAGTAATCTTATTTCAACATCCTTTATTTATTTGACGACTAGTAAAAGCTCGTTGGCTGTGTGTGTGTGTGTGTGTTTCTCTCTCTCTCTCTCTCTCTCTCTCTCTCTCTCTCTCTCTCTCTCTCTCTCTCTCTCTCTCTCTCTCTCTCTCTCTCTCTCTCTCTCTCTGTGTGTGTACAGCAGGTAAACACACAAAACGCCATTAGGGAATCTCTTTGTTAGAGGTGCCGTGATCATCCTACTTCATCATGGAAGGCATCTGTACGTCATCAGACCACAGTGAGATAAAGGTCAGTTTATTGTTGATTTCAATTGGCTTATTCATCAATTTCATTAATAGACACAACTTATATGCAGAAAAAAATCCTTGGATTTGATTTTCGGATGCTACAGGTGCATAATTGATTGACTGATTGCTTGTTGTTTTCCGCCACACTCAGCAATTGTTCAGTTATCTGGTGGCGTCCAGTTTTGTTTTACTGGTGGAAGAGAGAACCCAGATACCTTGCACTCGGGAAGAGACCACCAACCTTCCGAAAGTAAACTGACAAAGTTTCTCACATATATCGGCACGAGCGAGAATCGAACTCGCCACGGCTAGAGGTGACAGGCCGCTGTAGTTTGATGACTGTATGCTATAAGAACATTTGATTAGCTAGAATTATGGACTATGAAATATACGTGGTTTCGTCGGTGATCTACGATCAAATCAAATTACCATTCCTTTCTCAGAGTCGAGGTTCGTCTTCTTAACCGAAGATGAGAGACATTTTATTTTTAGTCTCATTAGGGCTCTTCTGATGATTTGATTGACATTAACACTTTCTTTCAGAATGTTTTGCGATTTTGGCTGAATAAAGGAGTGGATGGTTTTAGAGGTGATGCCATCAGAAAACTTTTTGAATCACAAGATTTGCAGAAAAATGAAAACGGCATACAGGTAAATTTATTATATGTAAAGACTGAGATAACTAATAGTATTCAATCTCGTAAGTCCTATAGAAAATGAGAGAGATGGGCTAACATGGAACTCTGGACATAACAGAGGTGGGATCAGGTGTCTAGGAGGAGTAAGCATCTCCTGTCGACCGGTCACAACCGCCGTGAGCCCTACGTCCCGATCAGATAAACGGAGTAATCCATAGCCAGAATATCCTTACTTTAACCCACACACAATTGATATACATCACATTGTTCATTACTTAAGGAATGAAGTTAATTTTGACCTATGTTATACGATATAATGTAACTTGGTGCAGGTTACGCTTTGTGATCCGCGAAGCGGATTATAAAAGGCGTGAACTGTACCAAGTTAGATTGTATCGTCTAACATAGGTCAAAATTAGCTTCATTCCTTATAATTTAATTTAAAAAGACAAACCTACATTGTGCAAGTCTTAGTTTATGATTTAAATGTAAAATAGGAAATGCTTACAACGCGCGATGATTCGCTTAGCAACATACCGACAGTGTCGAACGTGAAAGAAGCCATCTTGGTTCTTCGCATAACTGCAACATGTACTTTGTTCATGAAATTTGAAAACGTAAGGTTGAGTTTGCAACGAATCTTAATTACAGGAGATATGTGTGGGCTACATATGAAGGCCTAATGTTTATTTCGCAGCGCAAAGCTTTAGACTCGCTCTGACAGAAAGTTTAGATCTGGCATCACACAATATTACATCATGTAGAAAACCAGAAAATGCAATACAATTTGCGATTTAAACATTTTTATTTAATGAAAGTTTTAAACTACATTTTATGAGGGCGAGTCAATTAGTATCCAGCCTTTCCCATTTCCGATTAACCGATATGGTCACGATTTTCATGCCTTGTTGCAATACATTGTTAATATTTGGGTACAAAACTGCACGCATATTGAGTCATTCTTTAATAAGATATTGAATGTCAGATATAGCTTGTGATGCAAAGGCATGCTTTTCATCTAAAGTTGAGTACCGTGCTGTAATACGGTACTTACTTGTATTCAAAAGGTAAAACAAGCAAGGAAATACATGACGAGTTAGTCGATGTTTATGGATCTTCTGCACCATCTTATGCTCAGGTTAAATTATGGGTAGGGGAATTCAAACGCGGTATTAAAGCCAGGTCTGGACGCCCACTATATGCCACCGACGAAGAATTGCGGAACAAAGTTTGGGATCTGGTATACTCTGATAGGCAAATTCAGGTGGAATAAATGGCGCAGGCATTAGGAATTCACATGGTAGCGCTTCAAAAATCTTGATCATTTAGGTATACGGAGGCTAACAAACCGTTAGATCCCATATCCTTTAGCGATGAGCAAATGGCAACCAGAGCATCAATATGCAGCACCTTGTTGAAGCGTATTAGGTCAAAAGATGATTTTCTTTTGCGTCTGGTTACCGTAGATGAAACTTGGGTTCATTATTATGAGCAGGGTTTAGAGTCGTCAGTGGTTAGGACCGGGGTCCCCGAGGCCACACTTTGAAAGTTGCAATGGGTGCTGTACAGCGACATGGGTATGAATTAATACATGTACCATATCGCCTGACCTAGCTTCTAGCGACTTCTTCCTATTCCCAATCTTGCAAAAAAATATCCGTAAACGTCATTTCCGGTCTGACGAAGAAGTCATGACGGCAGTTGAGGAGGAGGTCGATGGAAAGGACCCTGACTTTTTCATTTCTGCGCTGATGGCAAGTGAACACCGTTGATCTAAGTGCATCACACTAGAGGGCAATTACATCGAAAAAGAAGAGGTAGATCTCAACCGGAAATGAGTTAGGCTGGTTACTTATTGACTCGTCCTCGTATAATGAAACAGAAAACTTTGCAAATACTTGATCTTGATATGCCATTATTTCGCATTGTAATATCGCTGTGTTAGAATTTGTATACATTTTTTATCGGTAATTAGTGTTTTGTGTAATGTTACTTGTAAGAAAATATACGTCTTGTTTGACATCATGACAATAATGTGTATAAACAAAATGTATTTTATTGTGCACGGTTAATTCCATTGATTTTCAATTCATAGAAGCCTTACAACTTAACAGAGCTATAATTGTAAAAAGCAGTGTCGTCTTCGTTGTCTCCCGATACCAGGGTACATTCAATATATTTTTAGTGTGTTCAGCCAATCAAATTGCGTGTTACGAGTAAAATCAAATTACTATATAATAATTCCTAGCTTTCTGACTGAGATTCAACAAACTAGAAATAGTAGAAAGTTATACCGATATTCACCAATATAGTTGCATTTATTTATCCAACATTGGCTTGGACCATAAATAAATTGAGAATTTCCAAATTGATACGACTGCATGGTTACCATTTTGAGTTGTGCAATGTAATCACTTTGGAATAAGTCTTGCACTCTAGCTGTAAACAAATATGGTCGATCAACTATCGTTTTGATAATTCTTGTAACCGCTCTCAATGTTTTTAATGATTCAATTATATAATAAACAAAAACATGTGTCTCTAATAACTTTCGACTAGGTCTTGAACTCTAGCTGTAAACAAAGATGGCCGACCGGGTATCGTTTCGATCCTTCTAGTAGTCGTTTTCAGTGTTTTAAATCATTCAATAGTATGATCAATTAATTACATGTATTAAACTTTTTGGGGCTCACTTTTCACTTAAACCGGAAACTCGGTGAATATTGTGATTTTCAGGTATACAAAGCAACGAATTGACTTCAGAAATGTTGATGCATGTAATTGTATAATACTATACTATCTTTAGAATTTGACAAGAAATCTTCCTGAAATATACCCCATCATTAGAAAATGGAAAAAGCTACTGGATGAGTATGCAGGGGATGGAAAGGAAAAGTATGGATGATATTTAAGGGCTTTTTATGATTTTTATCTGTGAGGTAACGTAAACATCTTTACTATATGAATGCATAAATTTTATAATCACAAAAGAGAGAATTCGACCATCTTTCAATCCTATTTTAGAATATTAATAGCAGAATCATACGGGATATCGAACGAGATGCGAGATTCTTACTATAAGGTAGACACAATCCCATTCAACTTTGCGTTTGTTCAGAAGCTCAACCGTACTTGTGGTGCACGTTGTATTCAAGAAATTATACAGTCCTCTATGGACGGACTGAAAGTGAACTGGTGGCCCAACTTCGTGGTAAATATTTTCTGTCAAAAACAAATCATTTTACCAAACTGAGAGGATAAGACAATACTACATATGATTTTGAAATATTAGTATGATGTTTAACTCTGTTTTACTAAATACAATGTTTTAAACACTGTGTAGCACCGTTGCTCAACTTCTTGGCTTTCACTGCTGCAACAAGTGTTAATACGTGTAGTTCAAATAGCAGTTAATAATGTCTATTTCAATGCAATAAGATCACAGTTGTCATCATTTTATGAAATACTCGCGAACAAAAGACTTATCAACTTCCCATTTTTCTTTTCTTTTCTTTCTTTTTTCCCCCCTGTTTCCCCTTTTAAACATTTTGAGTTGTTAGAATTTTCAGTAGGTTTCAATGCACATGGTATAGCAATACAATAATAATGAACATTTTTTTCTCTTCATTAAAATTTTTATCGTGTTTTTTTTTCTTCTCCAGCTTGGAAGCCATGATGTTTCTAGAATAGCAGATAGAATGGAGACACACCTGGTGGATGTGTTTAACATGTTGCTGTTGACACTCCCAGGGACACCTACAACGTACTATGGCGAGGAGATCGGGATGAGAGACACGTTCTACCAATTCAATGAGAGTCGAGATCCTGCTGGACTAAATTACAAGGTCACAATTCAAGCATGTCTTTGTAATGTAATGATATTGAATCTGAAATCGTAATCAAAGCGTCTTAAAAGAGCTTTGAAAATTACTATGTACAAAATTTATAGAATTAATATTTCTACCAGAGTTATCTGAATTACATCGTCTGCTACTCACTGTTGATTACGCGCTTCGGGTTTTTTTCCCAAGAGAAACCAAGTGGTAGATTGATTGATTGTTTTCCGCTACACTCAACAATTTTTCAGTTATCTGATGGCGTCCAGTTTTTTAGGTGGAGGAGAGAGCCCAGATACAATGAACTCGGAAAGAGACCACAGACCTTCCGAAAGTAAACTGGCAAACTTTCTCATATATATCGGCGCGAGCGAGAATCGAACCCGCACCGACTAGAGGTGAGAGGCCTTGTGATTTTGAGCACAATGCTCCAAAGAGTTATAGAGAGGCTTCTGCAATCAAGCGTGGTTATCCGACGATGCTTGAATCTTGGGGTGAAATGAAGTCTATGAAATTATGAAATTCTCAACATACCACATTATACAAATACCAGGTATATCAAACCTGTATATGCGTCACCAACAGGATGATTACCTTAAACACACACGGGATCCAGAGCGTTCACCGATGCAGTGGGACTCTTCTATAAATGCAGGATTTTCAACAGGGACGCCGTGGTTACATGTGCATGAAAACTACCCCTTACTAAATGTAGAGGTTTGTATTAGTTAAAAGTATCCCTTACTAAGTATAGAGGTTTTGTATTAAATAACAATAGCTAAATATCTCTTACTAAATGTAGAGGTTTGTATTAGTTAAAAGTATCCCTTACTGAGTATAGAGGTTTTGTATTAAATAACAATAGCTAAATATCCCTTACTAAATGTAGAGGTTTGTATTAAATTGTAATGATCAAATCTATCAATTAATAAATGTAGACGTTTTTATTTAATATCAATCGTCAAAACTATCCTTTATCAAGTTTAAAATCATCGAGGGTATATGTGCTGCACGCATTTGAAGAGTATATGATATGATTTATACTTATTCATGAGTAACTTGTATTGTGCCGGGTATCCTTAGTGAATAGTGGTAAATGGATGTTGATAAACGAAATGAAACAATTTATTAACCTACGGTATTGCCGTTACGTAAATATATTTCTTAATTTTAGAAACAAAAATCCGCCAATACCTCTACCTTCAACATTTATAAGAGACTTGCTGAATTGAGACAACATCCATCTTTCACCAACAAGAAAATCAGTTTTTCGACCGTCAACGACAACATCATTTCCTATGTCAGAACAGAGACCAATCAACCAAAATTCTTAGTTGTTATGAACTTTGGAACTCAGCAGTCTACTGCGGACTGCAGTGGCCCGCCTGCAGCTGCTTCTAACGGAGAAATTGTCTTGGCAACTGCAGATCCTTTAACAGGAAGTTCATCTTACAAACTCGGAGACACTGCAGAGTTACAGAAAATAGAACTGAGGGCAGGAGAAGGAATTATTGTCAAAATATGACACGTGTTGGTCTCCGTAGACAGGACAAATCATATGGAAACGCATGTATCAGGTGAAGACATGGAACCAAATATAGACACGTATAGACAGGGGAAAGCAAATGGAAATATATATAGACAGGAGAAAGCAAATGAAAATACACACATATATTAATATTATTATTCTACATTGATATAGGGCTTTATCTAATTAAGACAATTACCCTTACGCGCTTTACATGTAAGACAATAAAACAAAGAACAACAAATGCATAGAATAAAGACATAACTTAATACTAAACTGACCTTAAAATAAAAACTAAGAGTAGGTAAAACTATGTAAGTGTTGTATAAGTTTTTTTTAAAACAACCGTGTACATAAATACCGAATTTACAGATTAAATGCTAGTTTAAGGAGATTTATGTTTTAAGTTTATTTTTAAAAATTGCTGAAGAACCTTCAAAACGGAGTTCCAACGGAAGGCAGTTCCACAGCGTTGATGACGATACATCAACACGTCTTTCACCGTACAATTTAGTACGGACACGTGGTTGTAGAAGAGATAACGAATCCACAGAACGAAGTGGTCGCTGAGAACGGTAGACTTGAACTAGTTCTGAATGTATGCTGGAGCTGATCCATGTGGAACCTTGAAAGTATACAGCAGGGTTTTATATTTCGTTCGATATGTCACAGGTAACCAGTGAAGTGATATGAGAATTGGTGTAATATGTTCATATTTATGTGAACATGTCACTAGCTTGGCAGCAGTGTTTTGAAGTTTCTGTAAATTCTGCAAGGATGTTGAATTAACATCATGAAGAAGTGCATTTCCATAATCAAGACGGGATGTAACTGGTGATCTAACAAGTGTCCTGCACGCATCCTCCTTGATAAGAGATCTATTTCTACCGATATTACGAAGTTGGAAATAGCATGATTTAGTCAATACACTTATCTGACACTCCATGCTGAGTGTGCTGTCGAAAAACACCCCACAATTTTTGACACATGAAGCACTAGTGATGACAGATCCACCGAAATCCAGTTGATATCCCGAGAATTCACTTGCCTTACGTTTTGGGCCGGGGGGGGGGGGGGGGGGGGGGGTGATAAGTTCCATTTTTTCCTGATTTAGCCTGAGTATGTTGTTTTGCATCCACTTATTAATGGCAGAAAGGCATTTTCAAGACTGTCTACAGTGCTATCCCAGATGTCGTTCGGCTTTATGATCAGGTATATTTGAGTGTCCTCCGCAAAGACATATATATAGACACATATAGATAGGGGAAAGCAAATGGAAAACTATATAAACAGGGGAAAGCAAATGGAAAACTATATAGACAGGGGAAAGCAAATGGAAAACTGTATATAGACAGGGGAAAGCAAATGGAAAACTATATAGACAGGGGAAAGCAAATGGGAAAATATATAGATAGGGGAAAGCAAATGGAAAACTATATAGACAGGGGAAAGCAAATGGAAAACTATATAGACAGGGGAAAGCAAATGAAAACACATAGAAAGGGAAAGCAAATAGAAACACATATAGACAGGGGAAAGCAAATGGAAACACATGTAGACAGGGGAAAGCAAGTGGAAACACATACAGACACATATAGACAGGGGAAAGCAAGTGGAAACACATATAGACAGGGGAAAGCAAGTGAAAACACATACAGACACATATAGACAGGGGAAAGCAAATAGAAACACATATAGACAGGGGAAAGCAAGTGGAAACGCATATAGATAGGGGAAAGCAAATGGAAACACATATAGATAGGGGAAAGCAAATGGAAACGCATATAGATAGGGGAAAGCAAATGGAAACGCATATAGACATGAAAAATCAAATGGAGACACATATAGACAGGAAAAAGCATTAAGCAAACACTAAAAGACAGGGAAAAGGAAAAAGATAAACGGGTTCTTCTTGTACTTTTTTGTGATTTTCTGTAGTATGTATACATGTATAATAGTATTTACTTTATTAGTAATGAAACGCTCACAAAATTAATGTTCCTCATTCACCAATATGAAAAACAATATAGAGCTCTGTTATTTGAAGTAAGTCGCATTGACCCTGCCCTGTTCTTCAACAGAAGAGTTTTAAAAGATTGTTTACCTTCTTTATTCCCACGAAATATTTGCCCTCATTTTGTAACCCTTACCCTAGCCCTACAGAGTGATAACTGAATTTGAATCCACGCAACACATGAAGGCATCTATGAATAACCGTAGTCTAGAGGTTCATGAGAAGAAAAATTTTAAAGACTTTTTATTATATATTCTCATATAAAACTTTGATCCCCAATTGTGGTCCTACCCTACCCCCGGGCACAACAATTTGAATCTGCATCTCCTGGTGATAGTTGTATCACTAACCGTGGCTCCACTGCGCTTGAGACAAAGGTTTCAAAAGTGTTTTCCCTGTAAATTCCCATATAAAACTTTACTTTCGTATTCACCCTACCCCGGTGACAACCTTGTATCTGTACTACCAGAAGATGTTTGCATATGTATGATTGAGCATGGCCCTTTTGTTTTTGAGATTTTGAAGACTTCACTTTTATATCCTCGTGCAAATCTTTAATCCCCTACTATAGTCCCATCCTCTCTTTGGAAGCCATACGATTTGGACAAAGTTAAAAATCTTCATCAGGAAGCTTCCACATAATTCCCATCCTTCTGATTCACTGTTAAATCTAATTTCGTGTCTTTTTTATTATCTCCCCTTGGAAGCCAGGTGGCTCTCATTTCAAGTAACATGAATCTTATTCACAAAAGGATACTCTGTTCCAAATTTGGTTGAAATTTGCCTAGTGGTTATGGAGTAGAAAATGACATTGTAACAATTTATATTGACGGTATCGACAGGTAACTACTAAATTTTGATGGGAAAAGGTCACTCGAGTCTTCGGCTCCAGTGATTTAAAAACTAATAACATCGATTATATAATCTTCATAAAGTTTTACTTTCATATTCAAATTAAGACATTCGTAGTTCTAAAAATAGAATATATGCATGCAATGGGATCTCAAGGTAGACTGACGATGATTATTCCAACTTAAACTGCCTCTTTTGTCCACTATGAAGGCACTGTGAAGCAAATAAAGATACAAGGAATATTTGTTCGGTTATATTATGAATGAAATGAATAATTGAGACATGAATATTTGTAAATTTCCTTTTTTTTCCCCGTTAGTTTCATATTCCCCTATTCAGGCAGGTGATGGACTAGCGTTGGAAAAGGTGCTGATTTATTGTCAGGGCTGGACATAGTTAAACTCAGAAGTTATCGTATCACAAAATCTTGACGAGAGTTCGAAAATGATAAACCCGAATGTAAATACAAGTAGGTGATGGGCGTTGCCAATGGAATTTTTTTTAAGATATCATTTTGTCGCCTTCATTGACGAGTAGAACTAGAGAACAGGATATGCTAAATTGCCATGTTTTACAACAATCTCCAAGTAATCAAAATTAATCACCCTGTTTCATGTATTTGTCCGTCTGTGTGTCTGTATCATTTAGGTTCAATTAATTATTAATTAATGTAGTATACTTTTCTTGGTCTTATTCAGTAATATTCACAACCACTCCAAGAATTGCGCTGAGTCACTGCTCTCTTGAGCTTATATCTTACACAACATCCAAATATACCTGCCACGTCAGCAAACAATTTTATTTTTTGAAGTTGAGAGTTTTCGATTCGAACGCGGCTTTAATGAATGTTTGAAGGTATGTTTTGCACATACTGGTAGTTGGAAAATGTGACGAGAATTATTTTATATTATGAATTTGAGATGGCGGTGATATAGCTCAATCATGTGCAGAAAAAAGTGCTGCAAGGGGCTCTTAGGTACGCAGTCAAAAAGCTAGTCGATGGCGGGTCTGTCCATTGACACCGGATGATACATATCAATGATAATGGATCTTGTGTTTGCTTGTGAGTGAAGTAAAAGTTACCGTGTATGCTGGATAAAGCGTTACCATCAGTTGTTGAAGTCATTTTGGGGTATGAATGAAGAGCCTAGTCGAGCTACATTACCATGGCTTGCCGTTGACCGGAAATCTATAAATCGGAGCTCAGTTACGTAGAAAATTCAGTCTTAAGTGAGAGTCCCCCGATTGTTGACATATTGTTCTTCACCTTGTTGTAGAACAGTAATTTAAAAGTTTTTGATTTTTTTTTTTTATTTCTGTGTGTGCACATTGTTTTTGTTTGTTTTCGTCCAGTCGAGAAAAAACAATGTTTTTACTGATATTGAGACGTAACCAGCTGTAGTGCTTAGACCCTCTGTTGTCGCGAAACCGTGACATTACCTCCATACGTATTTATTGTCATCTCCGAAAGACCTATAATTCTCATTTCTAAATGTCAAGCAAAGGAGCAATCAGTACCTATATTAACGTCTTGACGCCGCCATGGCAAGAATGGGCTCGAACTCACAACTACCCGGTTACGGAGTGAAAGCTTACCACACCACACACACACACAAACACACACACACATATATATATATATATATATATATATATATATATATAAAACACCAATACAACATACATACCAATGAATATGTAAATATATTATTACACATGCACAAACAATGTATATACATTGTATATGTGTCACAATTTTTATTTTTATTTTTTTTCTACACTTCTCAAATATTATGCATAAAATGGTTAAATGCACATTGCACATGTCCGATAAAAATACAGAGAATAATGTAATTCAGTTTATCATATACATCCCTCACTGGTAAAATTCAAATGTCTGCACTCCTGGGTCTTCATATACTATCTCATGTAGATAGTTACTAAAGAAGTTCTCCAAGACAATCTGATTGCCCTTCTTCGTGTCTCGTTTACTCGTGTTACTATTCACAATGTTGCATTCAATTTTGGATGAATGAATGTCCGTTTCCATTGGTTCCTCGCGTGCATCAATGTCAGTTATTTTTCCGCATGTTTCCCTCCAACCAGCATTCATCGGAACACAAACTCCACCTTCAATCTCGCCACCTTTCACTGATAGTGTAGCCATTTCGTCACAGTTTAAGAACTGCATGTATTCAGAAAGAGGATCATCAAAATTCGGTTCATATAATAAAAATAATATTGCTTGAACACAATCGTCGAATGACCAGGCGGCAGAGCTCCATTCCTCATCCTCAAGTATACTTATACATACTTTCAAGTCAACTGAGATATCGTCCAAGGTTTCTATTGATTCTATACCGTCATCCAGTTCTTCAATATTGGGATGGAATATTAATGTTTGGCACGTAACTGCGGGGGGATATGTAGGCCAGTCCTTGCTGTTAGTTACAATCTGTATATAAATAATGAATCAAATTGAATAAAATGTGGAAAGAGAATTATATCCCGTTAAATTCATATATGACGTTATGACCAGTGGCAGATTTAGACCCTTCCACCCCCTTTTTCGCCACAAATTTACATAATAATGTGAGTAAAATTACAGGTATATGGCACCAAATATGGTGGAGTATTTTGGTCAAGATTTGACAATCACATGCACCCCCTTGAAATTCCTGGATCCGCCACTGATGATGTGAGATTTTGTGTTGTCAAGATCTTACTCACAATGTCACTTTAAATTTTTTTTATTACTTCTTCTGTCTATATTTCAAATTATAGTCGATTTATATTCTAATTGAAAATTTCAAAAGTTAAACTTCAGAGTCAATGTTTCACATTAAATACTTTGTTGATCAGAATATAAAAAGTCGACTTCTATCCTATTATACACTGTTCTTGTGCATTCCCCCTCCCTCAAGAAAACTAATGCTGGTTATTCATAGTATTGCATTTATGCATCTATATATCTCTATACGGCTCACATAGAGCAAGCTATACAACAAAGGATTAGAATTAACGATATAGGGCCACAACCATTGTTCTTCCTCGCTCAGTATGAACGCTGACTACTTGAAAAAGTCGATTGCTACAATATCCGACGAGTGTGAATTATATACATGTATATGATTACCGAATTTGAAATATTCGTCATTAAGAGAGAAAAATCACACATTCTGGTAAGGAAGAAATATAGACGAGGATTAGACGGTGTGGTGATCAGCTAACTGTGGAATGTGACCTTAAAAAAAATGAAGTCACAATCATGTGACTGCAGAGCGGAAAAAAGGCAGTGTGTGACACAACAGGAAAATCGTTTAACAGTGAAAAAATATGCAAATTAATTAAACTTAATTCTTCCCGAACTACGTTGCACAAGTATTACACGGATATGAACAGTTATAATCATATAGCTTCGATATCAAACAGGGAGCATCATACATGTATAGAAGAATTGGTGTATACCTTGAAGGTGTATTTGCCGCCGCAGTACGACCCCCCTGAAGGGGATATTTCAACCTCGAAGCTGAATTCGTCTTCATCACTTCCATCAGTCCATGATAAAACACGGGCCTGTCCGTCTGTACAATGAAAAATGCAAACGGGTAGTAAATCAAATTTACACTGTTAAACTTCTGTATGCATTCGTGAGCATTAATTGTGGTCTCTTCGGATATATTGGTACATGTACAGATATAAATTTTCGTTAGAGTTTTAGTCTGAAAAAAAAAGAAAAGGGTAGATCAGTTTATCAATGAATTACTGTGTGTGTGTATGTGTATATGTATGTGTGTTTGTGTGTGAGAGAGACAATGTAGTTGATCAGAATTACACATATATACATCATGTACAACATGAATATTTCTTTAATTTGCACTCCATTCTAGCTTTTCTTTATTTACAAAAATCACAGAAGAATTTTTTTTTAAATTATATTTTCAAAACGTCAGACCAACTTTTATTAAATACTTTTATATTTTTTTACTTCCCAAATTACATCTCCGTGTATAACCAGAACGGATCAAAGATCTGATTTTAATCAATTTCAGACCCATGCCAATGTGGAAACGCATGCATCGTGTGTATATAATATGAATCTTTTGTTAAAACTGTACTGTGTATATGCCCACGGGTCCTGGATCCCGACACTACAGCAATAATGTTACTAACTACATGTAATTCTGACCTACCTGTAAAACTGTCAATAGTTTTCAGCAATTTGTAGAAGTCTTTCATTAAACTCCTTTGCGATGCCATTGCCGCTGCTCTGCACTGTTTTGAATCTATATTGATAAACAGCGACTACTTATATATTTATATATAGAATTGCAGCACTTCTAAAATTAGATTTACGAATTCATGGAATTTCCGGCCACTTAGACTGACGACTCATACATTCGGATCACGCTCGCCATTTTCCGTAACCGAAAGTAAAAGAAGAGTTGTCACGTTATCATCACGAAAAGAAGGGGTCACGCTGGCCGGAAATGGCCGAGTAGATACGATTGACGACTCATAGTGACAAATTAAAGTGCGCAAGCGCAATTACGGAAATAGTCGAGCAGTACCGATTGATAAAAAAAACAAACATGGCTGAAATCGAAAAGTGGATCGAAATTGCAAAAGAATGTAAATACTTGCCTGAAAATGATCTTAAGGTAAATAGATTACAATGACTAACGTACTATTGAAAAAAAAATATGTAGGTACGGTCTTTTTCTTAAGTATCAACTTTACACGTTCATTTCAAAGTTGACCGAATTTTCTCAGGTTGTATCAACACTCGGCCTATCATGGACATCTTAAATGGAAGATGTGGCGTTGATGTACATATCTTATTTTGTAAAGCAAAAACCAATATAATAGATATTGGAAATGATTGTGAGGCAATCCAAGATGCATCATATTCTTGATTCTGATACCAGCATGAACGATAACTGAAGTGCGAGTTCGACCCGGTCAATTGATTGACGGAAACGCAGAAAACATCAGGCCTCCAGACCAGACGTCCAATAAAAAAAGTCCCCCGCCCCGGCGTACTGAGAATTTACTTTCGTCTAAATTTCAAATACAACTAATTTTTGAAATGATTTTCATAAACATATAAATTTCAGCATGTATTTGTTATAAACCAGTGTTTTGGTTTTTTTTTATTATTTATTTATTTATTTTAAAAATCTGTAATGCCTGTGGTAGATTAGCAATCAATATTTTTACTTATTAAAGTCTGTTCTCAGTTTATGGTCTTCAGTCCAGTTTCATAAAAACATACATTAGGTACTACATAGTGAGTTATGATGTAATTACTTCGTAAGAACTTGGTTACAACTGTTCCATGAAAGATTAGGGCTGAAATGATATGCCCCCTATACAATACATATTGCAATACTTCTGCCACAATTCAATATTTTCAATAAGATACATTTTATAGAAGAAACCAATAATAATGTTGAAGAAAAATTAATTACGAAGATTCACAGTTTTATACACAAAATGTTTCCAAACTGCCGAATGGTTAGATGTCTATTATAAGCCCGATGTATTTTACTGAACCTGATATTAAAAAACATATCAAACCGAAGATCAAGGCAAAGAATCGAACATTGAATCGAGCGTTTATATTGAACAGTATCGATATATTAAGAGATGTTAACACCAATCAGTGTTAGGCTGTTATTTGTTCCTTTTCTGTATAAAGTTACTGTAGTTGTCAAAAAAAAGTAAGTAATTGCATTATCTGTCCAATGTATGTTTTTATTGATATTGAATATGTGACTTAAGTATTCCATAAACCCCTTCCCCCTTTATTTCGACAAAAAACTATAAAAACTGTGGGAATAGGATGCATCATATTCATTAGATACATGTACAGTTACTCCAATTTAGTTTTGATTGTGGCATGTCATTATCAATTATCATCTCTAAGCAGTTTTAGCTTCTGAATGTGGAGGGGAAAGCCCTGGTATCAATGTGAAGATGGAAATAAATGTTCATTTTTGATCTATGTTAAAGATATATATACATCTGCAAAAACATATAACAACAAATGAAGAATAAAGCTATTACTCACACACTGTCATATCACATTATCTTAAATCTTACAAATGCCAAAACTTGGTTTAAAATGTAGAAACCAATGCCGTTGGTTTGATGTTTTCCATTTATTTGTCCTTGACCTTTCAAAATTCATTATGTAGTATAAAAAAAAACAACTTTGGTTTTCCTTAAAACTTGTACATGCACTATTTTGGTTTGATAAGTAAGGTCACTTTTGAAATTGACTATCACTATGCCACAGTGGACTAATCCATTATGAGTCTTCTGCCCCGTGTCACAGCAGGTGTGGCACGTAAAAGATCCCTCCCTGCTCAAAGGCCATATGCGCCAAACATAGGCCTAAATTTGCAGTCCTTCACCAGCAATGGTGACATCTCCATATGAGTGAAAGATTCTCAAGCGGGACGTTAAACAATATTAAATCAATCAATCCAGACAGTAACAAAATGTAATTTCTTTATCATCATAAGAGTTCTCCCTATCTCTAAAAACCTACTGACTTATAATGTTCTTACATCCTCATCAACAATTTCCATAAGTGCTGCCATCTCTAAAACTAAGCAGTGACATAAATTTACGTCACCAAGGTGATGTCGATTTACGTCAGAATTTATGCCGCAACATAAAGTACAACATTTTTAAGAAGTGCAGAAATTCCCCTCCATACTAACTATGTCACACTTGCATTCTGTGTAAGATTTACAATGCTTTTGTGAAACTGTCCAGGTAATGACCAAAAACACCACCAAGATGCTGAGAATACCGATGTATTCTTTAAAAACATGTGCAGGGTGTTAGATCAAACTTATATACATATATTCCCAAAGTTTTGTGGTATGTATCAAATTTTAATGATTTATTGGGAATTTTCATCACAATGTAGATGCTTTACAGTGTCATGCTATTTATAACAACTTCATAAAAAAAATTCAGTGTAATAGTGAGATATATCCTTGTCATCTTCAATTTCTAGATGCAGTGTCAATAAATTTCCTGAAAATCATCTGCTTGGCTAATTGCACCTCTGAGAAATGCTATCTGAAATAGTTGACATAAAAATTAGCCATAAATCCAGTTTTCTATCATTGTTAATGAAACTTGGGATTATATGTATTGAAGTATGATTTAACACCCTGTAGGTGCATTTTAATGATGCATTGGTGTTTTCATTGCTTTTTGTGTGTGTGTGTGTGTGTTTGGTTATTACTTGTTGATGTTTTCGTTGCTTTTTGTGTGTGTGTGTGTTTGGTAATTACTTGGTGTATTCCGTGTTTCTGCAAATTCCATGGACCCAGTCAGAACAGTGTATTCTTAAAAATGAGATATCACGGAGATATTGGACCTAATTAGTTGATCATTTTGATGGTCTGAAGTGATAACAGTATTTAAGCATTGCAACCCACAGATTTGTGACACTGTTATGTATAATCTTTTACAACAAAATGTGTTTCCAACTCTGATGGTGGGACATTTTGTAGGTAGAATACAAGAAAAAAAAAAGCTGATCAGAGAATTGTGCAGTTTTTCAGTTTTGAATGTCTCTCACACATGTCAGGAATTTATAGGTTTTATGTTTTTCACAGAAACTTTGTGACATGGTTTGCGAACTTCTCCTCGAGGAATCAAATGTCCAGCCTGTATCTTCCCCGGTAACAGTATGTGGAGATATACATGGACAGGTATGTTGTAATCAAATCAGTATCACGAGATTCTAAAGGACATTTGGAGTTTATGGTCATTATATTCAAAACAGAACAATAGCTACATGTACTATTTAAGAAAAGGCAATAAATAACAGTGGAGGTTAAGATGAGAAATTTTACTGTTTGAAAAATATCATAAAGAAAACCATTGACAGATGAACTATAAGCTAGGCTCTGAGGGGCCTTACATAGGTTTAATTACAAGTCAAGGTAGATTTCTAATGACTTACTTTGTGTCTGGTCTTGTTTGTAGTTCTATGACCTTATGGAATTATTTCGAACAGGGGGACAGTGCCCAGACACCAATTACATATTTATGGTAAGTTCCTTTGTACAAACTTTATGCTGTACACAACTTTAATTTACCTGTATTAATATTTTAGTCACAGTTATCTTAAAACAATATTTGTTGTTTGTATATTTGTTTCTTCCCATACAGAGTATACAAACATTTTCAGGACACTTTAGACACCTAAGTTGTTTTAATCATTAATTTATGTAGAAAAGGACTGTTTGACTGGAAAGGGCTTTGTTTGACTGATATGAGGTCTGATGTCAGGCTATACATGTATGTAGACTGCACTCAAGAGCTCTGAATTGATGTGTAGTTTACATCATCTACATTGCGTGACGTTTTCCATGCCTCCACCGTTGAATGGTCAGGACATAACAGTGTTACACCCTTCTGTTCATCATTGCAGGATATTTAGTTGTCTGGACTGTTTTTGCTGTGCTTGTAGATAATGAACTAGTATTTGTATTGTGCTATACACATATTGAAGACTTACAGATCAAGTTTGAATTTCATGTTGATTGACTAAAAGTTATTGCCCTTAGACGTTGAAAATTTCTAATTCCACACCTTTTTTGATGCACTTGTAGATAATGAGCCAATATTTTGTATATTGATAAATTACAGTATGGTTCATGTCAGTTGACCTATTTTCACCAAAGTTATTGCCCTAAACTTCAAAAATTTTGTATCCTTAACTGTTTTCAGTATTTTTTTTCCCTGATGTTCCTTTCGGTGATAAGCATATTTACATTATATATCAGAAATATGAAATGACATTTTATCGTCACCTAGTCGTTCAGTGTTATCCGAATCGTTGCAGTTTTCTACATGAAATATCTAAGTCAAAGAGTGTACTTTTCTGTATCCATGTATAGTAGTATGATCTTAATAATCATTATAAGCTGTTCCTTGCACTTCTAAGTCCTCGAAACCACCCCTGGTTTTAACCAGTTTTAACCATTGCGGTTAATATTCCCTAACTGGTCAAAAGTGGTCAATACTACTTTTAACATTCACTACGGGCATATATAAAACAAATAATTTGAAATATCAATATGGCAAAAACTACTATTTTTAGATGAATGATTGTGAAAAAATGTTTATCTGAACTATACAATTGTTTCAATATTCATTTTATGGGTATGCTAGCCTACATGCACATGTCCAAAATGACCCAAAAAATGGTAAAAAAAAATTTATTATTTTTTTTCGTGTCTTTTTTTTTTTTTTTTTTGTTTCAGTGAATTGAACAGGTATTGTAGAAATACATCATTAATGCCTACATTACAGTTTACAATAGATAAATTTCAAATAGTTTAGAACAGTTATTGAAGGTTTTAAGAAAAGGTTTAAACAGTTAGAATTTATCATCTGTAGTGTATAGAAAATATCAGTATTAATCATAATATTAACTAATTTTAATTAGATACACAATGAAAGCTTGAACAGATTAATCAGATTAAATTGACAAATTTACAATTTTTACCTGTGATTATCAAAATTGCTTCTTTACCTGGCCATTGATAAGGTGTGAACAAAATTGTCAAAACAACACCATGGTCATAAAATGTTTATTTAATAGTTAAAAAGGTAATTGAGGACACCTTAAAGTCAATCATGTACATGAAGTAGACAAAATAAAACAATAAATTATTTCCTGCCTATTCAAAAGGAATGTCACAGCATACCATTCTGGAAGTTTGTTGAAAACAGGGTACAATCTGTTCAATGGTTTCTTTTTTGCATGGCTTCAAAAGTGATATTATAAATTAAAATCCCCAAAAATTTTAATATACCACTGAAAATCTGCATATAGTACACGTCAATACTTTGTCATTCAACATGAAACCCAGAGATCCCATTTGAAGTTTCTACACCACTGAAGAAGAAAACAACAAAACCACTGCCAAATGTAAAGAATGTAATGCTGTTGTCAGTGCCAAGGTACTCAGACTGCGTTCACATAAAGCCAAGTGCCCAGGTTTACCAAATAAACCAACTCAGGTAACACAAAAGAGACCCTGTGAAGAAATAGTGGATCATGTAGATGACCAACCACAACCTACACACACTTCCGTGTCATCACCACCTGAGCCTCCACAAAAGAGACCAAAAATAGAGCAGTACAGTATGAGCCATTACAGTATTTCTACTGACCATTCCATGAGTAGATAACTAGATGAACAGATTGCCAAACTCTTTTATGCCTGTAACCTGCCCTTCAACATTGCTGATCATCCAGTATTCAAAAAAACAATTGAGATGCTACGTCCTGGCTACCATCTAGAAGCCACCTGATGAGTACCCTTGGCAGAGACGACACAGTTTTTCTTTTCAAATATATTTTCTACTTTATTTTTTTATTTGCAATTTAGCAAATGTAAATTATACTTGAGCAATATAATAAGAGTATTTCAAACTGAATTTAATTATTAAAATAGCCATGCCAATATAAAAACATTACTTGTTTATGTATTTAGTATAGTTTTAGCCATAGCCTTTAACCAGGTTTTATAAGTACTGACCATTCAAAATTTCAATTGACCAGTATGACCAGTATTGACTGGTTTAAACCAGTATTGACCACTGGTCGGATCAATACTAGTATTGACCGGTTTTTTTGCCAATGTTGCCTTGAAAGCTAATGTAATTTAATTCTTATAATTACAACTGATTTTATTTTCACATCCTTGGACTTTCAAATATTTCAAACTAGACTGTCAGCTTGGGCATTACCCCACCATCACAAGCCACAGCTGAAATGTAAGCTCCTCTTGCAATAATGACATAACGCAGGCATTCATGTGAAACTGACACACCTAGTTTTTCCTAGGATCGTCTTAACTTCTCAAGATAGTTGTCATTACTGCATTTGATAGCTGAAGTTGTCATTGTGTGAAATTCGCATTTTTTCTTGCTGTAACATAACGTCATGCAACAGTTATGGCCTTGAGATTTTCAGATAATGACTGTTATGAATATTGAATTGTAGGAAATATTTCCCTGTCAATAGAGATCTACACAACAATTTTCTTCAAGAACTCTGTTATAGGAAAATACATCCTATCCCTAGTTTACATGTATAGCTATTAATTATGCTAGATTGTTTAAAAAATTATGGAATGATTTTGATTTATTTTTTTTCTGATTTCGCAATAAATTTGAATGATATATGTATTTATTAATATAATGTGGATTAATTCAGGGTGACTTTGTTGACCGTGGGTATTACAGTCTTGAAACCTTCACTCTGCTACTGACATTAAAAGCCAGGTAAGAAGCGAGAGAGTATGTCCATTGATACCCATGCTAGATAATGCTCTCTATTGTGAGAAAATCTCAAGAGTTCAATCTATCTTACATAGCTTCATTGTTTTCAATCTCTCATCATTTCTTTCTGCATCTGACACTACAAGCATGGCAGCATCTTCATATTATATTTATTGTCTTTTTTTCAATCTTTGTAAATTTTTTCTTGGAATCCTGTTTGCATTTTATGTTTACAATGTAAAAGGAACATTAAACCATTTATGTTTGTATTATATGTTGTGATCTTTTACAACAAATAAGGATTTCAGTATCATTCTAATGCATCTAAAAGTTATTAATTCACAATTAATGGAAAGAAAAAAGAAAAAATTAAGACAAGTTACAGTACTTATACTACTGGGACTTAAATTTTAATGACAATTTCTCATTTTATAGTTGCACAAAAATATGAAGTTTTCTATTTATCCATTATTATGCACGGAAGAAGCACTAAATCATGGTTACACCAAGTAGAGCATCAGCTCAGATTGTGCTAAATTTTAGATACACTAAAAGAAATTTTAGATACACTAAAAGAAGTACACATACAGTAATCCAAGGGGAGTTAGGGAAATCTCAGTTAGAGATTTGGCAAGTCTCATTTCTGACTAAAATATTCAACCTCTTCAGTAAGATTCAACCCCTCAAGTAAGATTTCCCTAATCCCATGCACTTGGACACTCGTGATGAATTTTCATAGGACATGAATGTATTAATGAGAATATATGTTCTCTGAATTGATAGATGGCCTGACAAAATTATTTTGTTGCGAGGAAATCATGAAAGCAGACAAATAACACAGATATATGGATTTTATGGTAAGAAATGGAAAGACACGGCAGAAGAAAATATGCATCATTTTACAAATGTGAATATGAATCTTGTAAAAGGCTATAATACTAATGTGACCATGTAATTACATTCCATTGAAAATTGACAAAGCAAAATCGTAATTTGAAGCAAATCTAACATATATTTGCAGAAATACAGGAAAATATTTACATTTCCAATGATTTTTCGTTTGATATCTTTACGAATTGTAATGATAACCATGAATGCATGGCAGATGTATTTAAAAAAAAAAAAAAAAGATGTGCGTATGAATACTGATAAATATGGTACATCTATTTTAATGGCTTTGAATTCTGACAGAAATGAAAGTAAAATGTAAATTAAAGAAATAAGTTTCATTTATCCAACACACATGAAGTATGCCAGCAGCATAAAGAAATGTCACAGTGCATATCCTCATGTGTTTTCAAGAATGATATTTATTTCTCACATAACCATTTAACAATATTTTGGTTAAAAAAAAAAAAAAACATATCACAGAGTGATATTCCTTCTCCATTTTGGATACACCGTTTTTCTGATTTAAGACTTGTTCATATAAGAATGCTGATTGATTTTCTGTAATTTTAGATGAGTGTCAGTCTAAATATGGCAATGCCAATGCTTGGAGGTATTGCTGCAAAGTGTTTGATCTTCTGACTGTGGCAGCAGTAAGTATCCTTAAATTAGAGAAAAAATGATTGCATATGGACTAGTAAGTGATATGTGCAAAATATTTTGTTGGTTTATTGCAATGCATACAAATAATATTCACATAATATGCCTGAATCCTTTTGTGTGAAATCGAAAATTTAGCTTCTAGTTTGTTTGTTTTTTTATCACGGTGTACAGATTTAGGTCCTTTGGAGTATATCGTTGCATTCTTGAGAATGTACATCGAATAACAATTTCACAAAAATAAGTATTCATGTCAAAATATAAAAAAGTATACTATATTTTTCCTTTTATAAATGTTTACATGCTCCAATGCTTGTGTTTACTAGAATTCTGTTAAATAGTATGCATACTTTTTTTTTCGTGCACCATTTTGCAATGTTTCATTTCTTGACAGTGTGTGTGATTCTCCATGATAAAAGTTTTATATGTGTTTGACAGATAATAGATGAGTGTGTTTTGTGTGTACATGGGGGCTTGTCCCCGGATATCAAGACTATAGACCAGATCAGGACAATAGAGAGGAACCAGGAAATTCCACACAAGGGTGCTTTTTGTGATATCCTTTTCAAAATCTGTTGCAATTCATTCTTTTAAGGGAGTTTTGTATTTTATCCATGATTGCAAGTGTGTTTTAAAGTATTTGTACTGATGTTATGAAATTTAAAATATAATAGATGAAGTTGAACTGAAGCAAATATATGTGTGCAAATTTCGAAAATAAATATAATCTCTCTTGTCATTAAAATAAATGTATTTCATATAAAAAAAAAAAAAATGCAAAATTTAGTACTTTTTAAAAAAGTGATTTAGTGTCATTTGTGAAAAACTTTTCTACTCTGAACTTGCATATACATGAATGTAGCCCAGTAAATTATTATTATTATTTTAAGACTACGGTTGTTTTTCAAAAAATTCCAGTATGATGAAAATGTGTTTGATTTTTTTTTTTTATTCGAAGTAATTGTACGAGTTAATTATAAAGAAAATGTACGAATAATATAACGAACGAGCTAATGCGATATCCATTTTTTGTGACCGATTTCACGTGGTTGAAAGATAGTTGAATTTCAACACAAAGATGTCTAATTTTGTTCGTAGAACTTTTTTGTCCGTGATTAGTACGAGAGTATGCGTCAAAAATAATGGATACTCAACTGTGACAAATCTTGCAAAGCGTACTTCATGCGAAAGGACATTTGCTCGTCTCGTCAAATTCCCGAGGCAATTCGGAAGTGTCCAGCAGCGTTGGTCTCACCAGAAAAGTGCAAATCTCGAAAGCTACAACAATCTATCAAAATATCTAGAAGCTGAAATTAAAGCAGAAATGGAAGACGAAGTTGATGAGGTTGATAGTCTTCTTGAGGATTGGACAAAAGAATTTGAAGGAGCCAAAGTGGTCCTTTCGAAGAAAGTTGGGAACGAGACTGTGAAAGTGAAATTTAGCATTGCGGGGGCACTTGAGGGATGTGGACCAGAAAGTGAGGAACTGGAGGACGATATGCCGTTAGTTTGTAAGCCTCCATTTGAAGTCGAAATTGTCAAACCCAGTGGAAGTACGATGGCTATCCGTTGCATGATCGAAGAGGGTTTAGGAGAGGAGCCATCAGAAGATTATGTATCAGACAGATTTGAAATCATTAATGTTGCAATGAGCAAGGGAGAAGTAGAAGATGCATCTTATGTTTGTGAAGCAGAAAATATGGATGTTGATATGTATGAAGGTCTTTTTGAAGTTCTTAATGAAAGAGGAATCGACCAAGTTTTCATTGAAAACTTGATTGAATTCAGCACCAAATATGAAAAGAAGGAGTATGTTAACTTCCTTTCATCAATGAAGAAGTTTGCTGATGAATAAAACTGAATTAGAAAAACAAAACAGTAGATGCAAAAGATCTGTTCATGAATTGTGTGTTACAATGTTGTTGTGAAAAATCATAGTTAATGTCTACAAATAAAATTGTCAAACTTGAATCTTTCTTATATACATCTATATATATATATATATATATATATATATAAAATGAGATAAACCAAACTGCCCTATATTTGAATTTTTGTTTTGTTTTTTATTTAAACTGCTTGGTAACAAGATATTTCATGCATGTGATGTCTTAAGGAATACATTTAGGTTTTTGTTAGCCAGCTGCTTCATACATTAACTACTTTTTTTTCTTTTTTGTTAAAGAGAATTTCAGATTGCAATAAAGATATTATTGCTTAGGATAATGATTATTTAAGTATAATTGTCATTGTTCGAAATTTATTTCATTTATCCTGCATGTCTGCACAACTGTAAAACAGAGAATTTAAAGCAAATGGATACATTGAATTATTTGGAAATAATTTTTTCCTTAATGATACTTACATTTGGTGTGGTCTGATCCAGAGGATGTTGAAACATGGGCAATCAGTCCAAGAGGTGCAGGGTGGCTCTTTGGAGCAAAGGTCACAAATGAGGTAAGTGTGTATGTATTTGTACTGAGAGCATGAAAGGTACTTGTGCAGTTGGCATAAGATTTGTACTGGGGAGGGGTCAGAAAGATTTATTGAAAAGTGATGGGCTTGGGAAGAAAACACCAAGAATATTGCCAGTTTGTTAGTACAACATAATATCAATTTTTGCTCACAATGGTTAAAGGGTTGGGTGAGCATTTCTGATCAAGTTTTATCTGGAATCATTATGTTTGATGCAAACATCTTCAGAATCTCGTCATTTTCTACTGAACTTATCACATTGCTCATGAGAGGTAATTGGAAGATTGTGAGGTCATTTTAAAAAAAAATTTTGTAATGGCAGTTAGACTTTGAGCAAACTTAGTGTATTCAGCTGGTTACTGGGTGTGGCTAACCACAACAGGACTACAAATTTTTGCCTTTGCTTGGCATGAAGGTTGCAATATGTTATTCGTATAATGCAAAGGCTGATTGATATGTTGTGAACCATTGTATTGAAGGAGGTTAGCATCAATGTTTTTAAGACCTATTGTTCCCAGACTGTTTAAGGCCATGCACCCAAAGACAGTTGTCATTGGATCAGTTTATATCGATGAGGTAGCATTCTAAAGTAAACAAGGCAAGTGACTTGTAAAATTGACAAAATCGGTGAAAGAGCAGTGATCCAATATTTGCATCAGAAAGGTTTAGCACCTAAGGATATCCATACTGATATGGTTGCAACGCAGGGAAAGATGCCCCTTCGTATGCTATGGTAGAAAGATGAGTGGCGGAATTTAAACACAGCAGGCAGAGCCTTGAGGATGACCCCTGTCCTGGAAGGCTTTGTCACTGTTGCATTCCCAAAAATGGCTAATTAAGTCCATATATTGTTATGACTGACAGGCGAGTTACAGAAAGATACATAGTCAGTACATTTGACATTTCACAGGAAAGAGTACCTTCCACTCTGACAGAGGATCTTGCAATGAGAAAGCTTTCAGCCCGTTGGGTACCAAGATTTCTGACAGTTGATCAGAAGCACACTGGGTGCACTTTATCGTGTGCTAATCTAAACCTTTTAGAGGTAGATCCTGCTAATTTCTTCAGAGATTTGTAACTATGGATGAAACGTGGGTATATCATTTCACCCCAGAGGCCAAACAACAGCCGAAACAGTGGAAGCACCCTGGTTTACCCCCACCAGAGAAGGCAAAGACTGTTCCTTCAGCTGGAAAGGTTATGGCCTCAGTTTTCTGGGATGCTGATGGTAGATTATCTCCAAAAGAGACAAACAATCAATGGCACATACTATGAATCACTTCTGAGACAGTTATGGTAAAGGCACGTTGTTCCACCAGGATAATGCCCTTGTTCACAAGTTTGTCATTGCCATGACACCATTAACGATTGTGGCTTTAAATTGAGAGCATTGGCCTTATTCGCCTGATCTCGCTCCATTAGACTTCCATCTAATTCAAAACTGAAAATGGCCATTTCCGGTACCAACTTACTGTCAAATGATGATGTCATACATGCAGTGGAGGACTTCTGAATGGTCAAGAAAAGGACTTCTTTAAAAGTGGCATTGAGACCCTTATAGATCACTGGCAAAAAGTGTATAGATACTGAAAGGGATTATGTTGAAAAATAATGCAACATATCCTCCAAAATTTAAATCCTTGTATATGATGCTCACAACATATCAGTCATTTCTCGTACACATGTATGGTATAAATTCAGATGTACACAGTATGTAAAAATATGTAGACATCCCCATGTAAAGTTGTAGAATAACATGTGAGTTTGTGATGGAACACAGTTGAGGTTTGAAAGCTTATATGTATCATCTATAGAAGAGTAAAGTGACAAAAATGAGTGCTGTGGCCAAAGACCTATTGTCAAAAGTATATTAGATATGTATTGCACACTTACACTATGCTAGGTGAAGGAATGATTTACAAGCACAATATTGTCTTGTATATGGGCTATTCACATATCTGAATGTCAAATGTGAAAAATTACATTTTCTGATTAGGAATGATGCTGGAACATGGCTCCTCTTCCCCAGATATATGTATCATATGATTCACTTGAAGTGTAATATTTTCAAAATATAAATACTGAATGCTTGTTTTTTAGTTTATGCACATCAACAACCTGAAACTTGTCTGCAGAGCTCACCAGCTAGTACATGAAGGTAATCAATTTTATGTAGAAAACTTTCTATTAAAAAAGTCAGCATTTTAATTGTTTTTTGTCAATGATTAAGGTTCATGATGCAGTAATGTTTTTGTTGTCATTGAATGAATTCCCATATTTTGACTTGTATTGTTGTCAGCAATAAGCTGGGCTGTTTTTAGGTCATCTGTCATATTCAGGTTACCTATTGTTTTATGTTTTTGTCTGTTATTCACTGGTCATAAACTTTAATACATTTTCAGTTTCTTCTCGTGAATGGCTTGATGAATTTCAGCCAGTTTTGGTATACAGCATCTATGGGTGTAGGCAAATAAAACTTGTGAATTTCAAGATCTTTGCCTCCCTGATGTCAAATTTGAGGGTTGTAGACGAAACCATCAAAGTTAATATAATCTTGAAAATTTTATTTAATTTTGGACATCAAGAGGTCAACTTGGTGTGATGATAATAGGCAGTGAGGTCTCAACCAAAACTGTGAAATATGTGACCCCTAGGTTCAGGGTTCATGCTTCAGGTTAGAACTAAGTTCATCTTACATGCATTATATCCTGGAATATCTTCTTTATTTCTGAATATTAAGGAGGCAAAATGTTTGCATGGTTATAATGGCATTGAGCCCTCTACCAAAACTGAAACACTAGACTCCAAATTTTAGGTTGTAGGGTCGGGCTAAGCTGGTTGTATATTGAAAATGCATTACATCTTCAAAAATCTTCTTTACCTCTGGACACAAGGAGGCAAAATATCCGGATAATTATAATGGGCATTGATCCCTCTACCACATTTGTGAAATTCATGGCCTTACAGTTAAGAGTGAGGCTAGATTGATCATACGCATTATGAATTGAAAATGCAGTAGATTTTTTTTTTTTTTACTGCTGGACATCATGTAGACAAAATGTTTGTATGATTATAAGGAATGTTGTTAAATTTATTACCTTATGCCTCAGGTTCCAGGGTGGGGCTAAATTGATAATATGTTTAAAATGCAATATATTGTAGAAAATCTTCTTTAGTCTTGGATATTAAGCAGACAATGAGCCCTCTTTGAAAACTGGAAAAATAAATTTGCCATTGTAGAACTCAAACACATGAGAAAGTTGCACTACACTGTAATGTGATAAAACTTATCTCCTATTAAAAAGAATTCTTAATTTAATTGTGTATGATAATCATACCAATATACTTTATAACATGTAACAAGTACATAGATAATACAATGAGTTCTGAAGACTAATTACTCGGGTAACCATTAAGATCTATGGGCTTCTTGTCTGGAATGTAAATGCTGAGATTTACATTGTAATGTCAATGCTGTTGGGTGTTTGGCATTGTGGCGTGGATGATGTCCGGGAATACCATGTAGATTTTCGAAAGAAAAGGTCGTGAAAAAATAAAGACATTATATTGCTCTGTAAATTTTTATTTTCAGGTTACAAATACATGTTTGATGAAAAACTAGTGACTGTCTGGTCAGCTCCAAATTACTGTTACCGATGTGGCAACATAGCAGCAGTTTTATCATTCAAAGATCCAGACACAAGGGAGGCCAAATTATTTCGTGCTGTTCCAGAGCACGAGAGGGTTATTCCAGCACGCACAACTACACCATATTTCCTATAGAATAGTTTTATATAGATTTTATCACCAGCAAAGGATTCCAGTCTTAAAACTAATGAAATGATGGGTGAAATTAGATTTCTTTCATATGTGACCTAACACCATTGAATTTGAACATCATTTTGGTGATGATACAATCTTAGAAGAAAATTCATATGTGTGTTTCATTTTTATGTGCATTTGTTAATTTTTCATCCACTGAAGATACTTACAATTGATATTCCATACCAACGAAGTTGCAGGAAGTGACTTGTTCTGTTGACTGTTGGCACCCAGGCAGATGTACTTTTGAATGCAGTTAATAACTATGTAAGAGACACGTTTGTGTTATCTGTACATGTATGTGTTGGGTGGCAAATTGTGTGAGGAAGATCCCTAATGATTTTCATGAATGAGTCAGCAGAGTCTGTAATACTGTCATTTAGACTGGAAATTCATTTCTAAACGGGTCTCAACTTCCAAGTTTTTATGTACATGTTTTTTTATGATAATGGATATCTTCATCTTATGCTTTTAAAAATAATCCAAGTTTTGGATTATGCGAGATTGTACTATATGCAGGAAAATTCTCATCCTCTGTTAGTTTTACCCACATGTATTGAAAAATTATGTCGTACCATATTTAAATCAGCGAAATGCATTGGACAACAATGTCCTTCCCAGAGGCATTGGAAAAAATGTCATACCATGTTCAATTCACCAAGTCGCATTGGAAAATGATTTTGTTCCATGTTAAATTTGCCCAAAGCCATGTTTTCTGTCATAAGAGTGATACAATTCAAATTTACTCAGTTTTAAATCGACCCATTAAATTCCCTCTGTTTTGAATTGGCCCATTAAATTTAAAGTTTTAGATACCCACTAATTGGCGACGATAAAATAGGAACATAAATTCCCCAGCGAGAATGCAGTCTGCAAGTGAAGACCGTTCAATATTCTTCATAGATTATTTTCAAGTATTAGATTTATTGTTTAAAGTTTGTCAGTGTCAGATGGGCTGTATTTAAGTAATTTGGTGAGATGTGTTAGCACCTGTTTGGTGATGCAGGTCTTCTTTAACAAATCTCACTGTTATATGATCAAAAGTAAAAGATTTACTTCATCGGTGAAACATAAATATTTTTATGTGATTTTGAGACATGTAAATAAATGTATTTTGAAAGAATGCGGTGATTGTTGTACATAGGGTAAGAAGATGACATAAAGTGATGTGACAGATCATGTTCACACAGTCAGTTTCATAATTTAATTGACAGTAAACCTCTATTTACATTCTGTTTGTTTCAAAAGCTACAACAATCCTGTTGAAATTAAGCTACACGTGATGTGTAGAATGTGAAAAAATTCAATAGGTATGATTTACTGTGTACAGTGTAAGGGTGTGGTCCCAAATGGGGAAACAAAGTTGTATATGAAATGTTTAGGAAAAAATCTTTTTAAGAAATCTTCTCTAAAAACAGCAGGCGTATGATTAGTCATTAATATGCAGGTATCCTCAGGTAATGCTGATTTAAGTTTGTTCAAATTACGGCCCAGAGGGAGGTGGGGCAACAATAGGGGGATGAAAGGTTTTATGTGGAGATATATTGGAATAATCTTTCCCCTCAAGAACAACAGATTATTAATATGCAAGGAACATAAGGTAGTGTAGATTCAAGTTTGTTCAAATCATGGGCCTGGGAAAAGGGAAATGTATTATATGGAAACATTAAGGAAAAATCTTTTTCTCTAGAGTCATATTAATATGCAAGCATTTACTGATTGTGCATATTCAAATTTGTTCAATTATGCATAGTCCAAGAAGTACATGTTGGACGGGGCCTCAAATGGGGGTTAATGTTCTTGTCAAAACTCACTGGTCATGATATGCAAATATACCAGTGTAGGGCAGGTTCATATTTAGACTAGGTTTGGACTTAAATAGGAGTTCATAGATTAACACAATATATAGGAAATTTGGAAAGAATCTTTTCAAGAGCATAAGGACCACACTAAATCATGTCAAAATGCAAATGTTTTTAAGTTCTGTGAATTCAATTTTTAGTGGAGCTGAAATTGGGGATAAAATTTACATAATACATGAATATAGGGGGAGGGGGGATCTTTCTAAATAAAAAAAAGAAAATCTCCAGTACAGCAAAGCCATGTAAATCATTGACACAGAAGCATCCTCTATGATTTATGGATTTAGTTGAATCATAACCTCATATGGTTTGGTTGGGGTAATAATATGGTCTCAGACTTTGTAAAGGATTAAAGAATTTTAAAATCTGATGAAGAACAGCAGGCTAAGGTCACTCAAGTGAGTGTTGTGGCCCATAGTCTCTTTTATGCCCCTTCTTTACTTGCAAGCTGTTTCACCATGCTTTAAATATGCCCAGATGCAGGATATCATAACAGTTGTGGTGTAGAGATTTTGAATTCACCCACTGGCAATGAGTGCAAAAATAATGCAGAGGCAAATTTGTGCCCATTTACAGTAATCAGCACTTTGAGCATTACAGTTTGAGACATTTTTTAAAAAACTTTAAGTATGTACTTAATACATATAATAGGATTAGGCATCTGACATTAATGTCCATATAAGTTTTCTATTTGAGGTAAAATTCATACACTTGTAATGGAGATTAGTTTCAGTTTATGAGTGAAAACGCGCATTTTAATATTCATGTGTGATATTGCAATGTTCTTCAGGACGTTTTATAAAGTAGACTTAGAATACATGTACAAGAATTTGATGAAGCCAGTTTGACTCGGAAACATACTAGAGGTTTCTATGATAATTCATCCCAGTTATGCAACATATCAGTATTGCTATATGCATGTACTAGGAAGTGTTTGTGCTCACTTCATGAACACACAAAAAGCCAGTCAACTAGGCCTAGCGTAATAGTGAAGGTACATAATACAATTGACTCAAAATACTTTTGAAGACGTGATTGTATTCATACACAAGGAAAAAAAAGTATGATCACGTGACTTACTTCAATGTCAATTTTGTTAGTTGATTGATTGATTATATATTGTTTAACTTCCCGCTCGAGAATTTTTCACCCATATGGAGACGTCACCATTACCGGTGAAGGGCTGCAAAATTTAGGCCTATGCTCGGCGCTTATGGCCTTTGAGCAGGGAGGGATCTTTAACGTGCCACACTTGCTGTGACACGGGACCTCGGTTTTTGCGGTCTCATCCGAAGGACCGCCCCATTTAGTCGCCTATTACGACAAGCAAGGGGTACTGAGGATCTATTCTAACAACCCGGATCCCCACGGGGCTAATTTTGTTAGTAGTATCATATAAGGCAAAATTTTGGCAAATGTAAATATAAACTTTTATACATATTTTCCAGAACCTGTAGGGACCCAGGTTAAAATAGGTTCTCAGTACCCTTTGGTTGTCGTAAGTGGCGACTAAATGGGGCGGTCCTTTGTATGAGATTCATGACTGCTAGGTCAGACGTTCATTTTTTATTTATTTATTTATTTTTTATTTTTTTTGCATAGTCTGTGTGTTTGTCTAATTTTTCAGTAGAAATGTTCTTTTTTTCTTGGCTTAGGACGTCCAAAGATTTCCAATTAGCCTTTTAGGTCACGTGAGTCATTGCTGTTAGTTTACGTCCGTCGTCGTCCGTTAACAACTGAAAAATTTACTACCCTTTGGTATGAAGAGGATTTGGGACAAGATTGTAAATTTCGGGATTCCTTCACCTAGGGGCTTTGGACGTAGGACAAAAATTGCCAAAAATTTACCAATTTTCAAAATTTTTCTCCACAACTGCACATTTGAAAGGAAAACTAATTGCATAGTCATGTAGAGCAGGATAGCGTCTACCAAAATTGTCAACAACAAAAAAAAATCAAAATCCTGGTCACTTGCACATCTTTAATGCTCATACAAACACTCTGTAAAATAAGAATGTCCTCACTTGTTAGACGAACATATCATGTACTTTCTATGAAACTTACAACATGTGAGTTCAACAGCGTGTAAAAAAAATCAAAATACTGGTCACTTGCACATCTTCAATACTCATACAAACATTCTGTAAAATAAGGCCCTCATTTGAAAACTGGGGGAGACAAATCATGTACTCTCAATGCAATAATCAAGTCGTCCTGGCGTTTCAGTACGATATAACGCGGTTTGTTTACTTCTTAATAAAATGAAGTTTACTTGTGTCACAGAAATCTCAGTAGTTTTGCCAAAATTTTTTAGAATTTACATATTGTTTTATGGAATACTTTTGATCAGTGTAGGAAGTTCAAAAGTGTACAACATCATATTGCAATGTATTTTTGCTGCTAGTGTTGCCATGAAAACCAATATGACTCGGAATCCAACAAAACGCAAGTATTTTACCTTGTTTAGTTACAAGATAGTGCTCATTTTAAATACCAAAGTTTACAGATGATCAATATTCGTGTTGCTTATCGAGAGCAGACAAGACAGGAAATATGAGAATATAGATGTAGTTAAGTGTTTGTCATAAGAAATTTCAAAAACAAGTTGGATAGCCTTTGCTTCAGCGGTATAAGGATGATTTTAACATTTGCGGGCACATCAATATCCGGTTTCAACATGGATTTCGAAACTTTTAGAGTACCAGAATTAAAGCGGATTTTTACTGAATCGAGGAGTTAAATGTCATTTTTATATTATAGATAACATGTTAAGACTATGTCAACTTGTAGCAGAATTGAATTTAAGTGTTTCAAGGAACGGCGCGTCTCCAATTTCGATGGCGTCATCATTCCGGTGATTGATTAATCTTTTCTAGATAGATGATGCTCCCCGGGTTCCCTGCAAAAATCTGTAGTTATACCGAAAAAAGCTTGGGGTAAAGATGATGTCGTGTTGGTTCACAATCTAGAAAATGTCTGGAGCATAATTAGTCGTGACGTAAGCGGTTGTAGTCATGGTGCCTTAACACTTCAAGCCATTTTCTGCAGAGTTTGGGCTGTTTAGATGTGGGAATGGAAAGAATTTCACATCAGCAATGAACCCATATCTTCCCTACTTCCTCGTATCTGACGCACACCCTTCCACAACTCAAAAGAACTTGGGCATTTCGCAGAAGACGAACTCGTTTCTAACAAAAACAATTTTACCGGAAGTAAATTTTCCCTCAATTTTACAAAAATCACGTGACTCGTGTACAACTACCACAGGAATACGATGATTCGATAATAGGCTACTGTTGCTTCATTCGTAGGTCATGTAGAGAGAACGTGGTTTGTGATTACTGCAGCAGCAGCAGCAGCGACTTTATTTTGGTTCTTTGGACCGTCTGTATAAGAATGCCTGGACTGTTTTATTTCGGATAGTTTTTGCTTGGAAATAATGGAGTTTGGTTCAAATTGTTAGTATCCAGAAAGTAGTGCATTTGCTGCATCCTGCAGTATATCCTTGTTTCAAAGGGGTTTTGTGAAGGTGTGGAATCCAGTACAGGTTTATTTGTACCATTGACTGGGATTTTAAATGCGTTGAAAATTGAAGTGTAATTTTAAGAAGGATTTCGTCTTTTAAACAGAACTTAGAGTATGTGTCGGATTACCAAACGTGGAATCAAAGCCGAATTCGATTAAAATACAGTTATAACAAGCATTCTATAAGTATAGTGTACCAATAGATGTCCCCTACCGACCCAAAGTCAAGTTGTTTGCGTAACATTTTGCGTGAATAACTATACGTCAACGATAACCATATCAAATAAAATAAAAGCCATATATGACGGATTCATTTGCTGTATTTTCTATGCCCAAGAGCCATAACTCAGCAAAACTCAATGGACCGGAACAAATTCGAACTTCATCTGTAACGTGTCGTGGTAAAGCAATGTTCCAAATATCAAATGAATATCTGCAAGCATGACGAAAAGTGTGGAAAACTGATTTACCGGATTGACGGACGAACGGACAGAGTGCAAACCAACTTTCAGATTGCACCTTACAAAGACAATGTTATTATATATATATATATATATATATATATATATATATATATATATATATATTTAACATACACATATGAATGAAAGTATTGTTATTTATAACATGGCATTGATATACCTAAATGTAGTATATACACCATAATGTTTTGGAGTTTGTTTATATTGTTGTTGTTTTATTATTTCTTTTATTCTTTTATTTTTTTTAATTTATTTATTTATTATTTATTTGTTTATTTATTTATTTATTTTTGGCTTTTTTGCTTTTAAATAGATAAATAAAATAAAAATATAATATAAAATAATTTAAAAAGTCGGCTAATTGAGGCATCTAAAGGTACGTATAAGAAAAAAATAGTTCATACTATTTTTGCTACAGTGTTTGAATATATTTTCATGAAATTCATATCTTGTGTTTAATTAATTTTTTTTTTCTGTTCATACATGTTGCATAAAAAGGAGCTTGATTTATTTAAAATCCAAATTAATTATGTCATTATTAAATGTTTAAATATTTTGCATATTCATTTATTTGACATGAAAGAGTAACAATGAAAGTACAAAAAAGCTTTGTTTTTCTTATTCACGCATATATATATAACTCATAAAAAACATAATATCATTTTAATTACGGTTTTTCCGTGATTGCATAAGCAGACAAAAGTCGAGGTAATTTTTTTTTCTTTTCATTCGTCGAGAAAGTCAAAGAGAATCATCTTCATTTCTGATTTGTCTTGGAAATAGAAAAGAAATATGCGTGTCTTTATTGTTTACACCACTTTGTTGTTTGTGAATCTTCTGGTCAGATGCGGGGGGCTGGCAGCCATCCACAGGGCAATCCATTCTGGCAGACCAAAAGGTATGTAGACTGCATATAATTGTCTTTGTGCGCATATATTTGAAAAGACAATTGACTGACATTCTTATTTGATAAAAGAGCAATTATACTTCTCGTATATCGCTTTAACAATAAGATTCATCATCCTAATTTTATCGCGTACGACATTTTCACAAACTTTTTAAATAGGTTTTGTTATCCAAAAGTGAACGTTGACCCAGTTTTACTGTCCGTTAGGATAATTGCTTGTTAGGATGTTTCTTTCCATTTTCATATTTACATGGAGAATGCTTATAAAACAAACATCGTAAACGGCACATGTTTAAGAGCAGAGCAAAGTTTTCTTGCTCACATGGTAAAGACCCTTTGAAATTACCAGTTTCAGGGCTAAGGTTTCAGCATTTAGTTCACAGGGAAAGCACACAGCATGAGAGAAACGTACAAAATCCAAGGAACAATTTTACAGGTAAAATACGAGGAATTTTTTTTTTATGTTTTTAGCTATAAATTGGTATGGGCATAATGAGTTTTTGATTTTAGTAGGGAATGATTTAAAGAATTCTTGCAACTATTGAATGTTAGTATATTTGCAATTAATACAAATAACAATGTATGTAAGTCAGAATCTAATCAACATTTGTTATTCCACTTTGATAAAAGTGAAAAAAATATAACGATGCTGATGAAACAAATTCTTCTCGGCAGTTTCATATGAAAGTAAAATTTTACATCATGGGAATTAGTACATGAGAGAGAGAGAGAGAGAGAGAGAGAGAGAGAGAGAGAGAGAGAGAGAGAGAGAGATTTTCCACCAATCAATGCAACCATTGTTTTTTTACGCTATGTCCAGCAGCGAACCAAATTAGCTGACATCCATCTCTCCAAATCAGCCTGTGTATTTTTTAATTTCGCAAGCCCAGGGTTTTGATTCTGGGGCGGGTCCTTTATTCGGGTTAGAATAAATCCCCAGTATCCCTTGCTTGTCGTTTAAGGCGACTAAATGGGGCGGTCCTTTGGATGAGAGATTCCGTGTCGCAGCAGGTGTGGCTTGATAGAGATCCCTCCCTGCTCAAAGGCACTAAGCGCCGAGCATAGACCTAAACTTTGCAGCCCTTCAACGGCAACGGTGATGTCTCTGTATGAGTATGAACAATTCTCAAGCGGGGCGTAAAACAATATACAATCAATCAACCAAATTAGTCATATATTCTTAGTGCTACATGACATACATCATAATATGTAAAGTCTTTCATAAGTATAGGACTCTCGGGACATTTAAGTTCTTGTTTTATATACTGTTGCTGAATATTAGAGTTTAGCTTAGATATGCAAAAGGACATTTTTTCAGGATTTCACAGCCCTTGCGCTTACTGATACTTTTAATTATTACTCAAATGACCGATAAGACCTGTGGGGCTCTTATTATGAATAAAAATCTAATTTTCAATATCTTGAAAAAAATTATAAATTCTATATAAAAAGGTATAAAAAGGTGAAGATAACGAACTGTGGTATCTAATGCCTTGTTGTAAATAGCATTGTCCTCGTTGTGCGTCATGAAATAAAATCCTCAGCACTTTAACAATTTTCACCGTACAATGACTGAAATATTGCCAAAAACGGCGTACACCCATAAAAAACCAATGTTGTTAATCAGTTGTCAAATGATTGGATTTCTATATTTTCAGATCTACGGGTAATCAAGGTCACCGACGTTACCGACGCATTTTGTGCCTTTTGTGAGAAATACGTTACATATAGACATTTATGTAGGGGAAAACATTGTTCCATGCAAAGCACTTCGAAGTCTACCATCTTAGTTTAAGAATTTATTTCACTTTTGTATATATTTACGCACGTTTAATATGTCCTATTGTAGTAAAATATGTACATACTAGTATTCATAATCAGATATGTTATTAATGTACGATCTACATGCCTATGGAATAAATGCATATACCCTTGCAACAGTGACTGGACGAATAGTGTAATCTACTCGATCTTTAAGAAGCGAAGAAAAAACTTTCACAGAAAGGTGGTTTCTAGACCTTTTAGTTCCTTTACGTCCCAAGTCGTTAACTTTCCAAAGTTCAGGTGTAAGGATTAGGCATTCAAATACAAGTTTGAGTGCACCTGCGTGGTAAGATTGATTGATTGAATGTTTAGAGTTTTACGCCGTGTTGGCAATATTTCAGCCATTTTACGGCGGTTAACTAACTGACATATGTTTGGTTGTGAAAGCTGCAGTTTTCCCGATGAGCGTGTGGGGTACCTTCCAACTTCAAACTGTCGCTAATTGCTGCTCTTCTTTTCCATTACTCTCGGAAAGACGATGATAGACTTTTTCTGCTTCCTTCACATTTATTTATTTTGAATTTATAGATTATAAAGGAAATCTTTCATCCGAGTTCAGGTTGCTTGACTTTTGTATTTTGGCCCGAAATCGACAGAGGTCTTAATTCCTGTTTCCATGGTGAATCTGTTTGTTTGTTTAACGTCCTGTCAAAACTTTTTCACTCACAGTGAGACATCACTAGTACCACAAATTTAGACCTCTGGTAAGCGCTCAGAGCCGTAGCAAGGAGGGTTCTTTATCGTGCCAACGCCTACCGTGACACAGGACCTCCGTTTTTAAGGTCATATCCGAAAGACCCGTGATTCTCAATTCTAAATGCCGAGCGTTTGGCGAAGGACCAATCACTTCCTATGATTACGTCTTAGGTTTGACGCGGCCATGGCACGAGCCGGACTCGAACTCACGACCTCCCGGTTACGAAGCGAACGCTCTAACCACTGAGCTACCGCGAACGGTTCAGCAAACGACAGCTGGGCCTATCGCTCATCACTTCTGATTTTTGGCACTGTCCTGTCATATACCCAAAAGAACTAGACATGGAACAGCCACTTCAGCCCCTTTGGGTAAAAATATAATTATTTATAGCTGCACAGAGGAAGTATACATAATAGCAAGTAAAATATATTAGATGGAATTAATGGTAAAGGCCAGAATAAGTGAAGGATGGATATTTTTGTACGGATGGATATTTTGGTATGGATGGAAATAATTGTCATGCATTACTTGGAATCGACCAATTGCGTTAAATAATAAAGTAAAAGTGAATTCTGTTTATTAAAATCAATACGTTTTTACTCTTGGCTTGTTTTATCCTTTGTCTAGAGGACAGATTTGGAAAGATCTACGAGTAGAGTTCAATTTCAAAATCTCAGTATAACCAAGTAGGAAATATTGACAATTTTTCTATAAACAAGGAAATTTTATGACTAAAGCAGCACACTTTAGTTACGCTATTTGACGCGTTATCATTTATTAAGCCATTCTTTACATACTGATCAAGATAGAGGGTTCATGGCAGGTGTGTCCGGTCAACATGCTTACTCCTCAAAGACACCTGATCCCACCTCTGGTGTTTCTTGGGTTCAGGCTTGCCCTACTTTCAATTTTGTATTTTTAAAGAAATTTATTAGATTAACCAATCTTCAATATTCCTTTTTTTCCTAATGTTGTATTGCATTGAAAGATTGATTGATTATTTATTTATTTCCGCCACACTCAACAATTTTTCAGTTGTCTGGTGGCGTCCAGTTTTTGTTGGTGGAGGAGAGAACCCAGATACAATGTACCTGGGAAGGGACCACCGACCTTCCGCAAGTAAACTGGCAAACTTGCTCACATAACGCCGCGGCCGAGATTCGAACACGCGCCGACAGAGGTGAGAGGCTTTGTGATTTTGAGCCCGATGCTCTAACCACTGAAAGAAGCCATGACAATAGCAAGTAACTCGGTAACAAACTTCGAAAATAATTTTATGGTAATATTCTATGCTATATCACTCTGACCACTAAAGGCAAATACACCATAATTCCACTTTTCGGAAATGATTTTATTCATCTACATATTTTTCATATTGACAAAAATAAATGTCTACCTTTTTCTCTAATCATTATTTAGTAAATATACTCAACAAAATAAGTTAAGGGCCAATGACAGAAAATGAAACATGTTTGTAATGCCAAACTTTCAATAACCAACACTGCTAGAGAATAAGTACAAATAAAGAAAGAGTAAAAATTACAATGAACGTACATTTATGGAAACCCAGTATAGGCAAGAAAAATATGCAATAACGTTTTTAAATTCAAACTGGTTTGATGAAAGAGGTGGCCCTTAACTTTTTTGTTGAGTATATTTCAGTAGAGCAAAACAATATATTGTTCTTGCCTGTTCTTATTTCGGATTTTCAACAATTTTGACTTGAGCATCACAGAACAGACATTATTGTCGAACTGCGCATCTGATGCATCAAAATTGGTACTGTTTATGTTTATATTGAACAGTATACAAAATTTGTACCTTTTGTAGGCACTTGATCCCACCCCTGGTATGTTCAAGGGTCGAGTCTGCGTTACCCTTGATTTTATATAATTCTTTATAGGAGTTACGAGATTGATCACTGTTCCTTATCTTCACCTTTTCTCATGACGGAAGACCCCTTCCCCTATATTGGAATATTTCACCGTGTAATGTATAAATTTACCCGAAAACGTGATCAAGATACGATACACGTTTTACGGCATTTACGGTGACCAGGATATCATGCACACATGATGCGATCTGTCGCTTTATGGATGTGTTCAGTGTCTTCTCCATATGAAAATTGTGATCAGAACATCCAACTAACAAATTGAAAGAGATGCATTGCGAATGTGCAATGCTACATTTTTAGAACTCTAAGCATTACATAGCAATAATAAGATGAGACACCTTTACCAGAATTATGAAATTCATTATCTCTTATCCAGGGGTACTGATGCTATGGTGAATTTTCATGGTTCATGTACTGAAAGTGCATCATTTCTTTCGAAAACTTCTAACCTATGTACATCAACCGGATTACACTGCATTAAGAAGAGCAACTTTTACCGAACTGTGAAAATCACGGCCCCTGGTTCTTGGGTTCTAGTAACTATGAGTGGAACTCGAGATTTCTTTGCATATATACCCGACTCCAGGACATCAGGTACATCAGTAGCACGTGGCTGGGAGGATCGTGGATTCGTCTCCGGCCTAAGTTGTGGATCATATATAAAAAATCATGTTGCAATTTATAAAAATAGTCTCCTTTATTCTATAACTTATATAAAACAAAGAAAGCACAAATTTAGAAAGCACTATCGTACGTGTATCTGTATTACACCAAGCCGCTGAGAATGACCGGAACAGATTGGCTCTCATCGTAGCCATGACGGTACGCTATCGCTTATTGTTGCAATTTTCGTGGTGTATCTGTCAACATTACTGCTAAATTTAGAGGAAAGGAAGCAAGACTTTATCATTTACCTTTATTATGTGTGGCACATAAATTAGAGTTATCAATGTTTTAGCATCTCAATGACACTTCTCAGAATGCTATCAAGGACATGTTCAAGGTTTATTACTATTCTAGGTTTGGTTGTTTAATGTTCAAGAGTCAAGGCAATTTTCAAAGAGATTCTGCGTTTCACTTCAGGCGTCTTGGAGCATCAGGACAATTAACGTTACAATTTTGCATCTCAAATTATTTCTGTGTACTTCGTTTGGTTGAATGTGATGTCCCTTAGTTTAAACAAGTCTTATAAAGAAATAACACCTTTTCAATTTCACTTTGTCAAGAAGAATGTTCAAGAAATAAAAAATTTTCAATAGAGTATGCGCCACCTTATCTAGGGTAACAATTTCACAAATTTGGTTGAAGATTCTCTTCACATCATTCTATCATTAATTTTGGATGTCCACGGGTTAATTTTTTTCAAGAGTTTACAGGATTAACTTTGTAGAAAATGAATTGTGTCTGATGGAGAGTAACCCGGATGCTAGTGTTGTAGTATATACATTAGGATTCTCATGTGAAAGAAAATTAACGTCGTAAAAGTTCTCCAATTCAAGCCGTAAGACACGTCATCTGACAATGACATCATGATAAGACATACATTATAAGATTTTATGCCAGGATTTTAAATCACTTATTATTATTATTATTATGTACCAAATTTCTTCAGCACTTTTTTCATGTATAAAACACGTTCAAAAGTACTTTACTTCGTAATAAAATGCCATATCATATAAAAAATACCAAACATATAAAACATAACTTTTTTTTAGATAAGTAATATTAAATGAGTCCATAAATTACACTATAATCTGAAACAGGTTAAAATTGTTAAACACAGTCCTAGATATTACATGTAGTAAAATCAGTCTGAATAAAATTTTAGGAACAAGTGGCTTTTAGGGCTCTCTTAAACACGGGCAGGGATGCGGAGTTTCTTAGTGTGTTTGTAGGGCATTTCAGAGTTTTGGTGCAGTTGTCATGAATGCACGATCACCATACGTCACAGTTCTAGTTCTCTGTACAACCAGTGTTGAATCATTCTGGGATCTAATTTGTCTGCCTAGGGTGTAAACTCTCAGCAGGTTTTGTATGTACGTAGGTGCCTGTCCGTGAAGCGCCTTAAACACGTATATGAGGACTTGTACTCCACTCTGCTATGTATGGGGAGCCAATGAAGCTCCTTCAGTACCGGAGTTATATGGCTGTAACGCGATGTCCTGGTTATGACACGAGCAGTCGTATTTTGGACGTCTTGGAGTTTGTTCAGGATGTATTTAGGAGAACCGCATAGTAATGAGTTACAGTAATCAAGTCTTGATGTGACCAAAGAGTTTATCAGAGTTTTGATAGCATCCATGGTGAGATATTTTCGGATTTTACTTATTTTCCGAATGTGCATGTAACATGCTCGTGAAAAAGAGTTAACATGTTGTTCCATGTCCAAATGAGAGTCCAGCATAGCTCCAAGATTTCTAACTGTTGTTGATGATTTGATGAATGTGTCCCCAACTCTCACGGTTAAATTTTCACCTGCACTCCGTTTTGGTACAAAGACATCCACTTCAGTTTTATCTGCATTAAGTTTAAGAAAGTTATTGTTCATCCACAATACAATATCATTTAAGCATGCTTCAATTCGTTACAGAGTCTCATTGCGTGACACAGGTTCCTTTGGTTCAAATGTCATTTACAACTGGGAGTCATCAGCATAAATGTGGTGTTGAAGATTATGCTTCCTGCAGATAGCACCAACAGGTTTAGTGTACATAATATATAGTTTTTCGGCCCAAGGACGGATCCTTGTGGTACAGAAAAGCTCATATGCACAGGTGTAGATAACTCGCCATCGATGCAAACAGTCTGATAACGGTCTCTCATATACGATTTCATCCATTTTAATGGCTTGCCTGTTATTCCAAAGTGTACTTCAAGTAGGCGAAGGAGGATGGTGTGGTCAATCGTGTCGAATGCAGCGGATACGTCAAGCATGATAAGAATGGTAGCTTCATTCTGATCGAGAGAACATAGGATGCCATTTTGAACACTTAATAAAGCGGTTTCTGTTGAGTGGAATTTCTTGTAAGTTGACTGGCGCTCTTCATGGAGATTATGAATGGTTAAATGTTTTTCAAGCTGGGAATCAACAACTTTCTCAAGAACTTTTGAAATAAATAGCAGATTAGACACTGGTCTTTTTTATTAAAGGTCTACTTCTAGAACTTTTAAATACAGATGACACGTAGGCATTTTCAATTGATGTATTCACTATTTTTGAAACAAGTGGTAAAAGTTCCTTTAAACAATCTTTCAACAGCCACGTAGGAATCGGATCGAGCTCACAGGACTTGTTTGGAGATCTTCGAATTATGAGATTCTTAGCTTAAGAAACGTTGGAATGACAAATGCAGAAATACCTTTACAGTCCATCTGCAGATTTTGAGGTGTTTTTTTTTATATTTTGGTTGCTGTTTGTTTGTTTTTGGGGTTTTTTTTTGGGGGGGGGGTTTGGTTTTTTTGTTTTTTATGGGTTTTTTTTTAATTTGGTTTGTTTTTTAATCTAATGATATATGATTCCCTTGCTGATCACCTTCAAACATCGTTCTGAGAAGGTAGTTTGTACTTCCTATAAGCGCTTTCAAGATGAGTACTTAGGAATTTAAACGGGGGGGGGGGGGTAATATTTTAGCCATAAATCGGTTTTGAAGTTGTATCAGTGTCCGGTCTGATTGCTTGGTTGTACGATTGTTTAACGTCCTGCTCGAGAATCTTTCACTCGTATGGAGACGTCACCATTACCAGTGAAGGGCTACAAAATTTACACCTAACGAGCAGGGAAGATATTTAAATATCGTGCCACGCCTGGTGAAACACGAAACCTCGGTTATTGCGGTTTTATCCGAAGGAGCGCTCTATTTAGTCGTCTCAAGCGACAACCAAAGGGTGTTGAGGACCTATTTCAAATTTTATTTATTTATTTTGTGATATTTTCCATTTGGATGCACTTCTATGCAAAAAAAACAAGCCCTATTTAAGAATTGTCTGGTAATTTTCAGATTTCTTGATTACTTGCCTTGAAAGTTTTATTACTATTATCACTTTCACTGTTTTCATTATGAATAAGTGAAGACAACGAACACTCATCAATTTTATCAAGCATATAAAGAATACATAATTAAAAGAAGGGGAAACACGGACCTCTGGACACTCCATAGGTGCGGTCAGGTGCCTAGCAGGAGTAAGCATTCCCTGTTGACCGAATTGGTACGAAACACATCTGAACCGATACTTTTTTCTTCAAATACGTATAATCCACCAGCATTATACTATGATCTTTAGTGTACTCGCAATTCTCATAAACATTAAAAATAGGTCGCGTTCATGCTTTATGTATTTGAATAATATAGTTAACGAATACAATCATCTGTGGTATTATTTTTATTTTGGTTTCTATTTCTGAATACAGATCTTAAGAAAATCGTAGCGACATGTCTTTTTTCTGACAACAATTAAACTTAGTATTTGTATGACAGAAGCATCAGCTTGCAATAGTTAATAAACTTTCTTATAAATACATAATTATATACAATATCAGACCCCCAGCAAGGCTACATGTCGTATGAAACACTAAGGTGATTTGCTCGTCCGTCTGAAAAAAAAAACCACGATTGTCGTCAGACGTTTGTGTTATTGAAGGTTTAAGAATTACAACGTCTAAGTGAATCCAGTCTAAAGAAACTTGAGTTTCACAAGTTTTTAGAGAGATATTATTCCTGTACCAATCAACGAGCTCCGTCTCTTTACTGTATAATTATGTTTGAATAGTGATAATTTGTACCATACCAGGAAATATTTGTTAATGTGGGCGATTAAAAATGTCAAGGTGTTTTAATACAATTTTGGTCAAATGTATTCCTAAAACCAAGAGGCAACTGGAACGGGGTTAACTATGCTGCAAACTAATTAATTAAATTACAATTAATTTACCTGTTTAGATTTAATTTCAAATCATTTATTCTGGAGCGATCACGACAACACGATTTGCCATCCATGCTAAAATCAAGAATAATTAATTGGTAAATAAAAACAATTAGCAGAACTGAGGATGATTTATGATGGAAATAATATAGTTTTGTTGTCAACTACCCTTATCTAAGAACGCAAAATAATCAAATACACTTTCAACAGATAAATGGAGTAATTGGTCAAAATCAATATGTAAAGAAGGAATGGCTTGTAACGTTCACTCAAATATGAATTCTTCAACTCAAACGTCTTACATTGAATGACCTGCAAAGGATATGGAGAAAGTTTTTCTTTCGATCAAACCGAAATAAAGTGACCGACCGAGTGTATGTTCATCTGTAGAACATCCAGTGCAGCGAGCATTGTAAGGTGTGCAGCGCACATTTTTCCATCCTCCCGTTTTATAAAGTTATAAACTTCGTAAAACATGGTTGATCAGTCTTACATACTACTATGCAATGTAATCTCCAAGTACCACGACTTATTCATTAATTGTATATTGCTTAATGTCCTGCTTCCCCCAGTGGGGATCCGGGGATCCGGGTTGTTAGAATAGATCCTCAGTACCCCTTGCTTGTCGTAAGAGGCGACTAATTGGGGCGGTCCTTCGGATGAGACCGCAAAAACCGAGGTCCCGTGTCACAGCTGGTGTGGCACGTAAAAGATCCCTCCCTGCTCAAAGGCCATCAGCGCCGAGCATAGGCCTAAATTTGTAGCCCTTCACCGGCAATAATGACGTCTCCATATGAGTGAAAGATTCTCGAGCGGGACGTTAAACAATATTTAATCAATCAATCAATCAATGTCCTGCTTCAGAATCTTTTACACATATGAAAACATCACCGTTGTCGGTGAAGGACTGCAAAATTGAGGCATTTAGGCCTATGCTCGGCGCTTACAGGGAAGGGATCTTTAATGATACCTGCTGTGACACAGGACCTCGGTTTTTGCGGAACGCCACATTTAGTCGCCTCTTACAACAAGCAAAGGATACTGGGGACCTATTGTAACTCGGATCTCCACGGGATCCGACCTAATTAAGGATCCTTTTGATAAGGTAACAATCATAGAGACACTAGCTTTGAGTAATTTATCTTAGAAATATTGCTGCTGGTTTTGTTCATTTGTAAAGTTTCCACTTGTAATTAGTTTCTTTGTCTTGATGAAGAGACGAATAGGTCCGAAAATTTGACTATTTTCATCGTTCTTATCGTAGGGTCATTTTTTGGTATCTACTTTGTTGCTCCAACACTTTTGGATGCAGGGGAGTTGTTGGTTTAATGCTCAATATCTACTTTGTCCAATCTACAATTTCACTTTTTTGATCAAAACAATTTGAATGTAAAGCAGAAAAAACTCTTCAATAACTACAGAGTGATACAGAAATTATCCTTACCCTGTAAATAGCAGACAAAGAAGGGTGGGGGTGATAGTGTGCATGTATAATACATTCTATCCCTCTCTCTTTGATATCGCTTCAGATATAATTCAACTTCCGTGATTGATAGAGCGAATTTTGAAAATCAGATGGAAAAGTTGTTGGAAAAATACAAATGTTGCGAATTTTGGTAGAAAATGGATATGGATGATTGTATTGGATGTTCTGGAATTGGATACGTCTCACTTTTTGACGATAAGCAGCGAATTAGTGAGTTTTGAGGCCGAATTCTTCTCGTGGGGTACGGAAGCGGCCAGGGTAGTAGCAAGCCTTGTTTCATTTAGTATGCAGTGAGTGATGTCAAGTTTTAAACGCTCATGAAATTAAGTTTTCTGTACATATTAGTGTATAATAAGCATAATATATTAGAACAAACCAAAACTCCACATCATGCAGTGGGAAAAAATGTCACGATCAGGGTTCGAATTTCCTCGATCAGTAATATAGTGTTTATTAACATTGTCCAAGACCCGATCGCCTATGGTCCTACTTGAAAATCTTTTCAATCATATGGATACGTCACCATTGCCGTTGAAGGGTTACAAAATTTAGGCTTATGCTCGGTGATTACGTCGTTGAGCATGGAGGGATCTCTGGTGCCACACCTGCTGTGACACGGAGCCTCTGTTTTTTCGTTCTCATTCGAAGGATCGTCTCATTTGGTCGCCTCTTACAATAAGCAGGGCGTATTAAGTATCTATTCTAACTCAGGTCCACAAGAGATCGTATATCTTGTGACTGTCCATTTACTATACATTACATTCTATTATAGTGTCAACCCTTAGAAAAGGGCCTTTGTGCGACCTAGTTCTACAGGTAAACAATTTTTCATTGACCGTCACCCGAAACATTTTCGAACAATCCTAAATTACCTCCGCAATGAATGCAGGTTTTCGTCTATCACTTAGTCTCCAGACATCCAAGATCTGAGCGAGCTGTACCCTGGAATGCGTTTTCGTTGGCATTCAGAGTCTAGAGAAAATCTTAGAACCATTATTGAAATCTGCAACCTTGAATTAACTGCAGTAATGATAAGAAATGTGAAAAAAGTTAACTTTGAACTTGCCACTTTTTTTTAAATAATGTATATTTTTGCTATGTTTATTTTGAATTTGTTGTTGATGTTTGTATCACGTGTTTAAGATGAATGGTTAGGTATTCAGTGTATGACCAAAGGAAATGGAACATATTTTAAATAAATAGTCATTGTTACATTTGAATAAAAATGAAATAGTCAAAATCTACATGATTAGTAATGGATTAGAAGCTGATCTTTTCAAAATTAAACTTTTTGGAAGTTCTCCGTCCTTGACTACAAGAATATATCATTATGTTTTCCGCGTTTCACAGAATAGCGGGGAAACGTTGTATGATAGGAACGTATTCGAATGTGCTGGCGTAAGGATACGCAGGGTGGCCATAGGAAGATCAATCAGATTGCGTTATTGCAATCAAGGTAAAACAGGTTTTTAGTGAGTAGTCATTCTATGTCAGCGCTTCCAAGATGTCGGACAAACATTATTTTATTGGGCAGCATGTCATTTTTTCCCGAGGACTTGATTCGACAAATGTCCGAGATTATCGACTTTAAATAATTCTATTCCTTTGAGGGGAAGATAACGAGGCAAAAAAACAAAAACAAAAAAAAACAAAAAAAACTTCAGCATGAGTAACAGCTATCCAAATTACAAATTTTAAAAGCACGAATGACAGTTTATTTGTCTTCGAGAAAAAGGGAACGAAGCACAATTCAGGTTGAATAATTCAGTTAAAGGCAAAATGACTAGCGCATGGACTAGCATTGCAGAAGGAGAAGCAGAGGCGACATTCAGCACAATTTCTGAAGGTATAGGGCTTTTGAACAATCGACAAAAAGCTTAAAAAACTAGCAGACCTTTCCAAAGCCGACTGGCAAACAGTACAAGAATATACGCAACACGAGTTAGTGTCGAATGAAGAAGATGAAAGGAGATTAAGGAAAGCCGAATTCAGAGCAGAAAAGAAGTTGAAGGGGAAAAAGAAAGCAAGAAGCAGCAGACGTAGCACCCCATATCCACCTATACAGGAATTAGCACGGGCCTCGGAGAAAACCAGAACTAGCGCGACAGAGTCCAGTAAAAAAAAAACGGGCACGTGGTTCAGATGCGGTTTCGCAGGGCATTGGGCTAAGGGATGCACAAATAAAGATTCAGGATCAAAGTTAAGTTACACACTTAACTAATTAGAAAGTACATTTTTCAACTCAAAAACAGTTGAACAAAGGTTGCATACAAGTCCCGAGGAAGGTGAAATAAATGAATTTGAAAAGTCATTTGACTAAATGGAAAGAAATAAATACAAATAAATGCATTCTAGATATCATTGAGTATCGGTATAAGATACCTTTCAAAAACTCTAAGGAACTTTTGGAAAATCTAAAGTCTCAGGATTTTTCTAAAATTGACAACATCAAAACGTATGATTTCTCCACACTTTATACAACAATTCCTCACGATAAATTAAAATCTAGACTTTTTCAGATAATAGATAATTGTTTTTTTTAACAAAAATGGCACTCGGAAATACAAATTTCTAGTGATTGGAAAACAAGGTACATATTTTGTTAGACACCACTCCGATAGCCCTCACAAGCACTCTGAAGCAAACATTAACAGTATGCTTGGCTAAGGGCTCACGGCGGGTGTGACCGGTCAGCAGAGGATGCTTACTCCTCCATGGCACCTGATCCTACCATCGCATTGTCGGAGGTCCGTGTTGCCCTACACTCGAACTTGTATATGTCTTGGGGATTTATGATTACGATTTACACATTGTTTACTTCGCCATTCGATATTGTAGACATATCAATTACTATATTCACAATTTTGTATTCAGAATGGAAGATGTCAAGGTCGGTAGAGAAATGTTCAAAAGAGGTGATTTTCTCTTCAGTTTCGATATAAAGTCATCATACCATCATTTTAAAGTTTCTGAGTTTTGAGTCGGAAATTAATGACGAATATAAATAGTTTGTCTTTAATGTTTTATCATTTGGTATTTCTATTTATATTTAAAAAAAATTTATGAGGAGAGTTGTTTGATATTGGAGATCTTTGGGAATTAATATTCTCATGTACTTGGATGATGGTTTAGGAGGGGCATCAGAAATAGAAAGAACGATTTCGCTCAGCCAGTTGGTTAAAAACGCCCATTCAGAATGGGGCTTTGTTATCACAGAGTCAGAATGTATATGGTCGCCTCAAAGTGATATCCCATGGCTAGGATATGTTTGGGAGACTGAACTGGACGTTTTGAGAGCCACATCAAATAGGATTGACAAACTTATCAAACGTATCAACGGAGTGTCACTACAGTTGCAACAGGGGTGTAAATGTTTCCATGTAAAATGTGTAGCAAGTACAGTAGGTTAAATCATTTCAGTGGAAGCTGCTATAGGAAATGCGGTGCGTTTTCTATATCAAGATACTTTAACTAAACATAGCTGGAATTCAAATATCATTCTGCATTATCAGGCTTTGCAAGAGTTGAATTTCTGGGTAAAAAACGTAGAAAGTTTAAACTGATAAGATTTTAGAAAAGATCGGAATTTGACAGATGTAAAGGTGTAAAGCAGATTCAGGCTTTGGTGAATTTGCAAATATTCCGGAAATACCGGAGATTGTGGGTTGGTGGACTGGTGCGGAATCTAGTCAAAGCTCTACTTGGAGAGAACTGGAGGCAGGAAATAGGAGTATGAATACCACAGAACAAATTATCCAAGGTCAAAAGGTGATCTGACATACTGACAGCCAAAACGTTAGTAGAATTCTAGAAATAGGTAGCAAAACACCTCATTTGCAAAACGTTGCATTGGAAATAGAAAAAAGTGTGAACGCAAACAAATTCAGTTGAATACAATTTGGGTTCCAAGAAAGAGCAATATCAAAGCAGATTAACTAAGATGTTTTCATAGTGACGATTGGAGCTTCAAATATACAGTTTTTAATGAAATTCACAAAATTTGGGGAAACCGCACTTGCGACAGATTTGCCGCAGATTATAACACAAAATGTACACAATTCAATTCCAGGTGGTGGTGTCCAAATACAGCTGGTATAGATGCGTTCAAACAATATTGGGGCAATGAAAATAATTGGTTGGTTCCTGCCCAAAGATTGATTAGTAAAACAATCAAGAAGTTACAAAGTGATAGGGCTATCGGTACACTAGTTTTCCCAAAATGGGAATCTGCTCCATTTTGGCCATTGCTGAGGAAAGCCCATGATTGGAACGATTGGGTGAAATGGGTGAAGATAGTAACTTCTATGATTACAGAGAAAGGCAGAGGACAAAACGGAATATTCAGAGGAAGTATATTATTTGACATGATCATAATAAGTATAGAATTTTAGAGAAAATTTCATTTGAGCTTATTTATTGTTCCAAAGCTAAACGTTGAACAGATGATTAGAAAGCAGTTTTTATCTTCTTGATTGGACCTTGATAGATCTAACAGTGCAGAGTTGGCATCTAAAATGAGTGATTTTCTTCTAAAATCGAGAAGCCGTAACACTAGCTAAAAGTATGTTTCATCTTTCAAAAGATAGTGCAATTTCATTTCTTTTTAGAGGAAAACAATCTATACCAGCGAATTCATTGCAAGTCGCATTATATATTACACATCTTCTTAATTCTGGTTGTTCTTACCATGTTGTTGCAAGCACTATTTACTCGATAGAATGGGCGCATTCGATTGAAAGAGTTGCGGATCCCACCGATTTTTAAAAATTTATTGGAATCATCGATACGGTACAACAAAACTAGAAGAATGAAAACAGAAGTCGTTTCAAACTGAGTGGTTATGTGTGGCGATATTAGTTCACATAGACTTTACTGTTTTAGAAAAGAGTACAAATGTGAGAATGAATCGGGATTGAAAGTAGCTGGGTACCGAACTTGGCTACGTGAACAAACGAAATAATAATTTCAAGCCGTGAGTTTTCGATTCACATGAGGCTTTAATGAATGTTTCGACACAATTATAGTGGGAAAGTCTGTTTGAATTTTTTTTTTTTTTTGCCTTATGAAACGAAACAATCTCTGACAAGAAATCATACACCCTTATCACATGTTTGTTATCTGTATGCATACGGGTTTTCTTTTGTTACAGTTTACAGGTGAAGTGGAAAAACAATAGTTCATATTGATCAAGAGTAATGTGCTCGTCGCATTCTATGTACAGTTTAAATCTACAACTAACCTGTACTCGGATGCTCAGCGATTGACCGAATTGCGGCATCCATATTATCAGAAACGAGAAAATTATCAGAGAACTACGGGTGAAATGGGAGAGGAACGTGGTTTGCGACGATGATGCATTGACAGCCACCCTTCCATCCAATGGAAACAAAAATCATTTACAAGATTAAAAAATCATTTAATCTAAATTTGACCGAGCATTCATAAAATATCATGAAATTACTCAATTTCCTATTTTTCATGACATAAGATCTAAAATATTAGATACACGACATTCCATGTAAATTTCAATAGTCACCCCTATATGACCTTATGACATTGCACTGAAGCTTCAGAGAGTTATCACAGAAAAAAACCAGTAGGAAATGTAAATACAAATTTGTTTGTATGTTGTTTAACGTCCCACTCGAGAATCCTTCACTCATAAGAGACGTCACCATTGCCGGTGAAGGGCTGCAAAATTTAGGCCTATGCTCGGCGCTTATGACGTAAGAGCAGGGAGGGATCTTTATCGTGCCACACTTTCTGTGACACAGGACGTCGGTTTTTGCGGTCTCATCCGAAGGACCGCCTCATTTAGTCGCCTCTTACGACAACCAAGGAGTACTGAGGACATATTCTAGCCCGAATCCCCAAGGGGCGTAAATACAAATTAACTTGTAGATGCATTGATCGCATGGATACAACCAAAGAATAAACGCATTAATTCTGAGTATTTAAGAAGTGAGTGGATACGTTTCATATATTTTCTGTTATGATTAATATTTCGTTTAGTATCGAATAATTTGTTTTCGTACGCCGTCCGTCCATTATATATGTAACATTTCTCGTGAAAAATATCTGAAATGTTAAACCTATCGATTTGATTCAATGCAAAAATGGCAATTCCCTAACGTGAATTTATCATTGCATTTCCGCTTGTAATTCATGCGCAAAATATGCAGTTATTGCGTAGCTGCGACTTTATAATGTTTCGACCACGTGAGCATTTCTGTACATTGCATCGATTGCCATTTAATTTTTCACGAAAAGGTTACCTTATATTATGCGCGGTTGACTGTAGATGTCGATCCTCCTCCCAAAAGTTCCACAGACTTCAATGTAAAATTCAATATGAAATAAATCAAGCAGTAAGCAAGGTTTTTTTTTAATTTCTATGGTGGATTATATCTCTTTAATAAAACCTTCAAAATTATACCATGATTACAAAAATTACTCTATCCATTTATTAGATATGTACATTGAATACCTCAAATCAATATCACTGTGTAAGGGACTATGCTACATGAAGATATACGAGGACTGGTTGATATTTTATGAGCCTTGTATTAAAGAAGGTTAGCATCGATATCCTTTTTCACCCCCTACTATTTCCTAACTATTTAAGATCCAACAACTGATATCATTTGGTCAGTTTATATCGACGACGCAACACTCTAATGTAAACAAGGCAATTGGCTTTTTGAAAATGGACAAAATCAGTGAAAGAGCAGTGACCCAATATGTGCATAAGAAAGGTTTAGTACCTACGGTTATATCCATACTGATGTGATAACAAACACTAGGGAGCGATGTCCCTTCATATGCTACAGTAAAAAGGTGGGTGGCGGGATTTAAACGCGGTAGACAAATCCTCGAGAATGACCTCCGTCCTGAAAGGCTTGTCACTGTTGCAACCCCAGAAATTGTCAATAAAGTCCATGATACAGATATGGCTGACAGGCGAGTCACAAAAAGATATATAGCCAGTACAGTTGGCATTTCACAGGAAAGAGGTCATTCCATGCTGACAGAGGATCTTGCAGTGAGAAAACTTTCAGCTCGATGGCTTCCAAGATTTATGACAGTTGATCGGAAGCGCACCAGACGCACTTTGGCGCATGCTAATTTAAACATTTTAGCGGTAGATCCTGCTAACTTTCTTCAGGGATTTGTTACTATGGATGAAACGTGGGTCCATCATTTCACCCCAGAGGCCAAATAACAGTCAAACAATGGAACACCCTGGTTCACCCCCGCCAAAAACTGTTTCATCAGCAGGAAACTGAGGTTATAGCCTCAGTATTTTTGGGATGCTGAAGGTAGATTATCGCCAAAGGGGACAAACAATTAATGGCACATACTATGCATCACATCTGAGGCAGTTACGGGAAACTATTAAACTCAAGAGCCGCGGAAAACTCGGTAAAGGTTTGTTTTTCCACAAGGACACCCTGTTTACAAGTCTATCATTGCCATGACAGCCTTTAACAATAGTGGCTTTAAATTTACTGTGCATCTGCTTTATTCGCATAATCTCGCTCCATCAGACTTTCATCTATTTCCTAAACTGACATTGTCATCTCCGGTACCCACCTTCCGTCAGATAATGACGTCAACCACGCAGTGGACGACCTTCTGAACGGTATAGAAAGGGGTTCTGTAAAAGTGGCATTGAGATCATTAAACATCGCTGGCATAAGTATATAGATACAGAAGGGGATTACGTAGAAAAATTATGATTATGCAATATGTCCTTTGAAATTCAAACCCTTACATATGAGGCTCACAACATATCGATCAGCCCTCACACTGCACAAGTTCTCGCTATGTAATTTTTATTAATAATACATGACTGCGAATATATCTTTGTCTTATAATTCTATTCAACCTTTGTATTTATAATCGTCTTTAATTTATTTCGTTATTCCTGCTGTTTGTGTGTCTTGATGAGGTTCCTCATTAATATTTGTTGTAAAACTAAACACATTGTCTATGCTTTATTCAAATGACGATATTCACATGATAAAAAGTCCACATACCTTATCGGTCACGTGCGTATTAGTTAAAATTATGGTGACCAATCACTAATCCGAAGGTCTTACAGTTTGAAGCTCCACTAGGTGTAAAGTGCATTAGTCCGAAGGCCCACTTGTCCGATATATAATAAATAGTGGCTCACCCTTAACCCAAGTATCATCGTGTCAAACAACAAACAAAACGCAACGATCACACAAAAACGCAACTAAAAACCCACAAAAACCCTGACAAAAAAACAAAAAACAAATTTAAAACACAATCAATCAAACAAACCCAAAAAAAGAGAAAAGAAATGAATAAATAAACCCAACATCCCCCATAAAACAAACAAACAAACAAACCACCATCGGTTCCAATGGGTCTGTATCTTTCATCGGTGACTCTCGAGTTATCGTTCATTGAACACAGCTGAGATAAATGATAAATGAATGGTCCTGTTTGAAATGTCATAAAACAAACATGCTGATGAAAAAGATCATTACATGTAGAATGGTTATGACTAAGAATACCCCCAGTCGTCCTCAAATCAGCCTCAACTGTCAGTCCTCATATTGACGAGTTTTTGTATTCAAATGACAACTTGACCACAATAGGATGTCATGCAACATGATAAATGGGTGTCAGCAGTGCTTACATTGTGGGTTATCTACAAATATTTTAGAATTTTTAATGTATTGTTATCGATACTGTCTCAATGTATGTCATATTTCGGGATAAAATTAATAACCTCTAGTTATCAAAAAATCGAAAAGTTAGGTTACTAAATATAAACCTCAGGAACAACTTTGCAGGATGTTTCTGTTATTGATAAAGATTACATCAAGTTCTAAAATTCCAGGTTGATAATATTAGTGTGGGAAGATTCCTTAAACATGAAGGGGGTAAATTATTTTAAATACATTATTATTATATACCATACCTTAAACTTATATGAGCTTAAAGCTCAAGTGAGCTTTTCTGGTCACTCTTTGTCTGGTCACTTTGTCAGTCCGTAAACTCTTCTTCTCAAGAACCACAGGGCTAACTACCGCTAAGATTTGGTAAAGAGGATCTACATGTATTTAAATGAAGTGTCAAACCCATTTTGAAGCGGAGATACAAGTAATGAAGAATTGGTAAAACATTTTGTGGTATATTTTAAAAATCTTCTCCAGAACTACTATGACAATTTCAATCAAACAATGGCAAAATCATCGTGAGCTCAAGGAAAGGGTATTTAAGTTTGTTCAAATGAAGGGTCATGCTCCCTTCAAAGGAGATAAGATCAAGAAATGGCAAAAGATAGGGTGGAAGAACTTATAAATCTTCTGATGAAAGGCATTGGGTCAGAAAAGTTTAAACTTGCACGAAAGCTTCCTTGCATAGTGCAATTTCAAGTTTGTTCAAGCCATGCTCCCCGATTAGGGGGGGGGGGGATAGGATTGGGCCACATTTGGGGATAAAGGTTTTATATATATCAGGTAAAATCTTCTCCAAAACACTATAGAACCATTAGATCGTTGAGTTTGCCTTACTTGCTTCTCTTTCTAAGCAGACGACTATAGGTTCAAATTTTATAAAATGTACAAAAGCTTTTCAGTACAGTCCATATCTCAATCACGTCATATCCCGGGTTGATCCGGGTTAGAATAGGTCCCCAGTTTTATCTTATAAACAGAAAAACTCTTCATGGTTTAAAGAACAAACTGTTATTCAAGACAGTAATGCTGCTTTGTCCACAGCTTTAAAGATAGAGACTCTGTGTCAGGAATCATTTCATTAGTTTTAATGTTTGAACAGCGGGCAACTGCAGAATCTTCCAAATGGCTTAACAAAGATTTCAATTTGGCCAACACGACAAAGCAACAACTGGAAATGTACTAGTATAAAAAATGCAAACATAATCTTATGGATGCGGATTCCACCCACAAAACAACAGTAATTCATTTAAGCTCGTGATACATCTGGTAGCTGATGGGTTTCGGAAAGGTTATACTATGTACGTAACTTTCTGTATATCAAACAGAGAGGATGAAACAGAAATTAGTCTTTTTGTCTTCAGTTAAGGTTCATTAAACACTCCTCACGTCTTTCACAAATGAAGGATAGGCATAACAAAGAGTTAGAAATAGACAATACCAGTATTGAAAAAGTCACCAGTTCTTTGTTTTCATTAGAATCTGGAAATGAGATCTACACTATAGGATAAATCATAAATGATACAAATTTTGATGCACCAGATGCGCATTTCGCCAAATAATGTCTCTTCAGTGATGCTCGAGTCAAAAATGTTGGAAATCCGAAATAAGATCAAACTTGGAAGAGCTGAAAGAACCAAAAATACCAAATAGTGGAGCCAAATCCGGCAAACGACCAGAACAATGCATGAGTGAGAAAATTCTTAATTTTCAAATGAATTTCTTAATGATGTGATGCTGGATTATTATCATCAAGAACACTGTCGTACCAAGTGCAAGAGTTTGCCTTGCATTAATCTGTATACAAGATTCATTTTACATCTAGGAACAGAAATGACATAAAGAGTTTGAAAAGTACCTACATTTGCCCCATCCAGCGCCTACAGCTAAACAACCTGTAAGACATTCATCACAAAGCCATACTGATCGTGCTAACAGTCTATTGAGTGAGTTAGGTCGACAAGTTACAAATCGACAGGTTGAAAAATATAGGCTAGCAAAACTAATAAAGTCTTTAAAGTTCAATTTCAGAAAACAAAGCCTGCATGACCTTAAGAAATGGCATTTCCAGGAAGCTGAACGTCACTGAAAAAATGGGAATGTAAATCATATCTTCAATCCACTGACAAGAAAAAAGGGCAGACCACGGAAAGCACAACTGAAGAATCTTGTAGAGTAAAATAATTTTAGGTTTATCGGTTGACTATTGTAATTGGTTTGCTTCCGTTGTCGTGCGTCACAATTCACATTATTAACTTTTTGGTAACTACAATTTCAATTCTTTTCAGATGAGTAAAAAATATTCTCGAGCGAGACGTTAAACAATATATAATCAATCAATCGATCTTTTCAGATTTGGTGTGCAATCGTCTTTGCGACAAGGCGAGATATAAATTGTAATTGTCTGACTATAGGGCTGGTAAAAAATATTCAATATGTAAAGGACATTTTGTGGGAGATTTGTGTTTTAAGAACACATCTTGCTTTGTGCTGCTTGCTGAAAATTTAGAAGTTAGCTTTGATTTTCATAACAGGAAAATTGTTATAGATTGCATAGCCCTTGGGCTAGTAATGCTCAGATGGCCAATGAGGTCTATGGGTCCCTTTTTATTAAAAAGAAAAATATGTTGGTAATACCTCAAAAGTTATCTTTGGCAAATTATTGAATGAAAGTCAATTTAAAAGAAAATTGATTTCCTGTATCATTTTGAAACTTGCGGATACAACGGACACACAAATCCAACATTGCAGAAGTGACATCTTGTGGCTCTGTTGCAGTTAATCCATCCGAGACAACATCCAATACAACAACTCACCAATGAAAACAATCCCATGGAGATCCGGGTTAGAATAGTTCATGAGTACCCGTTGGTTGTCATAAGAGGCGTTATGTGGCCATATGCGGTCCTTCGATTGATTGATTGATTATTTATTGCTTTCCGCCACACTCAACAATTTTTCAGCGTCCAGTTTTTGTTGGTGGAGGAGGGAACCCAGATATAATGTACCTGGGAGAGACTACCGACCTTCCGCAAGTAAACTGGCAAACTTGCTCACATAAAGCCGTGGCCGAGATTCGAACACGCGCCGACAGAGGTGAGAGGCTTTGTGATTTTGAGCCCGATGCTCTAACCACTCGGCCACGGAGGCCCCTTCGATTGAGATTGCATAAAGCGAGGCCCCTTGTCACAGTGGGTATGGCACTATAAGATCCTCCCAGCTCAAAGGCCGTATGCCTAAATTTTGTAACCCTTCACCTGCAATTGTAACTTCTCCATAACAGTGAAAAATTCTCGAGCGGGACGTTAACCAATATACGACCAACCAACCAATGAAGAACAACATTTGTTGCGTGCGCATTTTGTAATTCTGAATATTTGCATTCACCATTCTGTAGTTCATGATAATCCAATGGTATTAATTTTACATAGTATATATTTACATTTGACGGTAAACTGTACCATAATATAATACAATGTATCTGTAAAGAGACCTATGATGAAGAATACCGCCTGCTACATCCGTGGATTTGTCATGACGAAATTCCTGTTGGGGTATATCTACCACAAAAGGCTCCAGAAATACGGCCAGGAAGTGTGAAGAATACTGCATGTGTGACAAAGGGGGAGGGTTATGCTCCCAAAGAACATTTAGTTCATTAGTGACAAACCAGATCTGGATCACAAGCGCAGACAAATAGTGAAGAGTCCGTTTGGCAACAACTTAACAATAAAGAGCTAGCTTGTGAATTAGAGAGAACCCGAGATTGAACCTTAATACTTTAAAAGTGGTTTTTTTCTTCTTTTCTCAATTTCTTTGGAGAGGGCAAGCTTGACCAATTGATATTTGGTATACAACATCTATGGAACAAGGGGGAAATAAATTGTAAATTTCGGGACTCGTGTACTGCTGGAGCCTTAGGGGTGAGGCAAAAACTGTCAAAAAGTTATCAGTTTTCAAATATCTTCTATACAACCCCATATCTTTAAGAAAAACTAAATGGATAGTGATGCAGAGCAGGAAGACCTCCACCAAAATGGTAAATTTTATGATTTTCGGCAAAGGGGTTCTGACACCAGGGCGGGAACAAATTTGCTTGGCACATGGATATGTGTAAAACATTTAAATGATATCTTCTTTGATGCTACTGATACGAGGGCGAGTTAATAAGTAAACAACCTGCCTTATTTCCGGTTGAGATCCACTTCTTTTTAGATGCAATTGCCCTCTAGTGTGATTTACTTAGACCAACGGTGTTCAAGTGTCACTAGCCCAGAAATGAAAAAGGTCAGGGTCCTTTCCATTGACCCACTCCTCAACTGCCTCCACCACCTTTTTGTCAGACCGGAAATGGTGTCCACGGATATCTTTGGGAATAGAAAGGAGTCGCTAAGAGATGTGTCAGACCAATAGGCAGGATGTGGTATTAATTCATACTCGTTTTGCTCTACAGCGTCCATCGCAATGTTGCAAGTGTGAACTCTTGTTTTGTCCTGTTGCATCAAAACACCTTTTGGAGAGTTTACCTCGGCATTTTTCACGGGTGGCGGTTCTCAACTGGTCTAGCAAGTTTGCATAGTACACTCAAGTTATTGTAGTTTTCTTGCGTAAAACGTCCAACATAATAACGCCTTTTGTGTCCCAAATACTGTGGCCATTACCTTGCCAGCAGATCGTTGCGTCTTGAATTTCTTTGGTCCCGAGGACCCCAGCCCTACTCATTGACGATTCTGAGCTTTATACTCCAGTTCATAATAATGAACCCAAGTCTCATCTATAGTCACCAGACGCAAAAGTAAATTATCTTTTTACTTAATACCCTTCAACAAGGCGCTGCATACTGATGCTCTTGTTGCCTTTTGCTCGGGATTTGGGGACCCGATGAGTTGTTAGCTTCTGCATACCTAAACGATCAGGTAAGATTGTTGAAACGATAACATGTAAAATGTCTAATGCCTGCGCTATTTTTTCCACCTGAATTCACCTCTCGGTGTATACCAGATCCCGAACTTTCTTCCACATTTCCTCGTCGATGGCATCCAGTGGACGACCAGACTTGGCTTCATCTTCTAAAGACGTTCTACTGCGTTTAAATTCCCCTACCCATAATTTAACCTGAGCATAAGATGATGCAGAAGACCCATAAACATCGGCTAACTCGCCGTGTATTTCCTTGCCTGTTTTACCTTTTAAATACAAGAACCGCATTGTGCATCACTAGCCATGTTTGACATTCAATATGTTATTAAAGAATCACTCGATACGTGTGCAGTTTTGTACCCAGGTATAAAATGTTTATTGAAACAAGGCATGAAAATTGTGACAGTCTCGGTCAACCAGAAATAAGTTAGGCTGGTTACTCGCCCTTGTACTACCTTTAAACTAATCATGTATTTAGGAGTGGACAGTCCTTCACCAAAATTGTAAATTTCATTATCCTAGGAGGTAAGGGTTTGGTTCCAGGATGGAGCCAAAATTATTATAGTGATCATTGTCTTTATCATTTGAAAAACGTATATACGTTAGCTGATACGGTATAAAAACTGCATGAATATTCAGGGAAAGCAGAAAAGGATATGTGAAAATTGTGAATTTTGTAACCCAGGGTTTGACTCAAGGATGGGTCGAAATTAGTCATATTATGTTAATGTTACATATACTATATTATTTAAAGTCTTTCATCAGTATAGACACTTTCAGGGGCTTCAAGTATAAAATTATAAAATACCTTCCTAAATCTACCAAAGACTGTCTTTTGCAAACTTTTAAAGAGACACTACAGCTCACTTTGCTCAAAAATCGTAAAATGACAATTTTCACAGAGCTTTCTCTAATTTTGTTGCATAGTTGAATGTATAAACTTTGCAAAAATAACACATTTTTAAATTTGAAAATTCTCGTTTAAATGCAAAAATTAACAGTTTTTGAAGGCCCTTTTTTAGACATTGAGACTTCCTCTTACGGTCTTCGGACGCATGAGCACGGACGGTAAAGAATCGAGTGAGAGGAGGTGTACAATGACTAAACCCAGAATTTTGACAGATTATGCGAGCAAAGGGTTAAAATATAACCCATATGCAAACTAGAATTTACGTGAGGTTATTACCACGTTCTTCTAGCTACAAGACACACACACACGGAACTTTAAAAGTATGTTCTATATTTATCAAAACACGTGGCTTGTTTTTTAACCATTATTTGGTTAATAGGGCATGGAAGTTTATCAGTTATAATAATGGTTTATCATTATCTAATTATGAGAAGCAGGAATAATCCCATACTCGAGAAACAAGTGTGGACCCCTTTAATAGGTATCTAAATAAGTTTTTACACAACACATGTGTTGTTATAATGTTATACTGAATCACGTGATGTACAATGTCCGAGTCAGAATGAAGAAACCATTGAATTCCAGAATTCCAGAGCAAATTAATGCATTCCTAATGTTCAAAATTATCAGTGTTGTTATGATTTTTATTATTTTATCGATACGTGTTTTTTAAAAAAAACCACTTAATTAAAATGTGGGAAATGAGCTGTAGTGTCTCTTTAACATGATCTGGGAAAGTGGTGATTTCCCGCCCTGATGGTTGCAGGCTACACTTATGATGTCAGGAAAAATCGAAGTACAATCGTCCAATTCATAAGACTTGAAACCTATATTCGAGATGCCTTTGTCAACAAAGAAAATGTTGTCTCTATATTTTTATTTTTTTTTTTTTTTTGCTTTAGAAAGGTATACGATATCCGATATCGCATGGAAATATGGAATCTTGAAAGACTTTCATAATATAGGTATTAAAGGGCGTTTACCAACCTCCATTAAGAATTGTTTAAGCAATAGACATATACGATCGACATTTTCAGACAATTTTGAGCAGGAAATGGGAATGCCACAAGAAAGTATTTTATTAGTTACATTATTTAGTCTAAAAATAAATAGTCGAGCTGATGTACTTAAAAACGACTTTCATGGAAGTCTATATGCCGATGACTTTGTTCTTTGTTTTAAATCTAAAACAAATATGAATTCCATTCAGCGACAACTACAGTTACGCCTAAACAAAATCCAAAATTGCCTGATGTATATTGTTTTAAATTTTCAGAACTAAAACGGCGTGCATGCATTTCTGTTCTCAGCGGAAACACCACGAGGATCCGTAACTGCAATTAGATGGAAGTCCAATTAAAGTTGTAAAGGAGATTAAGTCACTTTTGATAATAAACTTTCTTTTATTCCGCATATAGCAATGCTCAAAGAGAAATGTACAAAAGTTCTTGATATAACTTGATATAACAAAAACTGAGGTACTGAGGACCTATTCTAATCCAGATCCCCACGGGTTAGAAACATGGGAGATTGGGATTTCGTTTATAGTATGTAGTCGTACTGAATGGTGATTTCATGTTAAATATGAAATTTAGCTCCCTTTCTATTTACTCTGTTTCCTTCTGACAGTCTTTTATCGCTGAATGTGCCCCGCCAGAAGCTTGCAGGCCGTCCACACATTAAGTCGCCATGTACAATCGTTTACGTTTAAAATTCCGGGTTCAACGTCAAGAGATTATGAATATTTCAAAATGGGATGTTCCCTATCCGACTCGGAGAATAATTCATGATGAAATAAGTACTTTCTAATTCGATTGAGTTGAAATGCATAATTTACACAAAGTGTGTAGCTCATATAGCTTGATATAAAACATGTTTTTTCATTCTTAATATCCAAAGCGTATGGCATATATAGCTTTAATGCAAAAATTAATAACCTGCAAGGCAATACTTGCCGTTTTGTAGTTTGTTTTGTATGATGTTGATTAGCAATCACGAGGAAAATGCCATACGAGTTGTAGAACTTTACTTGTAGTGGCATCAACCGTCAATAAGTTATCACATACAAATGTACTTTCGAAGAAAAGTCCTAGATTTAAAACTGTTTCATGAGGTAGATGAACGAACCAGGAGCTCCGTATGTAAACTATTTTGAAACACTTAACCAAGTTGAATAGCCTATATTTTTCCATACGTGAAAGAAAATTATTAGAAATCAAACTAAACTAGTACACAGTGCTGTAAACCATTACAGTTGATTGGTTCTATATTGTTTATCATCCCGCTTGCGAATTTTTATTCATATAGAGACATCACCATTGCCGATGACGGGCTGCAAAATTCGGCGTTTACGACCTTTGAGTAGGGAGAGATCTTTAAAGGACCGTCCCATTTAGTCGCCTCTTACGACAAGCAATGAATACTGAAAACCTATTCTAACCGGGATCCCCAAGGTGTAATCTAGTAATTAGCAAATGGGGATTTAAGCTACAAATGAAATGGAAAATACGGGTGTAGCATTATGGACTTCATCAAAGGATGAAATTTTAATAACATGATGTTATTATGTAAGAATAAATGACCGTTCTTAATGGTATGCGGAAGTTCATTGCTGAGAAATTTTGTGGAGATCTTCTACAGGACATTGCTCAAGACTTAAATAAATAAGCAGTTGTGGGACCTGAATCCACATAAATACGTCAACGAAAGTTAGCAACAGATATATGTGTATTAAAAGAGATACAGGATGGCTTAGAATAACATAAAACATAACAAGGATACAGGGATTTGAAGAACATAAAACATCTTCAATAAATAGAAAATTGATCAATTTTCTAAAATCGTGTCTACAACCGCACATGTGTAAGAAAAACCAAAATACATAGTGATGTAGAGCAGGAATACCTCTATCAAAATCATAAATTTCATAATCCCCAGGGTAGAGATTCTGACTCCAAGGTGGGACCAAACTTGATGTATATGATATTTATGTTTAAAACATTTAGACAATACCTCTGTTAATGCTATTGATACTAAATAGATATTTAGTAGGAGTAGGCAGTCTTTTACCAAAAATGTATATTTTATGATCCTACGGTAAAAGGGTTTCGTTCCTGGGTGGGGCCAAAATCAGTACAGCGATTATTGTTTTAGTCATTTGAAATGCTTCTTGAAGTTTGCTGATACGGTATGAAAACTAAAAGCATATTCAGAAAAAGCATAAAAGGAAGTACCGAAACTGTGAATTTCGCAATCCCAGGGTATTGACTTCAGGATGGGTCCAAATTAGTCATATCGTGATAATATTGCATATATAATCTTGTGTAACACCTATCATCACTATAGGCATTTTCGAGGGCATTTTAAAAACGATGTGGTCTTAAAACTCACACATGATCTTCTAGTGAACATTAGAATTTAGCTTAGATATTAAAAAAAGGATTTTTTCTCTAGATTTCAAAGGCCTTGAACTAGTTCTATATGTACTCAGGTGACCGATAAGGCCTGCGGACGTCTTGTTCTATAAGATATGTAGCAGTTGTCAGGCCGTTCTTTACATTACTTATAAATCTTTCCATTTTCTGACATATGAAATTTAAATATCAACTTCTATAAAATATACAACACATAAAATACTGAAATATGCAATATATACTTTATTGAGATCAAGAATATAGACATTCAAACCACATGAATATATAATTGAAAAACAATTAATAAAATAAACTTTGACAAGACATAAAGCATTTTGAAAATAAACAATGACACTTATTAACTTCACATAAGTTAGTGTACTGTACCATTGGAAATACCTTTGAAATGTGTATATCGATTGATTGATTGATTGTTGTTATTTTACGTCCCGTTGAGAAACGTTCACTCATATTGAGACGACACCAGTTGTAGGTGACGTACATTTAGACCCATGCTTAGCGCTCAGGGCTGTAGCAATGAGGGTTCTTTAATGTGCCATCGACTGCCGCGATACGGGTCCTCCATTTTTAAAGTCATATCCGAAAGTTCCGTGATTCTCACTTCTAAATGCCAAATTGTTGGCGAAGGAGCAATCACTACCTATGTGAACATCTTACATGTAACACTGCCGTGGAACGAGCGGGGCTCGAACTTACGACCTCCTAGTTACAAAGCGAACGTTCTACCAGTGAGCTACCGCAAACCGCTGAAATGTGTATATATGGATCCGTTAGTACCATTACAAACCAGGAACAGGCTGACTAGAAAGCAAAAACTCAGTACATAGTCTCCATAAATAACTAAATGTACTCGTTTTTTTTATCGGATTTCTTTTGGGAGACCCTTGCTATTTACGTTAAAATTTCTGCAAACAGACAACACCACAGGATTGTCTTTCATGAACTCTTCATCTTTTTCAGGCCCTTCACGTCCACAATGACACCACAGATCTGTTCTCATCTGACATTTCTCACTAAAGTAGTGAAGAAATTCTATTGGTGTTGTGAAATTAATCTGGAATCTGATAAATATGACACCTTGAAGGACATTTCTTATACCCAAAAGTAAATGATCAAAATTTATGACAAATCTGTTACAAAATTTATTTACGATACACCTATTATTGATATAAATTAGGTATTATATGCAAATTCTAATTTGCTTTGTTTAGCATTGTACTCTTTAGTATTTCATTTATTTCCAACTTGTATTTTGTTTCTAAACACTGAAATGGAAAAAGTATGATACCGTCTGGAATTATGAGTGAAACAAGTGTAATCAAGTCTTTCAAGACGTTTTGTCAGTGCTCGTCGATTTCTAACAATCACTGCTTTCTGGAGTAAATGCATCTTTGTTTACCACATTCACTGTTCTCTTAATATTCTGTCCTGTCGAATAACTTGTTTTCACCCCCTGAAGTACCGAAATTGCAAAGTTATTATTTAGGGGGGGAAATGCATTTCTATGGAACGTAGAACTTCAATTTTCAATTCTTATACCTGCAATGCCTCTGCAACAGCAGCAACTGGTTTGTTGGTGACTGACGGCCTATCTACATCCATCATAGATTCTTGTAATGCTCCTTGTCAGCATGGAGTACTGCATCAGGTACGGCTGGTAGAGCCAACTCGCATCGCCTAAGCCTACAGCAATCTGGATTTTGGCATTTACGTGTCTGGAACTTGTACTGCCTTTTAACCTTTGATAGTCTGCAAAATTGAAATGTACATGTTTCATATTAAACTATAAATATCTTCAAACATACAACATATGAGGGTTTATACTATCAATGTAAAAATCAATGTTTACAACTCCGTGTCCACTATGTGTTTATCACAATACCTTTTCTTGCATAAATCCTACGTCTGTTACTTTCCAAACTCTATAATGATACCTGTTTATATGCTTAAACCCTCCGTCTAGTATTTTCCAAACTCTTGTTTGGGCAATATATAGACGTTCCTGTCTTTTTATAGCAAACATTTCTTCTAAAGGTGATGTCTCTATACATTGGAAAGGTACGCTTTTAAAAGACAACTTTTCTGCCCTATTCTGAAGAAGCTTAATAACAGCCTGTAATGAACGGATCCATGCATCTTTCAAACCAGGCACCTTTTCAATTTTTTTGCGGATTTCAGCCACTGAATTTACACTCTTCATAACTTTATATTTTTTGTCAACAGTGCGTTCTTCCCGACGCAGGGTGATGGACAGGATTGTTCGACATTTGCCTTTTTTCCTTGTCGTTGTTAGCTTTGTCTAAATATTCAGCATATGAATTCAAGCAATGCGAAAGATTCTATAAATCATTTTAAACCCCCCTGTTGATGTAAATGGCATGTCAACAATAACAATGTAAAGTCAGCTGAGCTGTGCATCTTCAGACATTATTATGCTATCTTTGGAGCTGTGTGTGTGTGTGTGTGTTTTCTTTTACAGTCAATGTACCCATTGTATTTCTCTAAACACCTGAAATTAAATAGCAGGTTAATTCTGATTGTTATCAGATGATAAAAATATCATATGTTTTCAAAATATATTGCAGTATATGTAGGGCTCACGGCGAATGTGATTGGTCGACAGTACTCGTCCTTGGCACATGATCCTGGTATGAGGGCTGTTCGATATGTAATGTGTATTGTACCACAGCGCAATAACGCTTTGCAAGATTTCGTGAATGATGATACTTTTGAATTGCTCTATTCAATACCTTTCCTATGGTATACACATGATCCTTCAGCTCCACATAGTTTTAAATTATATTCATTTCCACGGAGCCAGACATTGACCACTGTGGTCAAAGTGGTTGGGAAACGGGTTGAGAATATTGAAGAAATTAGAGCTTATATAAAAAAGTTCGGACAACACTCGATCAGTCGGTAATGCAGAGTTTTACTGAATTGGGGGAAGTTTATGGGTCCGATAAGGTATCTTATAAGACAGTCTGGAGGAAGAGAAAGACATTTCTGACTGGCACAGAGTTCGTAAAAGATGTAGCAAAATCTGCCCGACCTGTGATTGTAAAAGGCAAGGTAAATGTCTCAAAAGTCAGGGAAATAATTGAAAGTGATAGCAGGTACACGATACATGATATTGCCAAAGCTGTTGAAAGTGCGAAAGATTTCTTCAAGATGGATACTGCATATATTGACAGATGACCACAAGCGGGTACGAGTACAACCAAGCAATTCCTCAAAATGTTTCCCAAATTCAATCAAAGACAATTTCCAAACATTGTTACTGGTAACGAAACATGGGTTCACTATTTCGAACCGGTAAAAATAAATGGAAACAAAATATAGCTAATGGCTAACTAAACTCGGAGGAAGGCCTGTATAGTTGCCAAAAGAACCATAAGCACAAAGAAGGTTCTTTATTGCATATTCTCCTCAGGTGATGGTATAGCCGTACAAAGTCCGGTGCCGAAGGGCAAAAGACAGGTCGGTATTACCGAGATGTTATGCTAAAATAGAAATATTTTCATAAACGACGACCTGTGTCAGGATTTAGGCATGTTATCTAAATCATGATCATGCTTCATCACATACAGCTGAGCTTGTGAAGCAATTTTTAAAGTCGGGGAAGGTTACCGTCTTGCCACACCCACCATGCTCTCCATATCTAGCCCCATGCAACTTTTTCCTTTTTCCAAAACTTAAAAACTTCTTATATGGTCGTCATTACAAGTCCCGAGAAGCCCTGGGCTCAGCCATTAGTCAATGTCGAAGAGGTCTACCGAAATCAGCGCACCGTGATGCATTTCTGAAATGGATTCAGAGATTGAAAATATGTATTTCAAACCAAGCAAGGGGAATACTTTGAAGGGATGTAATATTCATTTCTCTATTTGAGTCGAATGCTTTTGAGATATCGTATAATACACATTACATATCGTACAACGTTCGTATGTCCATGAGTCCGTGTTTGAACCATGTGCATGATGATATGATACTCTGTCATTAACATGTAAAAGAGATGTGTATTCTTTCAATATGTAAAAGAGATATGTGTATTCTTCGTAACCGGGAGGTCGTGAGTTCGAACCCCGCTCGTGCCATGGCCGAAAAATAGGTAGTGATTACTCCTTCGCCAAACGCGCAGTATTTAGAATCACGGGTCTTTCGGATATTACCTTAAAAACGGAGGTCCCGTATCACGGTAGGCGTTGGCAGGTTAAAGAACCCTCACTGCTATGGCCCTGAGCGCTAAGCATAGTTCTAAATTTGTGGTACTTCACCTACAGCTGGTGACGTCTTAGTATGAGTTAAAAATTGTCGACGGGACGTAAAACAAACAAACAATAAATCAAATCTACATAAGAGGAAAAAATCTCTTGCTGTGGCCTTCAAATCGACATTTAGATATATCGACGACGTTTTGTCTACTAACAATGATCATTTTCATTCATATGTCGATTCGATATATCCCAGTGAATTTGAAATAAAAGACACCACAGAGTCTTTCACTTCTGCTTCGTACTTAGACACTTTACTGAAAATAGATACCGGCGGCAAACTAACAACTCAACTTTATGACAAACGGGACGATTTCAACTTCTCCATCTTCAACTTCCTTCATTTATGTGACAATAATCCATCATCACCTGCATATGGTATTTATATCTCCCAACTGATTCTATACGCAAGAATTTGTTCTGATTATGATCAGTTTTTAAATCGAGGCGGGCTGTTGATGTTACAGGGGTTTGTACAGTCTCGTCTAAAGTCAGCATTCCGCAAATTGTATGGTCGTTATATCGAAATAGCTTGCCAGTACAACTTACCATTGAGTCTGATGGTTTTCATACCAATTGTTAGGCCGTTCTTGTCACACTGATTCTGACTACGGGTTGCTCCGCTTACCTGACCGGAATATAGGGCTCACGTAGGGTGTGACGGGTCGACAGGTGATGCTTACTCCTCCTTGGCACCAGATCCCACCTCTGGTATGACTAGGGATCCGTGTTTGCCTATCTCTCTGAATTGTATTTTCTATAGAAATTACGAGATGGAATACTGTTAGTTATCTTGACCTTTTCATTGTAAAGCTTGTTTTTAGCAATAAACAAAAATTTCTTTTCAAGTACCAGATTGATAAATTTCTTAATTTTGTAAATTATGCTGAACATTTGGATATTATGTTTACATTAAATCTAACACAAAAATCCTACTCTTTTAAATACACTTTAAGCAAACCTGTGATTTTTCCACGTATAAAATATAGCAACCAATCAAGCCGAGTTTCATGTATGCTCGGTGATGCAAAACATTATCCTCCATTGCTTTAGGGTTAGTTTAGCATGCACCCACAAGATGATTTATTGGGTTTTTTCACCACTCTCAACAATTCTGGTGGCGTAGTGTGTTTTTTTTTTCTTTGGTGGAGGGGAAAACCCAGATACGATGTACCCAGGAAGAGGCCACCGACCTTCCAAAGGTAAATTGGTAAACTTTCTCACATATATCGGAGCGAACGAAAATCGAACCCGCGTGACTAGAGGTGAAAGGCCTTGTGATTTTGAGCGCGATGTTCTAACCAGTCGGCCACGCACAAGATGAAGATCAACCATACCAGTTTACTTATTATGAGAGAGATATGTAACTGTAAGCTTGGTATCAACTGATGAATGATCAGCTTGATTAATCATAGAGTTTTGAATGTATACACGAGGAAAACATTATTGCAACACCAAAGTTATTTTTGAATTCAGTACTATAATTCAACCTGTACCTCTCTTTACAGTATGTCTATTGTCTATTCTGTTGGCCGAGAATCGCCCATACAACTGTTGTATTTCTAACAGATTGCAAGTTTTGTACACAGTGCTTTAGCTCTTAATTTAACCTTTATAATTTGACAAATTATGTTTACTTTTCTTTACACATCACAATTATGAGTCCGCCGCAAGTGTCAAATGCAGTCCGATGGCAGATTGATGGAATGAGGAAAGCAGGTAGGTCATTAAGGTAAATTGTTCATCAAGTGGGTCATCACCTTCAACCACCTGTAGAATTGTCAGAGAGTATCAGTTGACAAATGATGTCAGAAATTGCGCACGACCTGGAAGAACCCGTAGAGTTCTCGAGTAGAGAACTCGGGAGGACACTGCACTCGGAAGGATGGATAGCCAATGTGGTTAGACATACGATTTCACAAAATTGGTTCAGTTTTTAAAAAAAGCAACGATTCCCACATCGTTTCCATTCAATGAGAAAAGTGCGGAATCGAAATGAGTCATTTCGCTGCTGTATAAGAAGAGCAATAAAGAGGCCTTTGGTTACACCCAACCATGTAGCAGCATGTATGCTGTTGTGATCATTGATGCCAACGTTGGAAGATTCTGTGCCATATGAATACGTTAATGTAATATGAGAACTTTACAAAATAAAATTTTAGGTTATTGTAGAAAAATTTAGGTCACCTGGGTAAATTCAGGTGACGCGTTACAATTAGTCAGTATGCGTTAACAATTGAACATTTGTAACTTCTTGATAACTCCCATTTGAAATCCTTTGAAATTTAGTATGAAGTATTTTCGGGACAAAGGTGACAACAGTTATACATTTCTGGACTCCTGCGTCCTGGAACCTTAAGGGAGGGGCAAAAATTTACAAATTTTCAAAATCCCTCTGTACAATCGCACACCTGTTAGAAAAACTAAATGTGCAGTGATTTAGAAAAGGAAGGCCTCTACCAAAGTTGTTAATTCCATGTTCCCCGTGGCACACCGGGGTGAGACCAAACGCGGTACATGTATATTGTGTTCATGTGTAAAACACTTTTCAAATAACGTCTACTTCAGTGCTATTGATACTAAATTTAAACTGTATAGATATATTGAACAAAGCAGACAGTCCTTTACCAAATTATTGATGATCCAAGAAGTACGGGTTATGGAATCAAGATGGAGCCAAAATGGTTAGTGGTTAAATGTGTTAACAATACAACATGTTTAATGTCTTTATAACTACCATTCCCTTTTTTTAAAATTTGGTATGAAGCGGTTTTGGGACAAAGGTAACTAAGCTGTAAATTTCAGGGCTTCTGCACCTCCGGGACCTTAAGGGTTGATAAATAAACTGCCATACATTGACAGTATTTAAAACTCTTCTATACAACGGCACAGCTGTAAGAAAAACTAATTGCATAGTGATGTAGAGTAGAAAGGTCTCTATAAAAATTTCATGATCCCTCTTGTGGAAGTTCTGACTCCACGGCAGGTCCAACCTATATATATAGTGTACATGTGTATAGATTAAAATATCGGTAATATTTTCTTTGTATTGCTTTGATACTAAATTGAAACTAAATGAGTCTTTAGAGAGAGTAGGTAGATCCAAATGGAATATTATTTTTTAAATAATGTTTCTGTGATCAATTTTTCTTTTTATATCACTCGGCTAATTTGTCTAGCCATGACGTTGTGTTCTTGTACATGTCATTCAATGTAGTCTGTTACGTAATCATCAAGGAATCCATCTATCGATCACAAGTGAAATCCATATATCTCTTTTACACATTACGTCATCAGTAATCATAACCAATCATTTCAGCTTATCAGAAGATCTAATTTTATGCGGCATCATCAGCAACCAATGAAAAAATGATTGCCATGTGATATTATTACAGGCCGCGCAAGAACGCATTCTGTCCTGTTACAGGTTTTTTGAAATATACATGCATTTCTGCAGATTTAATGTAAATATATTTTTTAGTGATCTCTTTCAAAAATTCCTGTAATGTAAGTATTTAATTTGGGAATAATGTTGTTAATTTTAGCGTTTGATTTGTATAGTCTCTATATAGATAAATCAAGTGTATATACAATTTAATAAGCATTATAGTTGTCAATTTGTACTGTATTTGTTTCGGATTCAACTTACTTCATTTCTTTTACTATTCGCTATGAAATACAAAAAGGTTGTACAGTGTTTTTTGGATTCAAGTTTATGTTTGCGGATTCAAATATTTAGTACTTATTTAAGTGGTCATGAGGTAATAAGGGGAGTCGAGTCTGGACAAGTAAAATGCCTTGCAAAGTAATCTACTTTCTGCGTAAAAATAACTACTAGCTAATTTTGCTGAGTTAAAGACATCTTAATTAAACTATGACTTCACAATCAACTGTTCATTCTGTAGGGATGCACAAAATGCACATTGTCAGATCTGATACGAAGTAATAATGATTAAAAACAAAAAAAGAAAGAATGATTTCTTATCTTCTGCGGCCTGGTACGGTTGACGCTTTGACGCTTGCGTCAAGTTGCTTTCCTGTCTTTCTTTGTGGCTGTCGAAGTGTAAGGACGCAATTGGGGTTGATAAAATTATTGAGGAAAATTTTTTCCTCCACCTGCCCAATCTTACCTCTATACATTTAGATTTAATGGGTCAAGTTTTCTTGCTATATGCTATCTTATATTGCTTGCTATTATAGCTGTGCTTGTGTGGCAGATTTTTAAGGTTCCACCTTATTTTGCTATTTTATGATGTTTGTATTTTTCAAAAATACTAGGGAAATCCCAATGTCATTTTTGTTTAAGTTATATTAGTTATATGTTTGATACTCGTGGATCTCCCTATTATATATGTGTTGTAAATAAGTTATCAAATTCTACAATCGTCATTAATAAATGACAATTTTCAACCAACACCAGTCATTATGTTGTCAGTTAAAATAACAAAGCTGTGGGGGCTAAGTATACCGGTTTCTTGGAACAAAATTTTGTATGAATATAAAAATGGATAGCCTAAATATTATAGCGATTATTGTCTTTTATCATTGAAAGACTTCACTACGTTTGCTGAAACGGTGTAACTAAATGCATATTTAGGAAAAGCAGATAAGGATATAAAGTTTTAAGCAAACTTCTTGTTTTGCATTGTTACTGAATTAGCATATATATGCAGAACAGAACTTCACAGCCCTTGGGGCTAGTGATACGCAGGTGACTGATAAGGCCTGTGAGCCTCTTGTTGAATATTTCTGTTTATCAGTCTTTACTACATTACAGAGTTTTTTGTCCAGCTTTTTTATTATTATTCAATTGAGTATCGTAATTATTTTGTTGGAGCTATGTTAGGCGCGTATTTGGAGGATGGTCCGAACCCACACAACTTGAACTCGGTAGCAAATAAATATGTTTGTTTTATTCATTCACAGTTGTAAATACTAAGTATCTGTCCCTACTTTGGATTGAACCTCCTGAAAAAATCGGCATGGGGTGACACCCACACCCCTGGGAAAATTCTGGATCCGCGCATATATATGTAGCTACGCTCACCCTTCCAACCGTCAACATATGAAATCATGCACTTAGAAATGCATCTTATCTTAAGATATAAACATGTGTGTCTGTGATGGTCCGAATAAGATATGAAGCTAGTTGATAAACTACAATTTGTGGGTGGTCATTTTCCGTCCATTGAAGTACATCGTTATATATTCATTAATAGTAGTGTTCTCCCACAAATTCTGAAAGTAGAATCGTGGGTTATTTTTATGCACATCGTATGAGTTATTGCTTACGGAAGTTGGGCTTGCCACTCGAAGGACACGAGAAAAATATACGATTTTTTGACGATAAAGGGGATATACAGCCCACATTTTAACTGTAATTATTGCAATCAACTCGGGAATTTTTTTTTGGATCATTGTAATCGCCAAATGTCACTGTATCATTCTTGTTTGGTTAACGTCAATGAGTAGAATCCATCTAACACAGCTATTGCTAAACCATGCATGTTGGTCTTTAAAGTCATATACGACAACTGATTGACATTGTCCTGTAAAAATAAAAACAGATTGGGATATCAATCATCAAAACGTATTCAAGGTCCAATTTAGTTCAATATAACCACAAATGTCGAAATATTTAAACCGCAAGGTTCATGAATACAACAGTAAAAACATAAGGGTTCAAACCCTCAGTGCCATCCTATCACCTGTTACAGGATATTTGTACAGGTGCTTTACCTTTTTAATTTTCGTGAGATGACAGGCTTGTCACTTTTTATGAAAATTTAGAGTCTTCGTTTTTACACTTTATTACAGGCATTTTTATCTGAGACTTCTAGCAAAATCGTGTGTAAACAATCTTGAGACAAATAACAAACTACATATCTGTAAACTATTAGTGTCGAATCAGCTCTTCATATTTGGTAGGAAAAGAAATTGAACACACAATAGAATGTTTCAGCATATATGCACAAAAGACAAAGCGCTGAAGATATTTTCTATTTCCGGACAATTAAACAGTTAATTTTAATTTCATTAATTAAGTTATGAAGCAGAGTTTTGACTAAATTATTAGATAAACTTCGTTCTGGACAGTTTTGTTTTCTTAAAAAAAAATGATTTATAAGACACGAAGCGAGCTGTGAAAAAAGGCATAACTATTCCACACCGAATTATATCGTGATTATTTGTTATAAAAAACTTTACTTTTGATTTAAAAAATTAAGTTATCGTACATATATATATCATGTATATCCCTTTAGTATTTCACAGAAGAAATTTTGAAAATGTTTCTGGACTCTTTTGATGCTAAAGATCTTATATATACATGTACATATTCGAAGAATGACACTGCAAGTAAAACGTACAAACATTATAGTGAACCGAAAATCTTTTACAAAGGGGTACTCAACTGAGTTTTG